>OZ026833.1:18978830-19578830 GCA_964023205.1 Lutraria lutraria
ACAAGATGGCCGCCATTTCAGCTAGAATCTATATCACTTTTTGGCCCTACTCTAGCAGCCAATGAAATTGCTTAAAATGTTATTGGAAATGCCACTGTATTATTATGCCAGGCGGTAAACAAGTTACAAGGCTGATAATAAATAGTTATTTAATAATAAATTTTACAAAAATATCGCATTATAAGAAAGAAACCATACACAGCGTTTAAAAGACTTTATCGAAAATCGGGTGCTTATTCGATTTAACTCTGTTTTTCATTGATATTGTTAAAATTCAGTTTTATAAAGATGACCCTAGTGAGAAATGGATACGTGGTTAACGTAGCGTGGATAATAAGTGAACGCATTTAACTCAACTTATTGGACTAGCAGTAACGCACAATTATGCAACATAAAAGTTGTTATTTTCGTTGTTTTATGTACAAAAAGTAATGTATTTAATTACACAAATCTATGTTTGCGCATGTCGTGTACTTGTGTAGTTTATGAAACAATTGCTAGTATTTTGAGTGTTTTGACAGTTTAGTCGATTGTGAAGTTGGATAATAAAGACAACCGTCGATGTACCACGTGGTCTCCAGTAGTTTCGCAAAGAGACTAGTATAACAATGGACTTTGATGATGACATCTGCCACAACTTCCAACAGATGCAGAAGAAAACTGACCATCTTCAACAGGTTGCGCAATCTACAGACTGACTATCAATGCATGCAAGACAAGTCCATGAAAAGGATCGGACACACCCTCCACAAAGACCCAAAAATATTTGCACCATTCTCTTGACTGGAACCCGCAGGGCGGCAAGAGAAGACGAGGAAGAGCTGTCCTGACACAGAGAAGAACGCTGGACAAGGAACTCAAGACTCTCCATGTCCTGGAATGAGGCAAAAGCAAGGACTCAGGTCCGGCCCAGATGGCATAGAGTGGTGGATAACCCATGTTCCCCCATGGGTCGAAGAGGACTAAGTAAGTAAGTACACATTAAATAACACCATGTACAGTACAACCCCTCATGAGCGACATTCTCTTGAGCAACAACCTCCCTTCTACAATAGCATGTTTTTCCCACTGCATGATTTACCTATGAAATTAACCTCTCTAGAGCAACAATCTCTCAACAACACATAATTTTGCTACTCCCAAAGGGTGTTGCTTTGGAGAGATTACACTAATCACTACGAAGGCTGGGTGGCAACTATTTAAAGTATATATGAGATGAAGAGAGTATGTACGCATTGTAATATGAGTCAGTTCATGCATCACAGATGTAGTATACATTATGAACATTATATGTATGCTGTGGGTTTAAAACATACTATCAGAAGAAGGTAATTGAAATACATTTCTCTTTTTAGGCATTCGCCGTCACACCCTAGAGGGATCCTTTCGAATACAGCTCCCCGGTGAGTTCTATTTGCCAAATATAGCTCTCGTACTCAATAAGAAGTTGTACTCGGAGTAGTTGTTGTTTTTACTCGGATAGAGATTCTCCATTAATTATCTGATGCAAGATACAATCATACAATTATTAATGATGATAAATTCGTTGTTTCAACAAACACATGGCAACAAGATATGCATTTACGATGCAATAATATTGTATGTAGGTAAAGGAATTGTCCGCCCGTCCCTCTGTCTTTCTGTCATGTACATGCCCAAATGATATGTCATATTAAGGTTGTTTCAGTTCATTCTATAATCTGGGGATAATCTTGTATAGTATTGTTGGTTAACATTATAGAGGCGGATAGACAGACAGGCGGACGAACGGAGGACAAAGCTATCGTCCCCTCCAATGTAAACACACATTTCGAAGAGATAACCTCATTAAATCAGCCACACCAGTCGTTCAGCTGTTTATTTGTCTGTATGTTGTCTGTCCCGATTTTATTTTAAGAAAATTGCAATGATTGTAATATCAATCTATTAGAATGATAAAATGACTTTCAGCCATATGGCTGGTGTTCGTCGCCATTTTTATATCATCATTCTGTTCAACGGGTATGCGAGCTGTATTCGACTTTGTACATTTCCGTATACAGCTCCCAAATTTAAACAGTAAACGCGTAATTTTGTGTAAGTGTCAGTAGAAAATTATTTAAAATGAGGTATGTAGAAGAACAAAAGACCAACATTTCTCAAGAAAATGACAACTTAAAATGCAAATCTGACGATTTCTAATCAATGAGATCAAATAATTAAATGGCATCTTAAATAAAGATTATACAAACAATACTGGATGTTTAATTATGAACAAATTTTAGTATCCCATGCAAATATTGGGGATTTTTTTTTTTAATCCATGCCTCTGCGTTAATTTTATTCAAGGGTGTTTCTATTATCCGGATACACGGTGTGATACCATCTGACATATGTCCACATTGTCTGCCATACTTATATTCTATCTACCATACCCCCATACCATTTGTCATACATCTAATTATCTACCATACTTATATAGCATCTACCATACTTATATGCTATCTATCATACCCCCATACCATTTGTCATACATCTAATTATCTACCATACTTATATAGCATCTACCATACTTATATGCTATCTATCATACCCCCATACCATTTGTCATACATCTAATTATCTACCATACTTATATAGTGTCTACCATACTTATATACTATCTATCTATCTATCTATCATACCCCCATGTTACAAGACGGCTAAACAAAAGGCAGACACAAGTTAACAGTCAACCTCAAACAATAACAACACACTTAAACAAATTAACAAGTTTATTTACATATAACCCAAAAAATGACAAATATATATATAAGATGAATGAAATATGAAAGGAAAAGTATAATAAAAAAATATATGCACAAAATCACTATAACACTTCACTCGTTCACTTGTTCAATGTTCAATGTTCTTCCACGTGGTTCCAAATCAGTCTGAAGATAAAGTAGTGTATAAGAATCATGCAGTACGTCCAGTCGATATAGATCCCCACGAATGGTTCTCCCTTGTAGAGATGGGGTGTTCGCTGTCCTTATGTCAGGTCCATCCTCGGGTTATATGACATGGATCTTAGGCACTCTAGAGTAATTCAAAGGTCACACCAGATAGACACTTCCGGTGGACAACCAGTAATCAACGCTTCCGGGAGATAAACCAGTTCAGCTGACGACGTTGTCAACGGTCAGGTGGATTCTCTTTACCGGGTATTAATATACCATCCGGGAGAAGCTAAAATATACAACACATGGTAAATACCATAAATAATAATTAGTAGGGGACATAACCCCGGGTACACCATACCATATGTAGGGTCCCAAATACAATATGCTACGTCATAGCGTGCACAATGTTTAGTGACTGATCATAGTCACTGATACCTTCGTTTAATAAACGTCTAATAAAATATTAATTAATGATGGATGAAATGATACAGTATGAAAAGAAAGTGAATATACAAAGTCACACGTATTTAAATAACTGCAGCTCACATCACATACATTAATATTACACAATATTTGAATAAAATACAGTTCCATTTACTAACTATTCCTATAGCATAATAAATACATTAGATTCCTCGTAATGCAACAACAACCTAGAAACGCTAAGGAAAACCCTTAAACTGAGTGTAAACTTAACTCAAATAATATCCGACCCGAGTACGAAATGTTTTAGAACGAACCTATAAAACTAGCTAAACATTTACCAAACCCACATCAGAAAGAAATCACATTACGTTCAGAACAAAAATACCAAAAATGAATAAACTCTTACCTCAATTGACCAGTCGCCACCTGTCAATCAAACCAATCGATTATCCAATCAGATATCGGCTTTTTCTCAAACACCCTAGCAACACTTATCGCCGCCATTTTCCTTCGACAAGCTGTCGTGTCGAAGGTTATCTGATACGCTGTGTAGAAGCTCAAAGACAACGATTTTTTAAATAAAACAGATTGAATAAACATTTTAAAGGGTTAGAATATGTCAGTTGGAACCATGCAACTCGGACGATCGCGAAGAAAATCGACTGGAAGGAGATATTATACAGTTTATTCATTTTCCCTTTACTGAAAATTAAGGAATCTTGAAAAATGTAAGAGTTGGATCTAAGCGTACGTTCATCCCTAATGTCAACAAAATTAACGGGAATTACCATATTAGGGCACCAAGTTAGGGCAACACTTTTACTTAATTATAACAATTATTCACGGACGCTTAAAAATTAATTTCAATAGCGCTGTCGCACCGTCTCTCTATAGAAGCTACATTAAAAATTTGATCGACACGAAGTCTTGCTAATTTAAACACTATAAGTTTTGAACGGCTCATATATTCAAGAGACCCCCCAAAGTCCACATGAGGTCTAAATTCTGTTTTATTGCCCCTTATATCGGTCTAATTAATCCCCTCTGATCACGATCAGCTTATAAAATATGGTGTATGTATATACTTGACACCCAGTGAAAAACTAGGGTCACACACTTTTATTGATTGATAGAGATAATTAGTTTATGAATAACTTCCTGTTGTTTTTATAAGCATGTAGTTACTGATTATGTACACAAAAGCATGTCTAGCAATGAGCCTTTCGGTTTTATTATACCCCTACTGTGGAATACAGAGGACTGCTGGTCCATAAAGCACATAAATCTTTAAATAAGTCATAGATGTTTGGGATTATAAGTTTTGTTGGTATATTATAAGGTATAAGTAAAGACTTATATTTATCCATATCAATTTACAATATTCATACTTCTGACATACACATTCGAGCGTATTTCGTGTCGCTCTCATATCTCCATTTTTCAACGGAGTGTCAAGAGAGTTTGTTGGTAATTTCCCTTGCTGTATTTGGATAGAATTTAACATTATGACATATAAGTCTTTATCATTTACTTTGAAATATTATTTTTTTATTATCATAAAATATTATTACTGTCGCATTACATGCATATATTGTCGAGGTCGTGTATGAATGTATTGTAACGCCGCTAATTTCATGTATTTCTTGTTGTGCGCGCGTTACTTTATTTCGGGGAATTAGCTAAATGTACAATCAGTCAGCACAGGAATTCCTGCTGCTTATCACAATTCAGTAGTTACTACAAGTCTAAAACTTCAATGATCCACTTTATTTTTTAACGGAATGATAACAATAATAACGTCAATGTGAACAACAATCCAAAATTGAAACACAATAAAACGTGATGGCGAAATCGCACTAACTGGTCTGGGGACATCCACCTTACAGCTAAGACAAATTTCAAGTCACATACACAGACAGAAAAGAGGATTAAACTAAGGCGAATGACGATAAAGCTAGAATGCAGTATATAAGATTATCAAGTGTTCTAGACAAACAAATAATTGAACATATTAATGTATGAAACGCGATTTGACTATTAAACATTCAAAATTAAAACATTATAAATACAAGAACAAAGAGACATAAAAATACAAAATAAACCCAGCATAACACCTCCTCCTCCTTTAAAACAAACTTTACTCCGTTAAAGTTGAAATCCGTTAAGAGAAAAATTTAACAAATATTTTGTTAATACATGTGTTTTAATACCAACAGTACCGCAATTTGACACCAAGGCCATAAGTACTAAAGCAATAACACATGCAAATGCCATTTGCATATTCAACACAAAGAGTGAAATTCATTACGTATTTTTATCACGTCCGTACTGACCAAAACGTCTCGGATTTCCACGTCGAGAATTGCCTCTCACTGAAGCATGTTGGTTCCTATAGCTACGCGACGTTTCATGGGAGTGTTTGTTTGCTGCACAATGTTCACTTTTGTAATTTCTACATTGATCTCGGGGTCCCTGAAACCTCTCTTTTTCATTTAACAACGTTACGACTTCCGCATCCAATTCTATTATTTTTGATATACAGGTTTCATTTCGTTCAGTTTCAATTTTTAGTCTTTCACGTGTTTCATTAAGTACGCGTTGTGTATCCTCATATTGTCGTAATAATGTGTTATATCTTGGTTGTGTAGTTTCCAATGGTCAAGTTGAAGTAGGGTATAATTCAGTTTTTCAATAAGTTTAATATTTTCTGATGACGATATGCGTTCAAGTTCATGAAAGTTCAACTTCTTTGATTCAAACTCATTTCGTAAGCGCTCATTAAAATCTTTCATCTTTTGGTTTTTCATCACAAGTGATACATTTTCAGTTTTCAGTACATTAATTATATTATTCTGATCTTCACTTGCCTCTTCCAACACTAAATATGATTGTAAAGGTACAGATCTTACCGAGGAATTTGTCGTATTGGTTCGGAAGAACTCTTGGTCTTCGTGGAAAAATGGCAGATTGAATTCAGCGGTTTTCCGTCTAATGAAAGTTGTCATTCTTTCCACATCTCTGCTGTTTGTGTGTGCAACTTTTTTCATTTTCGCAGACTTGCACACTCGACTGAAGTGTCCTCTCATGGAACATCGGTTGCATATAGCATATTTAGCAGCGCATTGTTTCCGTTCATGCCGCAGTCCACACGTAGAACAACGTTGAACGCATTTTCATGGTGAATTGGGATTCCTTGTTTGGCGGATGTTGGATCTCCATACGCCGCCTGTTGTTGATGTTGATAAAGATGGACGCACAATTTCTATAATTCAATATGTCCGAACTTGCACTGAACGTTGCAAGTATAAAGGATAAGTGTAATTGTCAATTTAGTTGTAACTCGCTTGGCAATGATTAAACGTGAGGTACCGAAATACTAGCCGCTGTTCTTCACCACATGTAACGCCGCTAATTTCATGTATTTCTTGTTGTGCGCGCGTTACTTTATTTCGGGAATTAGCTAAATGTACAATCTGTCAGCACAGGAATTCCTGCTGCTAATCACAATTCAGTAGTTACTACAAGTCCAAAACTTCAATGATCCACTTTATTTTTTACGGAATGATAACAATAATAACGTCAATGTGAACAACAATCCAAAATTGATGGCGAAATCGCACTAACTGGTCTGTGGACATCCACCTTACAGCTAAGACAAATTTCAAGTCACATACACAGACAGAAAAGAGGATTAAACTAAGGCGAATGACGATAAAGCTAGAATGCAGTATATAAGATTATCAAGTGTTCTAGACAAACAAACAAGTTAAATGTTTGTACGGCGCAAAATCGCATCCGGCAATTCAATACTAGAATGTGGCCTTTGTAACATTTTTTTATCAGGATGTGCAAAGTTTCAGATCAAACGAATTTTGACTTAACTGATCCCGAAACTAAAGTGATCATCTACCCATCAAAAATACAAGCCGTTGATGTTTCATGAATCTCATGAATCTGGTCATATGGTTCTACAGTTCACGAGGTACTCTATATGTAGTCCCTGTTTCCACCCTAAAGTTAAAATCAGGGGAAACTATCATCCCGATGTATCAGACGTTGCAATATCTGCTGGAATGCATTTAAAATATTTAAATAAAGTCTCCAAAAATAATATACTCCGTTGTCTGAGGGTATGTTGTCGTAAAAACCTGGTATAACGGTCCCAAACATAGATTTTCAACTGTAAAGTGACCATCTATATCGAACCATAAAGTGACCGTCTATGTCGAACCAATTAAGTCATCATTTCTCACCTGATAGGACATTTTTTGTAATGAGCTCCGAAATCGATACTTAATTAATGACAATTGCGTAAACAAGTCAGTGTCCACGCTCGCGATTATAAAATTAGTCTGTGTGAATATGTTTATAATGTTTTGTTTATTTGCGACATGTTGCTAAAATAAATACATCGAAACGTATAAATACCGTGTTCCGTATCTTATAACACGATTAAATGATTATAACAACACACCGACGATCGCTCCAAAATGTAATAAACACAGCGAATGTCTCTAATAATTTATACATCGAAGTTCATTTAGATCGAACAATTTTTCCTAAGTCCTTTGACATAAAGAGTTTCGGCTGCATTTTCAAGAGCACGACCATTCGGGCTACCAAATATAAGATGCACTAGACTGGACCAGTAAGCTATTGATTGTCGTTCGGACCTGCCTTAATGTCGAACCCTGTCGTCACTGCCCATATAAATACTAAACTAGTTCTCGTTGTAGCGCACCAGGCAGAGTCAAATTCTCAGTCGACTGAAACCACTTTTATTGAAATATTGACACGTTTCTAGTAATTTATAGGTGATTGACATTGACGAGGAGACAACGATATTAAACAGCTACTAGCATTCGGTGAATGTCACGTGATCATTGAGACTATTAGCGAGTCCGATTAACAACTTGAATAATACACAGTCTGTATGTACACATGAACACCACTTAAAAGTAGTTTTGCTTCATCCTCAGTAATATAACACAATGCTTGATAGTGTACTAAATTCAACGCCATGTTTGTTTACTATAGTAGGATTGGATTCGGTTCGTTTATTGACAGATGGGCAGATTCATTCCCGTCGTTGTTTATCGAGCTCGCTCCATTCTTAGACTATAAATAGCGACTGCGTCATCAAGTTAACACTAGTTGGTGTGAGTAACACGTGACCTCGCTCTTTTTCTGTTTTGTTTATATCACGTGATGACCATTGCGGATATTTCGGGCACTATCAGTAATCTGCTTCGGTGCAAGAAGTTGCGATTTTGCATTGCCACTTAAAAAATAAGCATTCCATAGTGTACGGCGACTCCTGTCGCCGTACAATAATTGAACATATTAATGTATGAAACGCGATTTGACTATTAAACATTCAAATTAAAACATTCTAAATACAAGAACAAAGAGACATAAAAATACAAAATAAACCCAGCATAACAGTATTTACAAAATATATACTATGTGTCATGAATAGCCTACTATAAAATGATATACACAATGTATATATATATAGTGTCCCTGTACATGTCAAATTTTCTAAATATAATCATAGATTTGTATTATCATGGTCGAAATGAATATGATTATAACGCTGATATAAGAAGTCCACGTTATCAGTTATACTTGTCGCTCTTAGATACAAAGTGCGCGTAACGGTTATTTTTTTAAATTCTAATTTCTTCTGAAAAATCACATGATAGATTAACATTTTCAAACTACATCAATGTTAACATCAACATGAATCAGTCATCGTAATTTTAAGTATCCGACTGTAATATACAGAATCCCTGAAGTAACTTTATTTCTCAGATCCAGTCTGTGTATTTCTTAATTGTCGCTTTCTGAAATTCAAATTTGTATCCATGGCAGATACGAAGCGTCAATAATGTTTATTGATTGTATAATCTCTTATAATCAACCGAAACAGCCAATAAATATTTCAAAATCGGTGTATTTTACACCTGTCTGAGGGATTTATACGTTAATCTGTCCGCCATCTTGGATTTAGCTTGTCGAAGGTTTCGCGTTGCTACACCACGTGATTGAGTGGGCGGAGCATTCCTGTATCTGGCGACTGGTATATTATATAAAACAACGTCTTGTCGTTCCAACGTATTAAGTCTAGGTGCGAATTTACTACCCAAAAACCAAACCTATATAGAGCTAAATTGCTACACCCGATATCGAGAATTACAAAACCCAGTGAATTCTCGTGGAATTCATGGTAAAATATCGTACGATACTCAAATAAACCTAACACATACTGAGGCTCGTACACGTGGACTTATGAAAAATACCGCTTAAATCAAGATCACAAAAATATTAACTTACTTGTTACTGAAGCGATTTAAATATAATTTACATGAAAATGATAGGTTCAAAATGCAAACAATAATGCCCTATCTTTGAAAAACAAAATCCAATTTACAATTTACTCAAAATTATACGAATAAAAAACTGATACAATAATGTCCCTTCTTTAGGTTGTTTAAAATTGAGGCCCCGCTATGCCCTTTGTGACACCCCATACCATTTGACATAGATCTAATTATCTACCATACTTATATTCTATCTACCATACTATCTATTATACTTATATACTATCTATCATATTTATATAGTATCTACCATACTTATACTCTATCTATCATACTTATATACTATCTATCATACTTATATTCTATCAATCATACTTATATACTACATGTATCTATCATACCTACATACTATCTGTCATATGTCTACATTATCAACCATACTTATATACTATCTATCATACCTCCATACCATCTGTCATATGTCTACATTATCAACCATACTTAAATATCATCTGTCATATGTCTACATTATCTATCATACTTATATATTATCTTTCATACCTCCATACCATCTGTCATATGTCTACATTATCTATCATACTTATATACTATCTATCTATCATACCCCCATACTATTTGACATAGATCTAATTATTTACCATACTTATATTCTATCTATCATACTTTTATACTGTCTACCATACTTATATAGTATCTACCATACTTATATACTATCTACCATACTTATATAGTATCTACTATACTTATATACTATTTATCATATCCCCATACCATTTGTCATACATATAATTATCTACCATACTTATATAGCATCTACAATACTTATATACTATCTATCATACTTATATACTATCTACCATACTTATATAGTATCTACCATACTTATATACTATTTATCATATCCCCATACCATTTGTCATACATATAATTATCTACCATACTTATATAGCATCTACCATACTTATATAGCATCTACCATACTTATATACTATCTATCATACTTATATAGTATCTACCATACTTATATAGTATCTACCATACTTATATAGTATCTACCATACTTATATTCTATCTATCATACTTATATACTATCTACCATACTTATATAGTATCTACCATACTTATATAGTATCTACCATACTTATATAGTATCTACCACACTTATATACTATCTACCATACTTATATACTATCTACCATACTTATATAGTATCTTTCATACTTATATAGTATCTATCATACTTATATAGTATCTACCACACTTATATACTATCTACCATACTTATATACTATCTACCATACTTATATAGTATCTATCATACTTATATAGTATCTATCATACTTATATAGTATCTGTCATACTTATATAGTATCTGTCATACTTATATAGTATCTACCATACTTATATTCTATCTATCATAATTATATACTATCTACCATACTTATATAGTATCTACCATACTTATATACTATCTACCATACTTATATAGTATCTACCATACTTATATAGTGTCTATCATACTTATATAGTATCTGTCATACTTATATAGTATCTGTCATACTTATATAGTATCTACCACACTTATATACTATCTACCATACTTATGTACTATCTACCATACTTATATAGTATCTATCATACTTATATAGTATCTACCATACTTATATAGTATCTACCATACTTACATATTATCTATCATACTTCCATACCATTTGTCATGCATCTGATTATCTACCATACCTATATAGCATCTACCATACTTACATGCTATCTATCATACCCCCATACCAATTGTCATACATCTTATTATCTACCATACTTATATAGTATCTACCATACGTATATACTATCTACCATAGTTATATACTATCTATCATACCTCCATACTATATGTCATATGTCTACATTATCTATCATACTCATATACTACATGTATCTACCATACTTATATATCATCTGTCATACTTCCATACCATCTGTCATACATCTAATCATCTATCATACTTATATAATATCTATAATACCTACATACCATCTGTAATATGTCTACATTATCCATCATACTTATATACTATCTATCATACCTCCATACCATCTGTCATATGTCTATATTATCAACCATACTTATATACTATCAGTCATACCTCCATACCATCTGTCATATGTCTACATTATCTACCATACTTATATATCATCTGGCATATGTCTACATTATCTATCATACTTATATACTATCTATCTTTCATACCCTCATACCATTTGACATAGATCTAATTATCTACCATACTTATATTCTATCTATCATACTTATATAGTATCTACCACACTTATATAGTATCTACCATACTTATATAGTATCTATAATACTTATATAGTATCTACAATACTTATATAGTATCTACCATACTTATATAGTATCTACCATACTTATATAGTATCTATCATATCCCCATACCATTTTTCATACATCTAATCATCTACCATACTTATATAGTATTTACCATACTTATATAGTATCTCCCATACTTATATAGTATCTACCATACTTACATATTATCTATCATACTTCCATACCATTTGCCATACATCTAATTATCTATCATACTTATATACTACCTACCATACTTATATACTATCTATCATACCCCCATACCATTTGACATACATCTAATTATCTACCATACTTATATTATATCTATCATACTTATATACTATCTATCATACTTATATACTATCTATCATACTTATATATCATCTGTCATATGTCTACATTATCTACCATACTTATATACTATCTTTCATACCCCCATACCATCTGTCATATGTCTACATTATCTACCATACTTATATACTATCTTTCATACCCCCATATCATCTGTCATATGTCTACATTATCTACCATACGTATATACTATCTTTCATACCTCCATACCATCTGTCATATGTCTACATTATCTACCATACTTATATACTATCTTTCATACCCCCATACCATCTGTCATATGTCTACATTATCTACCATACTCATATACTCTCTTTCATACCCCCATACCATCTGTCATATGTCTACATTATCTACCATAATTATATACTATCTTTCATACCCCCATACCATCTGTCATATGTCTACATTATCTACCATACTTATATACTATCTTTCATACCCCCATACCATCTGTCATATGTCTACATTATCTACCATACTTATATACTATCTTTCATACCCCCATACCATCTGTCATATGTCTACATTATCTACCATACTCATATACTCTCTTTCATACCCCCATACCATCTGTCATATATCTACATTATCTACCATACTTATATACTATCTTTCATACCCCCATACCATCTGTCATATGTCTACATTATCTACCATACTCATATACTCTCTTTCATACCCCCATACCATCTGTCATATATCTACATTATCTACCATAATTATATACTATCTTTCATACCCCCATACCATCTGTCATATGTCTACATTATCTACCATACTTATATATCATTTGTCATATGTCTACATTATAATGTTGTATCACATTTTGATGCGATGTGCATCAATTGCATGGTGTTGGACAGCTACTTTTTTATTCATTGTATGCAGGAATATTTGTCCGTAGGAAATAAATGTAGATGGAACTATGTTGATTTCGAGTCTCGTTGGGGGGGGGGGGTCGACAGAAAATATTTCACATGGTACTAACAGGATTCCGTAATTTTATGATTTTTGGACACTGTATATACCAATAGAAGACGTTGTACTTTACAATGTGATAATCTTTTGTTTGTTCCAACAAATTTTGAATACAAACATTCATCACAAACTGTAGCATTTGTCTATCAAGGTTTCCAAAAATTGATAAACACAACAATAAATAGTTTACCTCAATTCTGACTTGGGACACAAAGTCATGATAAATCTTTATGAAAAAATAATATACGAGTGTAACTGAAGTACTATAAGAGAACAGTTATTTTACACCTCGCTAATTATATATTATCTGAATGGGATTTTCTATAAAGATAATTCAATCATAGACTTATATTGTCATGGTACATATCCTTTTTAATTGTTTTTCTTTGTATATAAACGTTGACGAAAACAGTCTTTCAAGGATGAGCGTTCAGTTAAAATAGTAAACTGTCTGATTGCGTTACTATTATCATAAGATATTATTGGTTGATCAATTCTGGTTTATTCAATCAATATATTTATTCTTCCATTGTACATTGTATATATATAATCTTTTATCTAAATTATCCATTTAACGAATATATTCCTACAAAACCTGATTACAATGTATATGTAAGAAGTGTCCAAAGGTATAAAGTAATAAATGGACAACACTTTTGAGAGAATTGGACCTGTATATTTGTTGATTAGTTGAATGCGTTGTGTCGAAAGCATGTTTTTATATTAGTGTCAATGTTTTATTACGTTGACTTGTTTTAGGAGTGGTGGGATAGAATCATATGAAACCTAGCGGAAACACTTTTGGAAATTGATTTGTTATAATCCACTATCATGAGCAGAATAATGTGACGTATTCTAGTGCATTGTGGGCAAAGTTTACTTCACAGGAGGAGCAAGTAAAGGGTGATTATTTATTCTAAGTTTTACAAGTGAAAACATTTAAATAACGAATTATAACATGATTTGATGAAGATTAATCCGAAGTTTGTCAATATTTTACAGGAAGCCATTGAAATACATTGACTTACAAAGGTCATAGGCGAGAAGAAAGGAAAATAGTTGGAAAGAGTTTTCATTAATGTTTTTAATTAACATTGTAAACTGACGCCGAAAATATTTTATATGATGATATGCGCACAGTTAAAAGACAACACGAAAATTTGAATAACATGTACATTGTATCACATAATAATATCACATCTGTTCTGTTCATAATTAATGTACATTGTATCACATAATAATATCACATCTGTTCTGTTCATAATTAATGTACATTGTATCACATAATAATATCACATCTGTTCTGTTCATAATTAATGTACATTGTATCACATAATAATATCACATCTGTTCTGTTCATAATTAATGTACATTGTATCACATAATAATATCACATCTGTTCTGTTCATAATTAATGTACATTGTATCACATAATAATATCACATCTGTTCTGTTCATAATTAATGTACATTGTATCACATAATAATATCACATCTGTTCTGTTCATAATTAATGTACATTGTATCACATAATAATATCACATCTGTTCTGTTCATAATTAATGTACATTGTATCACATAATAATATCACATCTGTTCTGTTCATAATTAATGTACATTGTATCACATAATAATATCACATCTGTTCTGTTCATAATTAATGTACATTGTATCACATAATAATATCACATCTGTTCTGTTTATAATTAATGTACATTGTATCACATAATAATATCACATCTGTTCTGTTTATAATTAATGTACATTGTATCACATAATAATATCACATCTGTTCTGTTCATAATTAATGTACATTGTATCACATAATAATATCACATCTGTTCTGTTTATAATTAATGTACATTGTATCACATAATAATATCACATCTGTTCTGTTTATAATTAATGTACATTGTATCACATAATAATATCACATCTGTTCTGTTTATAATTAATGTACATTGTATCACATAATAATATCACATCTGTTCTGTTTATAATTAATGTACATTGTATCACATAATAATATCACATCTGTTCTGTTTATAATTAATGTACATTGTATCACATAATAATATCACATCTGTTCTGTTTATAATTAATGTACATTGTATCACATAATAATATCACATCTGTTCTGTTTATAATTAATGTACATTGTATCACATAATAATATCACATCTGTTCTGTTTATAATTAATGTACATTGTATCACATAATAATATCACATCTGTTCTGTTTATAATTAATGTACATCTAAATAATCTACAGGAACTAGAATTTCGTCGTGTCATAATTAAGAAAATATTAAATCAGAAACATGTCGAGAAAAGTTAATTGCATAATTTCTAATAGGCAACAAAAAATTATGGAATTCTTCAGACTTGACATTGACAATTATTGTTACAAATATTAAGTCTAGACTCGGTGTATTGTTGAAATGATCGCTAAACCTTTTAGCCCGTGACTTGTTGCGTGATTTGTACACAATTTATTATAACTTAATTGAGCATGTTAGAAAGCATAATTATATTTTCTACTCTCAAAATTAAAGGGTTCATGGACACACGTAATCATCTATATATAATTTATGAATGAATTTGTACACTAAAACACGATATACAGAAAAAAGGTCGAGGATAATATACATTTATCACGAAGTATTATTCCATGTAATCAATGGAGATCTGGATTATATTGTTATTGTTGCGTTCAAGTCAGATTTGATAATAAGGTATATGGATAGCGTTGAATAGTTAAACACTTCTGATTGAATGATATTAGTTATTATCAAACTATTTACATTGGAGCTATATTTGTATGATATAAAGAAATACCTTCAAGGTATTCAGCCTTATGATAAAACGTGGGTAGATAAATACGGACTGAATCAAAACGTCACAAAATTAAATCACGAAACGTTTTAAACAAGAATATTCTGATAACGCCGACTCTGATATTGATACGTAAAGACTCATGAATTTTTTACTACAATGAATGTTGACATAATGTAAATAAAGTGAAGTGTAACTTGAGTGTACAGTTGTTTGAGGGTACTTTTTCTTTTATTTTAGCGGGTGGACTTATCAGGAATAAATAAACAAAAGGCAAATTTGCGCTTTCGCCAACTGAAGAAATGGAAGGAGACAGCACTGAAAGTACTGAAGAACATACGCAGACGAAAAGTTCAGCGAAAACAAGCGGGACTGAGCTGCGTAAAGTAGACAGGCATACAAAAATGACGGAAGTGAAAGGCTCTGCCTTAGGATCAAAACAAGCGTCTTTATATCTTAGTAGAAATGTTTCTCTAATTAGAACTGGAACTCGCGAAACTCAAAGACGTTTTAAAACTAGTGAAGATGACAATGATATCAGTGATTGTACGAGTGAAGGAAGTACAAAGGCAACATCAATACAAAGGGAATTTACGTTTACCGGGTATGATATTATGGCTGATGGTAAGAACGATTTCTTTATCTATACAGCACATAAAACTCATCCTTTCTTGTTAAATATATTTTGAATCACTTTAAATAAGACAGACATAGAAATGTTTTAACATGTGTTGGCATTATTAGTATGTTGACCAGACAATAAAGACGAGAAGTCGTTACTGTATTATCTATGATAAAATAAGTTCTAAATGTCAATTCATTATATCCGCCTCATAAGGCATCTGCGTTAAAAATAATATTTTCATTGATTTTATCTTGGTTTCATCTTTCAGTCGAGCCAGAAACAAGAATTTCAGAGAAGCCTGAAGATCAGACAAAAGAACGTGAATATGTACAATGTTATATCTCTGCATGTAAATTATTTGGCATTAACCCGGTGAATTATCTTACACGTCATATTAATGACAAAAGTCTAGTGATGAAAAGTCACCCACTTGGGTATAAAGGAACACGTTCTGTTTGCGTGGCTTTAGTGAACAACAGAAATGTGGAATCAATTGACTTCGAAGATAATGATATCGGAACTGACGGTGCTGTGTGTTTGGTTGATATGCTTAAAGAGAACGAATCTATTAATGAAGTAGTAAGTATTTATATGATCTGCTTAAAAGAACGAATCTATTAATGAAGTGTTTCTCGTGTTATATAGACTGAATATTTTGAAATACACGTGTTTCTGGTATTATGTATACTGACTATTATGAAATACACGTGTTTCTGGTATTATGTAGACTGAATTTTTTTAAATACACGTGTTTCTGGTAGTATGTATACTGAGTATTTTAAAATACACGTGTTTCTGGTATTTATATTCTGAGAAAATTTTGGGTTAGACCAAGTACGTTTAAATTCATTGAATTAATTAATAACGAAAAATAAAAAGATCATTAGAAATTTAGGAACTTATATTCACAATGCTTTTATGTTAAGAAACTCTGTATTACATGTTACTAAAGTAGAACATATTTTATTTTGATGTCATTATATGTGTGAAACAAAATGACCTCTCCATATATATATATATATATATAAAATGTTAAAAAATATATCCGAGTCAAGCAAATTAATAATGAAAAATAACTAACATTCCATAGGTATTATTATATATTTCATTTGCCGACCGGTTTCGTCACTGACTCATCAGGGCATTAATAATAAAATGGCGTCAAAATTTACGTAGTTACATAGCAACGTCACATTTATGCGTACACATGTGTACACAACAGTTACAAAATTATTACACGTTAAATTATTCGTACATGTACATGCATATATATATGCATGTACATGTACGAATAATTTAACGAACAGTTACAAAATTATTACACGTTAAATTATTCGTACATGTACATGCATATATATATGCATGTACATGTACGAATAATTTAACGTGTAATAATTTTGTAACTGTAATTGTTAAAAAAATTGTAAATCGTTATCATCAAAGTTAATATACGCTAAATGCATAGTTAATTATTTTATATTAGTATAGCAATGCATGTATTAGCATTTATTTGAATTATATTTGCAATTCATTTAGAATAAGTCACACTGTCTATTTATACTTAATAATTATAATGTCCTCATGTATTTATAGATGCACAGGAATTAATAAACTTATATATCATTATGTATACTGAATATTTTAAAATACACGTGTTTCTAGTATTATGTATACTGAATATTATTAAATACACGTGTTTCTGGTATTATGTAGACTGAATACTATGAAATACACGTGTTTCTGGTACAATGTGTTATGTAGACTGAATATTTTGAAATACGTGTTTCTGTTATTATGTATACTGAATATTATGAAATGCACGTGTTTCTGGTATTATGTAGACTGAATATTATGAAATACACGTGTTTCTGGTATTATGTAGACTGAATATTTTGAAATACACGTGTTTCTGGTATTGTGTAGACTGAATATTATGAAATACACGTTTTTCTGTTTTTTTTGTTGACTGAAGATTATGTCCTGCACGTGTTTCTCGTGTAATGTGGACTAATTACTTTCGTGTAAGGATATTTTTCATCTATCTCAGATTCAACTTTAGCGTTCGTTACTCGAGGAATATGGGGGGTATACGTTTGTTGTAATCGGTTATCAGGGGAACTCGTTATACGTCAAATGGCCACTGTACTGTACATGATAAAAATGCATGAACAATTAGTAAACAAAAGTAATAGACATAAGTTATACGTTATATAAGTTTTCGCAGTTGACCAAATGTCATTTCTGAAAACGTCTCTCGGGATTTATTTACCACTTGTTCTATTTTCAAATCTATTGAATTTAAATGGGCCAAATGTCATATATTATGAGAGTCTTACAATGTTATATTAGCTTACATTTAGTAAAAGGTAATTTTGTACCAATTAGTCATAAATATTTGATTGGTCTTTCGATTACGGTAGAATAATCCATCAATGTCTTACTATATAGATCGCCCGATGAACAACGTAATTAACTTCAAATAATGTACGTATTTTTCAGCGGATTGCTAAGAATATGATTGGAACGCGAGGTGCTTACGCTTTTGCTGAATTACTTAAAGACGGCAAATCACTTCATACATTAGATATTTCAGGTATCTTACTCATGGTCTATTTCTATCTTCGTCTTGTTTTATTTAAACCAGCGCTAAGTAAGGCACGTTTTTTGACAATATATTTTTTTAATTGAATAAAACAATTGAATGTTTGTTTTATGTACGCAGAATCTGACACTGAATATATACATAAACTTATGGTATTTTAATAAAGGACTAACAAGGTAATACATTAATTTGATTACAGGAAGTGGACTTAAAGATTCCGATGCCAAGTATGTAGCAGAAATGATTGAGGTCGGTTTTAGACGGGTGTTTTTATCTCATATTTACCTTTCATTTAAACAATGTTGTATATAAATGTTTTTGTGGGAACAACATTTTGAGTGGATTGAAATAACGTAATGATAAAAGACTAATTTCTTGTTGTTTAACAATAATACCATTAAAATCAAATATAACATATCTGTTTCTTGTTTTTACAACGAAGTATAACATACATGTTTTATTTGCAGTTCAACTCACATATCAAAGTTTTGAATGTCAGTCACAATGAATTGGGTGAAAACGGTGCGTTTGATGTTGCGCGGGCTATTGGTGAGCGTTATAGATTAATATCTGAAAAAAAGTAATAGATTTAATTGGATTATAATAACTATGGAGTTTTAACACACGATAATTATGAACATAAATACCTAATAAGGATATGATAATCTCTACTCGACAAATACATTTTTAACACACATGTACTATTTATTTGTGTCGTGCTTTAAAAAATATACCAGAAAACGAGATGTTGTAATATGGCTTATATTGTAGAAAGCCGTAACATCATGATAAATGACATCACACAGCTCCAAAATATAACATTTTATATACATATAAAATACATTTATATACACTTGTATAATAAATATTTTTACATTCACAGCAATAAACGATACCCTACAAGAGCTAGATATCAGTTGGAATCACATTCGAGGAAAAGGCGCCTTAGCGATTGCAATCGGTATTCAGGTAATCAGCGGCTTCTCTCTGATTTTTTGCCGTTTTTATTGCCTGGCTCTCTTATTTTATGCCGTTATTTTTGTTGGTTGGCTATAAGAGAGCCAGGCAACTACGTGGTCCCATTTGAACACTACTTTTCGATTTTACTGTAATTATGCCCCTTTCGAAAAAGAGTGTAAATTGCTAAATGCACAATGTCGGTCGGTCCGTAACCAAACCTTGTCCGACCGATAACTAGAGAACGATTTGGCCTAAGCTATTCAGATTTGATTGGGATCGAGGTAGGTCATCACATATAGCTGACCCCTATTGACTTTGAGGTCAGTAGGTCAAGGTCACAAGGGGGCATTCGTGTACTACAAACGCTTCTTGTTTTGTATTAGCCTCCCGTTAATATCTATTTAGTCAAATCAAGTCAGTTATAAGATCCATTTAAAAGTTTATTTTTTGGAACCGTGCACAACATTAACTAATAATTGGTACAGAAGAAAAATACTCACTGATAAGCCTGCAGTTTTCATAGTTACTGTGTGTGAATGATTTAAACGGTGTCCATTAATTGCTTATTCATGGCAGAAATAAATATGTTTAGTTGTTTAACCTAGAGGATTTGTCAGATTATGTTTGAGAAATATGTGCTAATAATTTAGCTGTTTATCTGGAAAAATTAAAGCCAGAAATTGGATCTATCTATCTATCTATCTATCTATCTATCTATCTATCTATCTATCTATCTATCTATCTATCTATCTATCTATCTATCTATCTATTTGTGTGTTTTTATTTGGCAATGTAAGCAGTGAAAATATATTACAGTAAACTTCGGAAAGAACTTGCAATACTGCAAAGCCAGCCAACATCATTCTTTTCAACTTGTTTGTTAATACAGTTTGGTCCTAATCGTTAATATTAATTTACTGTTTTCAGAAAAACGTAGTTTTAAAGGTACTAAACCTGTCATGGAATGGTTTTGGAAAGGAAGGTGCCGCGGGTCTTGGACGTGCTTTGGAAGAGAATCGTTCATTAATATCACTGGATGTATCTAATAATCGTCTTGGAACAGATGCTGTTGGTTATCTTATAAAGGGCCTTCAAAATAACGATGGATTGAAAATACTTAAAGTATGTAATATTCTTATAAAATTTATTTGTCAATGATTTACAACATACAATGCTGGCTATATAAAATATTCAATGCACTTGTACTAATTTCATGTGAGTTTTTTTAATTACCATTCCAGTTAACTGTTTAAATTCGATTTCGATGTGTTTTCATATTTAACAACTATATGTATACATGTATATTAACTTTTTTCTCGTCAAGATGGGCCAGAATCCTTTTCCCCCAGAAGTGGCATTGACTATATTAAGAGCTATAGAAGATTCTGAGAAATGTGTGCTTACCCACCTTGACCTTTCGGTAAGTATTTGTATGTCAGATAATAATAACACAGCTGGTTAACATATCACTAAGTACTTGTATGTCAGATAATAATAACAAAGCTGGTTAATATATCACTAAGTACTTGTATGTCAGATAATAATAACACAGCTGGTTAATATATCACTAAGTACTTGTATGTCAGATAATAATAGGGCTGTGGCGAGTATCCGAGTACTCGGGTAATCACGAATCAAAATGAAAAATCTAGTATGATTAATCGTCCTTACTAAAATTCGTGGTTTGCGATCTTGTTTTTAACAATTTTTTAAAGTTTATTCGTTGTTCTTAAAATTCCCTTTCCTCTGAATAAATATTATCTTATCATGGACTACTTTGTTTGCAAAGATGTCCAATCGGTTCTTTAAATAATAATGCTGGTAAATCAGTTAACAGGAAGGGGGTGCGTATAATTTTTAAGCCATATAACAATTTATATTGTTTTAATTCGTTATTCCTTAAAAAGATTTAGCTGTCTTCAGGACCGCAATATTGAAGTTTTAGATGGGTTACTTGATAACAAAAGATTCGTGATTCGATTTGTGGATCGTAAGTATTGAATCGTGGATTGGATCGGATCACTTACCCAACAATCCACAGCCCTGGATAATAATAACACAGCTGGTTAATAGATCACTAAGTACTTGTATGTCAGATGATAATAACACAGCTGGTCGATAGATCACTAAGTACTTGTATGTCAGATGATAATTACACAGCTGGTTAATATATCACTAAGTACTTGTATGTCAGATGATAATAATACAGCTGGTTAATATATCACTAAATACTTGTATGTCAGATGATAATTACACAGCTGGTTAATAGATCACTAAGTACTTGTATGTCAGATGATAATAACACAGCTGGTTAATATATCACTAAGTACTTGTATGTCAGATGATAATAATACAGCTGGTTAATATATCACTAAGTACTTGTATGTCAGATGACAATTACACAGCTGGTTAATAGATCACTAAGTATTTGTATGTCAGATGATAATAACACAGCTGGTTAATAGATCACTAAGTACTTGTATGTCAGATGATAATAACACAGCTGGTTAATAGATCACTAAGTACTTGTATGTCAGATGATAATAACACAGCTGGTTGATAGATCACTAAGTATTTGTATGTCAGATGATAATTACACAGTTGGTTAATAGATCACTAAGTACTTGTATGTCATATGATAATTACACAGCTGGTTAATAGATCACTAAGTACTTGTATGTCAGATGATAATTACACAGCTGGTTAATAGATCACTAAGTACTTGTATGTCAGATGATAATTACACAGCTGGTTAATAGATCACTAAGTACTTGTATGTCAGATGATAATTACACAGCTGGTTAATAGATCACTAAGTACTTGTATGTCAGATGATAATAACACAGCTGGTTAATATATCACTAAGTATTTGTATGTCAGATGATAATAACACAGCTGGTTAATAGATCACTAAGTATTTGTATGTCAGATGATAATAACACAGCTGGTAAATAGATCACTAAGTACTTGTATGTCAGATGATAATAACACAGCTAGTTAATAGATCACTAAGTACTTGTATGTCATATAATAATAACACAGCTGGTTAATAGATCACTAAGTATTTGTATGTCATATAATAATAACATAGCTGGTTGATAGATCACTAAGTACTTGTATGTTAGATTATTATTACAATAGATCACTAAATACTTGTATGTCAGATGATAATTACAATTGATCATTAAATACTTGTATGTCAGATGATAATTACAATAGATCACTAAGTACTTGTATGTCAGATGATAATTACAATTGATCACTAAGTACGTGTATGTCAGATGATAATTACAATAGATCACTAAGTACTTGTATGTCAGATGATAATTACAATAGATCACTAAATACTTGTATGTCAGATGATAATTACAATAGATCACTAAATACTTGTATGTCAGATGATAATTACAATAGATCACTAAATACTTGTATGTCAGATGATAATTACAATAGATCACTAAGTACTTGTATGTCAGATGATAATTACAATTGATCATTAAGTACTTGTATGTCAGATGATAATTACAATAGATCACTAAGTACTTGAATGTCAGATGATAATTACAATAGATCGCTAAGTACTTGTATGTCAGATGATAATTACACAGCTGGTTAATATATCACTAAGTACTTGTATGTCAGATGATAATAATACAGCTGGTTAATATATCACTAAGTACTTGTATGTCAAATGATAATAACACAGCTTTCAAATACATCACTAAATACTTGTATGTCAGATGATAATTACACAGCTGGTTAGTATATCACTAAGTACTTGTATGTCAGATGATAATTACACAGCTGGTTAATATATCACTAAGTACTTGTATGTCAGATGATAATTACACAGCTGGTTAATATATCACTAAGTACTTGTATGTCAGATGATAATAATACAGCTGGTTAATAGATCACTAAGTACTTGTATGTCAGATGATAATTACACAGCTGGTTAATATATCACTAAGTACTTGTATGTCAGATGATAATAATACAGCTGGTTAATATATCACTTAGTACTTGTATGTCAGATGATAATTACACAGCTGGTTTATATATCACTAAGTATTTGTATGTCAGATGATAATAACACAGCTGGTTAATATATCACTAAGTACTTGTATGTCAGATGATAATAACACAGCTGTCAAATACATCACTAAATACTTGTATGTCAGATGATAATAACATAGCTGTCAAATAGATCACTAAGTACTTGTATGTCAGATGATAATTACACAGCTGGTTAATATATCACTAAGTACTTGTATGTCAGATGATAATTACACAGCTGGTTAATATATCACTTAGTACTTGTATGTCAGATGATAATTACACAGCTGGTTTATATATCACTAAGTATTTGTATGTCAGATGATAATAACACAGCTGGTTAATATATCACTAAGTACTTGTATGTCAGATGATAATAACACAGCTGTCAAATACATCACTAAATACTTGTATGTCAGATGATAATTACACAGCTGTCAAATATATCAGTAAGTATATCAGATGACAACAATTCAGTTGGTAAATACATATAATGTCTATGTTTGATTGTGTACAAGTTTCACAAGTTTATTTAATTGTGATATGCAGGCCACCGGCCCATACACAATTACATTTAATGTGTATTTAAAACTTTACGGCCATGTCAGCTATACTGCTGGTACATCAATAAATCTGATTGCATGTACATTTTGTATATACATGTACATGTCAATATATATAATTAAAGGAAAAAATGTTCCGGATTGTTTATTAATCTATTTCTTATTAAAAAATCAATATAGTTGTAAAATAATGATAGATCACTTTTTAAAAACTGTTTATTAAATGAACCCCAACTGGTTTCACTAAAATCATCAGGGGTATGGTTCTCATAGTTACGACGTCAAATTGACGTCATTTTGGTTAAAACTTTGTTAACACTGTAGATGTCACAGTTTTGATTGGATCTTCACCAAACCTTGTCAGAATGTTTGCCTCAATGATATGTGGGTCAAGGTCGAACATGCGTCAGCTGAGGTAAAAAACTAGGTCACCAGGTCAAATATTTTGTAAAAACCTTGTTAAAGCTCTAGATGTCACGATTTTAATTGGATATTTACCAAAACTTGTCAGATTGTTCGTATTAATGATATTAAGGGAAAGTCAAAACATGGGTCACCTAGGGTAAATCTTAGGAAAACCTTATTAACACTGTAGATGTAAAATTTTGACTGGATCTTTACCAAACCTTGTCAGAATGTTATGTCTTAATGTTATGTAAAACAAGTTCACATGGGTCATCTGGGGTCAAAAACTAGGTCACGAGGTCAAATCTTAAGAAAACATAGTCTATGCTGTAGTTGTCATGGTTGTCAGAATGTTTGTCTTATTTATATGTACTGAATTTGTTTGGGTTTTCAGCTAGTAATTCATGACTTTTAGAGTGTAGCTTTTCCTTGATAATTGTGGTTAATTTGGCTTAAAGATGTACATTTTGTCAATACTTGACCCTCAAATCCTAATTCATATTTAACATAACACCCCTGTTGACAATTTGTTCATGAACTGATTATGACAATCATTGTACACTCATTGTTCATGAACTGATGATGTTCATGAACAGTTTATGAAGTTTCATGAATTGTTCATCAAAGTTAAACAAAGGTTCATCAATATAACTCATCAACAGTTCATGAACTGTTCATCAACTGAAGTCCGTGAACAATTCATGAAACTTAACGAACTGTTCATGAACATCATAAGTTCATGATCCGTCAGGACGTTTCAAGAATTGTTCATCAAAGTTTATCAAAGGTTCATCAAAATAATGAATCAATAATTCATGAGCCTAATGAAAAACACGTTTTTGATAAAGACCGCCTAAGGTTCATAAATTAGTTCATGGACATTTGTTCATGAACTTCATGTCCAATTTGTAGGTCATGAATAAATTCATGAACAATTCATGAATAAACTGAAGAACATTTCGTGAACTGTTCATCAAATTCTCGACAGGGACAGGCATTCAAATTCTCGACAGGGACAGGTCTTTAATTATTTAAGGCTGATTTTATCTAACACATGTAAACTTCGTTCCTGACAGTACTCTCAGTGCTTTGATTGTACTATGGGTGATATCGTTTTCAAATTGAAATCAGACGTGTTATTGTACGGCGACGGAATGCAAAATCGCAACTTCTTGCACCGAAGCAGATTACTGACAGTGCCCGAAATATCCGCAATGGTCATCACGTGATATAAACAAAACAGAAATAGAGCGAGGTCACGTGTTACTCACACCAACTAGTGTTAGCTTGATGACGCAGTCGCTATTTATAGTCTAAGAATGGAGCGAGCTCGATAAACAACGACGGGAATGAATCTGCCCATCTGTCAATAAACGAACCGAATCCAATCCTACTATAGTAAACAAACATGGCGTTTGATCTGAAACTTCAAAAATGTTACATAGGCCACATTCTAGTATTGAATTGCCGGATGCGATTTTGCGCCGTACAAACATTTAACTTGTCAATACATTTTAAGTGAATAATGTGTTACTACTGCAAACATAATAGATATTTTCAACATGATTGACCTTAAAATAACAAACTAGTGGCTATTTATAGATTTATACATCATTCCTAAAAACTTAACAACAAAATGGTTGCCATGGTAACCAAGCACAAAAGTTCACAATTGGTAAAATCGACATGATCTTCCAGTCTAGAAGGTGGGCATGTGATATCCTGGTATGCCGGGCGAACAAACGGCCTAACAGATGTAAACAGATATTTCCTGCGTGCTGGAGTAAGCCTTCCAGGTAGAAGCTCATCCGGAAGTTGGCTATCATGAAATGATAGATCTGGTGATATCCGGATGTCGACCGGCTGCTCACTAGCATCACTGCCCTCTTTCACCATGACAATCCCTGGCTGTGTCTGGCTAAATCTAAAGTACTGGTATTTCCTGAAAATGGAATAAGCTCTAATTTTATCGATGAGTAGCAGCTAATATAATGCATATCATTTCTTAATTATTTTCTATGATTGAAAATTACAATAAACACAAGAAAACGAGACTTATTCTGAATGCCATTACGAAAATCCTACATAGATAAGAACATGCTCTAAGTGTGTTTTTTTCCGATACATTTCGGGCCATATATATATACATTTTTATGGCCTCCGAATTTTCGAAGATATACATTATACATAATACACAGATAAATATCAAACAAAGCAAAACATAGCATATACTAGTATACAAGTTCAATAAGAAAACGTTAAGTTCATACAATATAAGTAATGTTTACGTTATATTCGACCTCGTGAAATAGAAACGGAAAGGAGACATATTGACATTAAAGAAAGGCCTTAAAGAGAAAATACTTCAAGACCTTTCAACAATGGCAAGAATCACCTTAGCGGTTAATCGGACAATCTAGAGAAAACGTTATAATATCTCCAAAACATGACGTTATAATATATCCAAAACGTTACACGACGTTATAATATCTCCAAAACGTTACATGACGTTATAATATCTCCAAAACGTTACATGACGTTATAATATCTCCAAAACGTTATTCATACGCGCCGCAGTCCGCTCGTTATACAGCAAAGTTTGCTTTTTATATTACAAAATGATACAATGATATAAAAATAAAGTGGATGTTGAAATTCTCAACGTATTCTAAGAGTTTTTATTCAAAATAGCGTGACGGTTGTATGGGACTATTTTATCGTCGCGTCATGTTGCTGAATGGTTATGACGCTGTTAAAGAGAGGCATGACGTGCGTTTTTAAATCCAAATATATAGAGTTTTGAGACTTATTTCGGTGTATAAACAGTTATATTGCTGAAGAAACAGGATAAATCGAATACATGGTTGGTGCTGAGATGGAGAAAGTTTACCCGGTTCGGCACGAAAGCTAAAATGGGCTCGCCAGAGGCTCGCCAATTACAGCTTTCTAAGCCTCACCGGATAAACCTTCTCCATCTCGGCACCAACCATGTATTCTCTATATAATATCTCCAAAACGTTACATGACGTTATAATATCTCCAAAACGTTACACGACGTTATAATATCTCCAAAACGTTACATGACGTTATAATAACATGAAATAGATTTTTCAAAATAAATACTTATATAATGTATCAAATGATATTTGTACAGAATTTGGTGTATAATTACAATGTGTGCTGATATCTATAAGAGACATTCAGCTTTTTGTTGATTGACATGATTATAATGTTCTGAATCATATCTGATACATATACATATCATATAATCATCTCCAGAACTGTAAACTCGTGCAGTGGTTTGCCATGAATATACGAGGTGTAGAGTTGTTATATGCAGGATTTAGAAATATTTTCTTTTATTGTTTATCTTTAACATTGTTGCTAAAACATTTTTCATGGAGTAACAAAGTTAAGGTACTTTGTTTTTGAAGGTTTTTGTCTTAATGGTGAAATATGAACTGATTTATTTCCAGGAAGTTGTTGTAAGAACCGATTTCCTCGAAAAATGGGATGAAATTAAGCGTAACAGAGAAATACCACTTCGAGTCATGTTCGGGGCTGTTGTGAAAAGTATCAATGCGCCAGTTGCGGACCCTAACGGCATTGACTGGCGGGACCCTGTTGTTAGAATGTTTAAATATATGCAAGACCAAGGTTATAGAGTTATTGACCTACTTAAAAGATTGGACAAAGATAGAAGTTTCAGCGTAGATAGACAAGAGTTTAAACAGGGTCTAATGGTAATTCGTTTTTGTTTCATCGTCCTACAACAATGTATTATTTATAAAACATGATTAGAAAAATGTGTCACCTTTTTGCCTTTATTCTGATGATCCAGTACATGCTAAAGTTTTATCATTCTTCCTAACCTAATACATAATAAATCTTTAAAAAATAAAATCCTTAGCACCTATTTGCTTTAACCCTTTCTTTGAACGGAAAGCAAATGTGATTCCTCCACTTGGTATCCGTATGGCTGAATGTGAATTTGGGAGTTAACAAAGTTATGCTCGGGATCTTAAAATCAACAATCTCGCCTAAGAATCAAATCGTAATCGCTTCTTCATATCACCAGACTCATTGTCTACATTACAAACTTTATGTATTATGATTTTGGGGAAGTCTCCCTGTCTTTGATATCCTCGAGCAAATCTTTCATCCCAATTAATCCAAATGATATGTACTCTGCTTGATCTCAGGTCACATGGGTACTAAAAATAATGTTAAGGCTAATACAAATGCTCTGGCATTATAAATTTCAGATATCAAATTACCATACACTGATTTTAAATCTTCTGTATCCGACCCTCTTGGCAGTCCCAATGGGATGCCAACAATTACAACAAACTTCATTTTGCCAAACTTAAACTCGGCAACTATGACACCCTGCCTACAGATCCATTCATATTCATATGATCTAGATACAGCATTTGTCATTTACGTACGTTTCTTCCATTATTGACTTCTCATCAGACATGACACACCTTCATGTTTTCTGTGCAATGTACCATATTCTATCAAACATATTCTTATTAACAGCATCGATCTTCAGTCAATCCGTATACGACATTCTGATGTCGACAACATTAACAGCATCGATCTTCAGTCAATCCGTATACGACATTCTGATGTCGAAAACATTAAGACACTCTTTAAAAACTGTCGGGCCTGAAACAATTATTTTGTACATAAAGGAAACCGGTCTAGAAACTCGTACAATAGACTGTGTTACCTTTTTACACACTTCCTTTTAACTATGTACATGTATTACCTTTTTACGCGGTTTATATTTGATGCTTTCCTTTTATTTGAATACGCGCTATATGACCATTAATTGTATATGCGCCATACAACACTTTAGACATTAAACTGAATGTTTACATCAGGCGGAGAATATACCTCTGACAGAATCACAGCTGGATGATGTTATTGATAGATTAGATACTGATGGTGATGGTGAAGTTGATCTAGGGTAAGTCACGTGTTATGTTAACTAGAATAATATGGTATGGATACACTACAAACTGAACACATATAACGCTTTATTCCAAGGTATCAATCAAATCGATGTATTTGTTGGTATGCGACGATAAAACATCTTCTGACAGAACGTGTGCACGTTCTTATTTGTATCTGTGGTTTTGTTATATTTTATGTATATCTTGAATATTTTCTACCACTGAATACATGTGTGACAATGATTACACTGATCACAAGTACATTTTGTATATTGCATTATTTATATTTGTAACGTTAACGTTTCTTCACTCGACATCAATTTACAGTGTTTTCCCCTGTCCTTTTATATCATGTACATCTCCGAATGACAGGTGATAAAAATACTGTCTGAACAGTTGGACATTCGAGAAGTAACAAAATTACAATAAAAAATTGGTTGGATCATTCCAAATAAGTAACATTTGTTCTCGGTTTACATGAAATGCTTAAGTTGTGTGGCATATTTGGCATGTCGTGGTTCTAAATGTCTATCATACAGTCCTTGTTTCACTATTAATGTAGTTCTTACAAACATATGTAATTCTCAGTATACACTAAATGATTTATGACCTCAGCAGTCGTTGATATCGTGTATTCATGTAGTCTTTATCTATTTACTAAACTGCTATTCGTTTTAAGAGTTTTTCGGAAGATACTTAAGGTAAGTCAGGGATGCTATATTACATGTATCATTGCTGCGTGGTGACTAGCTGCCGTAGACATATATTGTTATTTGTTTAGGCTAGATAAATATGTGTGTGAAGTTGGAAAAGCAATCGACAATCGACATTCAATGTCTAGCTCGACAATCGACATTCATCTCGACATTCGTGAAACAGGCTGTATGGCCATCATAATAATGTAAATTTCGAATGTCTAGCTAGACAATCGACATTCATCTCGACATTCGAAAAACAGAGCGTATCGCCGTCAAAGTAATGAAATTTCGAATGTCTAGCTAGACAATGACATTCATCTCGACATTCGAAATAACGACTGTATCGCCGTCTAAGTAAAGAAATTTCGAATGTCTAGCTAGACAATCGACATTCATCTCGACATTCGAAAAAACGGACTGTATCGCCGTCAAAGTAATGAATTTTCGAATGTCTAGCTAGACAATCGACATTCATCTCGACATTCGAAAACGAACTGTATAGCCGTCAAAGTAATGAAATTTCGAATGTCTAGCTCAACAATCGACATTCATCTCGACATTCGAGGTTACGACTGTATCGCCGTCAAAGTAATGAAATTTCGAATGTCTAGCTCGACAATCGACATTCATCTCGACATTCGTGAAACAGGCTGTATGGCCATCATAATAATGTAAATTTCGAATGTCTAGCTAGACAATCGACATTCATCTCGACATTCGTAAAACAGAGCGTATCGCCGTCAAAGTAATGAGATTTCGAATGTCTAGCTAGACAATCGACATTCATCACGACATTCGAAGTTACGACTGTATCGCCGTCAAAGTAAAGAAAATTTGAATGTCTAGCTAGACAATCGACATTCATCTCGACATTCGAAAAAACGGACTGTATCGCCGTCAAAGTAATGAAATTTCGAATGTCTAGCTAGACAATCGACATTCATCTCGACATTCGTGAAACAGGCTGTATGGCCATCATAATAATGTAAACTTCGAATGTCTAGCTAGACAATCGACATTTATCTCGACATTCGTAAAACAGAGCGTATCGCCGTCAAAGTAATGAAATTTCGAATGTCTAGCTAGACAATCGACATTCATCTCGACATTCGAAGTTACGACTGTATCGCCGTCAAAGTAAAGAAATTTCGAATGTCTAGCTCGACAATCGACATTCATCTCGACATTCGAAAAACGGACTGTATCGCCGTCAAAGTAATGAAATTTCGAATGTCTAGCTCGACAATCGACATTCATCTCGACATTCGTGAAACAGGCTGTATAGCCATCATAATAATGTAAATTTCGAATGTCTAGCTAGACAATCGACATTCATCTCGACATTCGTAAAACAGAGCGTATCGCCGTCAAAGTAATGAAATTTCGAATGTCTAGCTAGACAATCGAACTTTGCATTATTATGAAGGCCATACAGTCTGTTTCACGAATGTCGAGTTGAATGTCGATTGTCGAGCTGGTCATTCAAAATTTCATTACTATGTTGGCGATACACTCTGTTTTTCGAATGTCGAGTTGTAGCTAGACATTCGAAATTTACATTATTATGATGACCATACAGTCTGTTTTACGAATGTCGAGATGAATGTCGATTGTCGAGCTAGACATTGAATGTCGATTGTCGATTGCATTGCCAACTTCACACACATTAGATAACTATGTAAGCACTGACAACAAGGTTTGCTTTTGGGCTTTCTTTGCTGTACATGCATATTTTCTTTTCACGAAATGTTTGAGCTGTTTACTTCTTTTAAACTCTTATTGATCTTTGCAGGTCGGATTATACTAAGTGTATCTGTCAACTAATTTTTGCGTTAGATCGAAAGAATAAAATATTTCTGATGCAAACTTTCGTGTTTTGCGCTTGTTTCCAGTAGCATTCAGTTATTATCACGCGCTGGGAGTTTACATTACCAATAATCCAGGATTCTACAGAGTACTGAATATACGTTCTCAGCAATACCTGCCAATTTCTGTTAAGTGTTTGACAGCACAGACTATTAGGTTAAATGCTCCATTGTGCGTTTATACTGTAAGACACTATGCACTATGGAATATAAGTTTATGTCCATGCTTACGAGTTCGGAAGACAGATTAATTGTCAGGAAATCCAAGAGAGTTTGATAAGTCAATCGACATAGATATTGTCCTATAAATAACGGAAAATAAATGAGAAATTGGACCATTCAATTTTTTGCTACAGTTGTCTGATTCTACGATATCAAAAGTTATTAACGGAACGGATACGACGATTTCAAACATACAGTTATAACATTTAAAACTTCAGAAATTATCGTGTTTAGAACAATCTCCTGCAAAAAAGTTATTTCTTGCTTAGAATTTAGAAATAACCTAAATTGATTATTTACTTTTCTTCATCAGTTCCTATAAATATGCTTTAAGTTCTTACTGCTTTTAGTCCTTTACAAACCAAGCCCTTAATATATGACTAAGTTACTTGGTGTTTGGATTAAATCCATGGCTGTTTTGTACAAGGTGCAACCATCGCGTGCTAACGATTTATGTCCTGACAATCATCATAAACAAAGAACTAAAATAATATTGGAAGTAGAAATCTATATTTTCGCGAATAAACATAAATATTAAGAATTTAAATGTAAAGACATGTAAGTAATTTGAACGCAATTTTGCAAATTCACGGATTGAATGTAACTAGTCTGATTGGATTGTGAATAACAAGACATATTCGTGGATTTTGATCACTAAAATAACGTGATACACATTTGTAATTTTCAGCGAGTTGATCAAAGGAGAAAAAGATTTTCGGAGAAAGATGCATGCGAGAATGAGGAAATTGTTGGCACATACGAAAGGGGGAGCATTAGGACTTGACTCGGTTCTTCAGAAACTAGCTCGAATAGAAGAACTGTGATGAGCATTTTAACAAACTTACAATTAATATTCCATTGTCACTATGTGTGAAAATCAATGTACGCCATTAAAATTCCGTTCTTTTATTGTGTTAACGTGTGCTTATCTGCTCGTACGAACATGATACAATATGACACTCCTCCAGATAATCAAGGTAATTAACACATAAAGTTAAGTCATGGGACCTTCACTTGTGCTCGAGATATCGATGCGTCTAGGCTTGTAGGCCATTACTTTAAAAGTATTAAGGATATTAATACGAGACTTGGAATACATTTTTAATTGCTTATCGTAACAAGGTGCATGAATATCACGGGGTCATTACTCTGAAAGCAATAATTTTTTTAATGATGTCCCTTTTTAACTTAGTTTTTTTGTTAAAATTGGTTATTAAGTAGAATGTTTTGAAAACTATAGTAGACATTCTACTAAATCTTGGAATACTTGCTCATGGGGACAAGGCGCATCTGTAGCACAAGTGCCATAACACAGTCAACATTATTTATAGAGTAATGTCCCTTTTTAACTTAGAAAATTGAGCCTATAACTCAAACATACTAAAGTTATCAACATGAAACTGCATATATTAATCCATCTTATTAAGAAGAACTGCAGTGTGCAAGAGTCATAACTCTTGAAGATTTTTTTAGTTATTGCCATTGTTTAATGTTCATGCTTCAGTTTTTAATGTTGGAGTTTGGACTTTTCATTCATTTTCATACTTCATTTCTAATTTCATTTCACAGATCTCATATCTGTTGTGAGTGTGTAAGTTATTTCTTCATTTGTGAGAGACATGTATTTTTTTTCTTAAACTACATGTAACTTTTTTTCTAAACTACAGGACAAATGACATGATATATTTTAATGACTATTTTCATGAAGATTGTTATTTTGTTTTAACAGGCGATTTGAATAGTAGGGCCGGTCAATTAAAAGATTTTGTGCAAGATGATACTTTACACATGTTTGATTTATATATGATGAATATATTGAAGATGATCAATTACCTCGTGTACCTAAAGATAACACAGTAAATGAAAATGGCAGGTTATTATTGAATGTTTGTAAAAGTACTGGTTTGAGAATTGCAAATGGACGCATTATGGAAGACCAATTCATTGGTAATTTTACTTGTGTGCAGAAAACTGGTTCTAGTATTGTTGACTACATTGTATGTTATTTGTAATCCTAAGTTGTTTCAACATTTTACATCGTTTTTAATACACGAACCAAACGTTATGTCGGATCATTGTATTGTTTCGTTTTCGTTAAAATGTAATACTATAAATGATATTATGTCATTAGACAATGATAAACTGTTATGATAAAATACCATACCGCTATGTATGGAAAAATAATTCTAAGGAATTATATCTACATGCTTTATATAATAGTTCGTTTCAATCAAACCTTGATGTATTGACAACTAATGTAAATCCAGTGACGATTTGAATGAAAATTTATTAAAGTTTTATAGTGTATCAGAGAGAGACATGTTATCTATGTCTCTGAGTATATTTAGCGAAATATGTGATCCTATGTGTAAAGTTAATTGTAGGAGCAAACAGCAAAATTTTAAGGCTACAAAAAAGAGTCAGCCTTGATTTGACGAAGAATGTTTGAATGATAGAAATATCTTCTATGAACATTTAAATATATACAGACGTTGTTAAACTGATGAAAACAGAAAATTCTTATGTCAGTCACGATCGAAATATAAACAATTAATTCGGAAAAAGAAACTTGAATATGACGAGCAAAACACAAGAAAATTTGAATCACTAAAACTGAAAAACGCAAAAGAATACTGGAAACTATCGAAATCAACGTACGTTAAAACTGATTGTAAAATAAATTTATCACAATTTGAAACCTATTTTACAGCAATTAACGATCCAGAATCAAGATTTGTTCAGCCTGATGATGAAATAGTATATTTTAATAGAATCATGCAAAATGAAATACAAATCATGTTTGATGAACTAAATCTACCTTTCAGTGATCAAGAAATTAAGACTGCGTGTAAGCAAATTAGTAATAACAGATCCGGGGGATCAGATTTTATTTTAAATGAAATGTTTAAATACGGTTACGAGATTATTGGAAATTATATACTTACACTTTTTAATAAATTATTTCAAATGAGTTATTCCCCCCCCCCCCCGCCTGGACAGAAGGCTATTTCGTTCCTCTTTTTAAGAAGGGTGATCAAAGCTTACCTGAAAATTATCGAGGTATTACAATATTAAGTACTTTTGGTAAACTTTTTACTAGAGTATTAAATAACAGACTAACTAAATGGGCCGAAAACTATGACATTTATATTGAATCTCAGACGGGTTTCAGAAAGAATATAAGCACAGTTGACAATATATGTATATTTGTTTTAGACGGATTGATAAACCATATTCTAAATAAAAACAAATCTCTCTATGCATGTTTTATTGATTTTACGAAGGCTTTCGATTATCTCATGCGTGAAATTATTTTTTACAAACTGATACAATCGGGGGTCTCTGGGAATATGTTGAACATTATAAAATCACTTTACTCGAATGTTAAGTCGAGAGATAAATTTAAAAATGAACTTAGTAATTGTTTTTATTGTTATTTGGGCGTGCGGCAGGGTGATTGTTTAAGCCCGTTTTTATTCTCTATGTATGTAAACGATCTGGAAGATTATTTGTCATTGAATGGTTTTAATGGAATCGATACTGGTTTGTTGAAAATATTTTTACTGCTTTATGCAGATGATATAGTAGTTTTTTCAGACACTGAAGCTGGACTTCAGGAAGGATTAAATATTTTATCAGACTATTGTAATAAGTAGAAATTGGTTGTTAATGTCAATAAAACAAAAATAATGATTTTTAAAAAAGATAGAAAGAAACTGAGAAATTATAATCTATTCACGTATAATAATAATAATGTTGAAATAGTTAGTCAATTTACATACCTTGGTATTGTTTTTACAACAAATGGCTCATTTGAGAAATGTTTGAGAAAACGTTTGAAGTTTTAAGTGGACACTGAGCATTAAAATCTATTTATAAAATGAAAATGTATCTGAACAAATTTGATAAATTAAGTGTAAGTCATTCATTAGATATGTTTGATAAATTGATTTTACCTATTCTTAATTACGGGTCAGAAGTGTGGGGTTTTTGTAATGCAGAGAAATTAGAAACTATTCATTTGCAATACTTAGAGTAAAAAAACAAACTCAGAATAATTTTGTACATGGTGAATTAGGGAGAACACCATTGAAAAAAAAACAAGACTGATTAACATCATTCGTTTCTGGCTAAAAATAACTCGGGTATAAAATTGTAAACTTACAAAACGAACATACAATCTCATGCTCAATGATATTAATAGAAATCCAAATATTGTTAATTGGGTATCAAAAGTAAAGGCTATTCTTGAAAGCACTGGTTTTTATCATGTTTGGTTAAACCAAGGCATTGAACATTGTAAATCATTCATTAAATCATTAATTTATTTTCACAAAGAATTAAAGATATTTTATTCAGCAATAGAACGTAGAAATAAATGAATTATCTAGATCTAGTACATATTGTTTATTCGGAAGTTTTGGTTTCAAACCCTATCTTAAAATAGTTAATATTCCAAAATACAGATATGCTTTCTCGAAATTAATAATGTCAAGTCATCGTTTAGAAATTGAAAGTGGAAGATGGAATAAACCCAATAAAACACCTAGAAATGAAAGGAAATGTCAATTTTGCAAATCTCTTGAAGATGAATTTCACTTTGTTTAAGAATGTCAAATATATTCAAATATTCGGAAAAAATATATCAGAAAATATTATTGGAATCGACCAAATATACCAAAATTTATCGAACTAATCTCATCTGAAAATGAAACAATAATTAAACAACTTTCGGTATATATTCATAAATGTTTTAAATTACGTGACGAAGTCCTGTATCTATGATCTAAAACGTTTTTAACACTTTTCTCTTCATTTCATTGCAATATGGTTAAATTTTTATTTTATTTTTTTGTTCCCATAAGTTTTGTACTAAAAAGATCCGCCATTACAGCTTACTACATGTACAGCTTATAATTATTTATCTTTGTAGAAATCCATACTATGTTATATGTATTGTAAACTGTTGGGCTTTATGCCTTATGTTGGAATAAATATCTATCAATCATGTATTATTCAATAATTATGTTTTCAATATTTAGCTTATATTTATGTTTGTCCTCTGTGTAAAACCTATTTTTTTTTCTAAAATGGCCCTTATCCTATTTACAAATAACGGACGAGCTTTGGCGCCGCTCTGTGGTGCTACTGCTTCGTTTCTGACATTACAATACATTTGTTTTTGAAATTACATCATTTTGTTTCTGACATAACAGCATTTTGTTTTTGACGTTACAATATATTTGTTTTCTAAAATGACCTTATTTTGTTTCTGATGTTACACTATTTTGGTTCTGAAGTTACAATAGTTTGTTTCTGATATTACTATATTTTGTTTTCATCCGTCTTTCTTCTTCCTCCTCCATTACTGTACAGTATCCCTCTCTGGGACATCAAGTGGGAAATTTAGCAGTTACCTCGGACAGTTTATTTTATGTCGGCAAAGCTTTTGAGAATGCTTGTACTAAGATAGTGAATTTCAAACAGTATCCATTAATGTACATTTGTAGATATATTCACTCAATCAGTATGACACATTCGAAACGATAAGATGATATACAGACGGACGGACTGGCAGACAGACGCACCTGAACTTTGGCATAGCTATTTTTTATGACAAGATCTGAATATGTTTAGTAGATAACATTTAAATATATGAAGAGTTTATAAAGATGACCATAGATATGGTGTATCATGTGACCATGTGGGGAAGCACGTATAGTGCTTTAGAAATTAATTAGATAAAATTAAATTATTCAGTCGCGTAGATTTCAGATAAGATAACTGTGTATATTGTCACCATATGAACACTGACATTTAAGATCCTACCACAGAAGCGGATACTGATGTCTTCAAGGACCTCGCTCATTCACACAAGGACGTAATACCCCCATCACACTAGGGTCACGTTCGCACTACGTCCACCACGTCCTGACAGACCGTGGTAAGAACCTGATTAACGTGATGAGGACGCAGTAGGAACCGGTTCAAGCGTAGTTTGGTCTTCGTGGACGTGAAGGACGTGGTGGGACTTTTGACATGTCAAAAAATAACGTGGCGGGGACGTGGTCAAATTAGAACGCAGTGCTTACGTAGTAAGAACGTAACAGGGACGTGACTAAAACCTAGTATGAACTTCATTGACGCAGAAGAAACGTGGTGCGGACTTGAAAAGACAGCAAGCGATTTTCACCGCGTTGTCACTGGGCTGTAATAGATTGTACTACGCTTTTGTTACGTCCGTTAAGTTCTCACTACGTATCAACCAGGTATACGGTAAGACCATAGTACGTCCACATCACGTTACAGAAGACTGCACTAGGTTGTAATTTTGCTCCGACACGTCTTTAGTACGTTTGCAACAGGTGACCAGTACGTTCCTGTCAGGTTCTGAGCAATTGGTATAAGTACTGGATTCATACCCCCATTCTTTCATTTCCAGACAGATAAATGTTAAAGCCCCATTAGCTTTTTGCTGTAGAAAAATATATGCAAAAACATTTAATTGCTGATATTATCCCAAGATAATTATTACCGATTAAACAAGCCCTTTGTCGTCTGAAAACACTCATTTCACTGTGATTTTTGCTTTTGTAAACTTGAAGTATGTAGAGGGCGTGACGTCACTTTACTACGTGTGTATAACATGACTGCGGAAAAACACAGGTGTTCTATAAATAGTATTTATTTCAATGATATTGAAAAAAATACGATAGTGGTTTCGGAAACATTTTTTCTTGCTATAAAGTATGCACGGGAGGAAAACACACCGGATTCCTCTGTTATAGAACAAACAGAAACTATTAGGACCAATACATTTATAAGCTTATGGGACTTTAACAAATGAATGCAATTTGTTATCGTACCAGGACAACAAGCCATTTTGGATGCTAAAATTGCCATTTTCTAAATTTCTCTAATACCCCTGTCTCAACGAACTCGCGTCCTTACTACGTCCTTACTGTGTCCTAAACTGTCAAATTGAGGACGCCATTGGTCGCATTGAGAACGCCAATGATTTTTTCTATTTTCTAAAATAAATCCATGTTTCGGTCATCCGTCACACCGGGGTCATGTTCTCTGCGATCTGTATATGTATATGGCGTCCCTATCGCGACCTTACCGCGTCCGAGTTTCTGTTGAGTCTGTACTGCGTCCATTGGGTGTCCTTCGAGTTACTTTTTTGAATATCAAATCAATCAATAGTCTATTGTATGTCATGATATACTCATAAAAATATAATAAACCAAAATGCATATAATGTAACAACTTGGGTAGTAAGAACGAAGCCAAAATAGATTTTTAATCTATAAATGGGTACGTTCATCAAAGTGTAGTAAACCTTAATTGCAGTAACTTCTGGGGTGTAATAATTATATATCTTATTTATAGATATATATGCATAATATGATACAAATCAATCCAATTAAATTTATTACAAATAAAAAGGAATCAAGTAAACACCAAAAAAACAAAGAATACACTTCGACATATTAAAATACTAAAAGCGTGAAAAAGTGCAAGTCGCAACCTACACAGTCTTATGAACGTTACGTCCCTGATAAGAATATTCTATAATCATTAATCACATGATATTGCTATATAATCAAGTCAAAGCTTAAATAGTCAGGAAAGGAACACAAAATCAAATTCCTTCAAAGTCCTTCGAGTTCCTATCACGTTGTTACGGCGATCACATGGCGTCCTGAGTCAGGACGCCGAACCTCGGTGTTTATGCCCCCATCACACCAGAGCACGTCCGCACTACGCTCGCAAAGTTCGGGGACGGGGTCAAACTCGAAAAAAATGATGCACACAGGTTCTAACTATGTCCTTACAACGTCTTTGCCAGGTTCTCACTGCGTCTATCACGTTCCCAGTAAGTTCATTACACGTGCAGCTTCCCGTTGTCACCAGGTCTATTGCGTTTATACTGCGTCCCAATCACGTGCTCACTACGTCCATACAGACTGAACTGCGCTCTCCCTAGGTCACAATAACGACCTCATTGCATTCACTAGCTTCGTATGTATACTGTACCATGTGTCCATTTATATTAACTGGTCATGATGGCCGAACAGAAGTCTTCTGTCTGCTGATAGTCATGCACTAACACAACATAATCTAGGTTGCTTCATGTTCCTTTTTCTTCTATTTCGTATTTACAAAATGGCAATTTGAGTATCCAGAACGGCTTGTTGTCCTGGTACAATAACAAATTGCATTCATTTGTTAACATATATTTGACTGGAAATGAAAGAATGTGGTATGAACGTACTGGTCATCTGTTGCAAACGTACTAAAGGCGTGACGGAGCAAAATTACAACCTAGTGCAGTCTTCTGTAACGTGATGTGGATGTACTATGGTCTTAGCATACACCTGGTTGAGACGTAGTGAGAACTTCACTGACGTAACAAAAGTGTAGTAACAACCCAGTGACAACGCGGTGAAAATCGCTTGCTGTCTTTTCAAGTCCGCACCACGCTTCTTCTGCGTCAATGAAGTTCCAACTAGGTTTTAGTCACGTCCCTGTTACGTTCCTACTACGTAAGCACTGCGTTCTAATTTGACCACGTCCCCGCCACGTTACTTTTTGTCAAAAGTCCCACCACGTCCTTTACGTCCACGAAGACCATACCACGCTTGAACCGGTTCCTACTGCGTCCTCATCACGTTAATCAGGTTCTTGTCCAGTCAGGACGTAGTGCAAACGGTGGACGTAGTGCAAACGTGGCCCTAGTGTGATGGGGAATTACTTTGAACATGTCCGAAGTGAACGCCGTCGCTCTGCGTCCTTCTGTGCCATTGCGGCGTTCTCTTGTGTTCTCACCCCGACCCCACGATCCCTGTTGCGTCCTGTGTCGCCGTAAGAACGCAGTAAGGACACGAATGCATTGTGACGGGGGTATAAGGAAACCAAAAAAAGTATGAACATAGCGTCAATACAAAATATTAGTATGACATGCAATATGCATTTTTATTATGCACCATGTACAATGATTCAATTAAAACAATGACACCAAGCGGATGTTCATCAGACATTCCACCGTACCTCGTATGTCAAGCATTACATTATACAATTATTACATCATACCATACCTCGTATATCGAACATTACATCATATAATACCTTGTATGTCAAACATTACATTATACAATTATTACATCATACAATACCTCGTACATCAAACATTAATCATACAATACCTCGTGCATCAAACATTAATCATACAATACCTCGTACATCAAACATTAATCATACAATACCTTGTATGTTACTCATTTTATCATACAATACCTCGTACATCAAACATTAATCACACAATACCTTGTACGTCAAATATTTAGTCATACAATATCTCAACCTCCAAATTACTGCCAACGTCTGAAAAGTTGTTTAAAACACATGATTGAGACTACATTAGTTTCCATCATGCTTTTGTTTTATGCCTCCGTATCGATAGATAGGGGTATATTGTTTTTGGCCTGACTGTTTGTCTGCTTGTACCAAATTTTAACCTTGCCTATAAAATCAAAACGTCAGTAGGTTAAAGGTCAAGGTCACCCGGAGTGGTCATTGTGTTTCAAAAACACATCTCGTTTCTTAAAGTGAATTTGGTTTCATAATCTTTAACGATCACGTTTTGTTTCCATTTCAGCAGTTGGACTTTGTGAACAAATTACCGAAATAAACAAACTCTTTTCATCAAGAAATAGTGGAAAATGAGCCTAAAATAAGCCAAAAATTCAAACTCAAGGTAGATAACTCAAAAACGAATACCGCGGCCCCCATTTTTTTCGCTTAAAATGTTTCTGTTATCATATGCTATGATCATGCAAAGTTTAAAAAAAAATATGTCTATACGCGTTCATTCTGCCTATATGTCCATGTGCAAAAAAATGGAAACTGTCAAATATGTCCTTAACAGGACAATGAAAAGTACACTCCTGTATGACACTGTATCGCCAATATATGTCCTACGTAGATACAGTATCCATATATAGGCTGACTGTTAAAGTCTTATCTATAAGACACAACGAGATAAAACTTGCTTACTGGTTCATAAAGTCATCTCGTAACTGAATTGTTCACTAGAGTTTCAATTTTGTAATCAGCAATGAATTTAATTTTGGCATTTTGTTCAATATTTTGCCTTGTACAACTTGGACTTTGCTACGAGGACAAAAATGTTTACGACTGTTTGGTCCTTAAAAACTACACCAGTTTCGCTCAGTTGATACACGAAGCAAAATTAGACGTTTCTTTGAAAGGATCAGGTTTGTACACGATTTACATCTAGCCCAAATTTTTAGAAAAAGCCGTGAAACTTTCATACTTCGAAACATACTAAGTTACCATAGTCATGAACAGTAATGTTGCTTTTAATACAAAAACGTTTTACCTAATTTTGTTTGACATTGTTTTAGATACAAAATAGTTTTCTTTGTCGCCTGTGTTTTAAAGCCTCCCTACACACAGGCGAATATCCACCGACGTCAACTCGCGTATACTGGCGATTAGCAAAATTTGTTCTTATTAACTTATGTGTACGTTTTACATCGTTGGTGGTACTCGTATGGATGCGTTTGTGAGATTTTGCGTCCGTTGCATAAGTTTTGTTCGTCAGAAAATATTGAGCAAGTTCAAAAATTTGTGACGAATAAAAGTGTTGTCTTTCATTCGTTAAAGTACGTTCAATTCGTTAATTAGTCGGAAAGCGTTCGTCAACAGTCGTTCGAAATCGCGGCTGTCGCCCAATTTGCATATCGTTATCAGTTGATTTGAAAGAGGACGATAACCTGAATCCGACGCATAAAAGCGAATTATAACGATAAGTTAACGTTCAGAAAACTAACGACATATGCTTTCATATGAATCAATACGCAGTGTAACTGCGACAGGCGAATCCATGCGAATCATAGCGCTCCCATTCTTTTCGGTAGTTTTGAGTACCTCAACATTTTTGTGCAGACATGTGCCTATAGGAAGCTAGCTTCAAGTTTCGTAAAAATGGAAGACATACCACGCCTGAAACAGAAGTAGGTTGCTGCTATGGTCCACCAAGTAGTATTCTAGCAACAACTAAACATACACAAGTTCACGGTGGTTAACCGACTCGGACTTTTTTTAGATCAAATCAGCGTCCTCAGACTATTTTTGATCGAGCAAAGGACTTTTACTGATTAATTTCTTAAAAGCAATGGACAAACATCCTGATTCAGGCGCAAAAACACGTAAGAACTTAACAATTTCTGTACCACGGAACTTTTACATGTCTGTTCTTTCCATACATTCAAAATAATCAACAATTTATTATTTACATCAAGAAAAAGTCTGAAGTTTCTCAAGTAAAAGTGCATCAACATTTACCTGAAATTACTAAGAAAGTACACCGATTGTTCAGACTTCATGCTTGTTTATTGCTCTAAAATATATGTATAGTACATTGCCAAGGTGTTTTAGTCAAACGTGGGTCTGTCAGATATCAAATTATCAGTTTTTTAACGATCCAAAGGAACTGATCATAACTAGTCCGTTTCCATGATCACTAGAAGTCCTTCGCTGCTAAGTTTTTTTTTCTCTTTAACAACAATGAACCAAATTTTGACTGGATACATACCTGATAAGTAACCTTTGGTAAATTGTTATTATTCAGTTAAGTAACGATATCCATTGAAAAACATGAAAACTTTGTAGAAATTGACATTTTATTCCTTCACGGAAAATGCAATTTGATTACATTTGTGCATAGACTCTGTTCTCTGTGATGTTGATTTAACATTATTTTCTTGTCAATATACATTTGTGCTGTTCCGTCGCACATAAATAGTTAAAATAAAATAAGTAGAACATATAAAATATCAAATATTTTGAACACACCTGAACTTCATATTCATTAAAAGTCCTTTGCTCGATCAAAAATAGTCTGGGAACGCTGTTTTGATCCAAAAAAGTCCGAGTCGGTTAACCACCGTGAAGTTTATCAGAAGCCGTTTAAGAGGAGACAGAGCACTTTACATCTGAAGAAAACTATGTGGCTGCATCTAGAGAGACGGTGCCAATTTAGAATCTATGATCAGCTGGTAGAGCTCAGAAGAGAAGATCCTAGAAGTTTCAAGAAATTCCTCTGCATGCCAACTGAAATGTATGATCAAATATTCGAGGGGATTCGTCATCGCCTCGTGAAAAAACACACTAGGTACATGTAGCCCTTGGATCCATGCCTAAAGTTAGTTGCCATTTTACGTCACCTGGTTTATGGCGCCAAATACTCAGACCTTTCTGAAGATTGGATTAGGAACATTTGGGTAGGAGGCTAGATATCACTGCCTCTGATCATAGAAATGTACAAAATAAATGTAATTAACAGTAATTGAACACATTTACTGTGTATATACCAACATAATTACAAACGATTACTGAATTTTTCTTAAATATGACACATTGATTTGTGAAAAACAAGAATTTTTAAAAGTGACAAAATTGGTGCCATTACTCGACTTAAAAATTCTTTATCATGCACTTCAGTTCTGACATAATAATGTCAATTAAAGACTACAGACTTGAGGTTACACATTAAATATAACAATGTCAATAATTAAAGACTACAGACTTGAGCCTACACATTAAATATAACAATGTCAATAATTAAAGACTACAGACTTGAGAGCCCACACATTAAGTATAACAATGTCAATAATTAAAGACTACAGACTTGAGCCTACACATTAAATATAACAATGTCAATAATTAAAGACTACTGACTTGAGAGCCCACACATTAAATATAACAATGTCAATAATTAAGGACTACAGACTGGAGCCTACACATCAAGTATAACAATGTCAATAATTAAAGACTACTGACTTGAGCCTACACATTAAGTATAACAATGTCAATAATTAAAGACTACTGACTTGAGAGCCCACACATTAAATATAACAATGTCAATAATTAAGGACTACAGACTGGAGCCTACACATCAAGTATAACAATGTCAATAATTAAAGACTACTGACTTGAGCCTACACATTAAGTATAACAATGTCAATAATTAAAGACTACTGACTTGAGAGCCCACACATTAAATATAACAATGTCAATAATTAAGGACTACAGACTGGAGCCTACACATCAAGTATAACAATGTCAATAATTAAAGACTACTGACTTGAGAGCCCACACATTAAATATAACAATGTCAATAATTAAAGACTACAGACTTGAGCCTACACATTAAATATAACAATGTCAATAATTAAAGACTACTGACTTGAGAGCCCACACATTAAATATAACAATGTCAATAATTAAGGACTACAGACTGGAGCCTACACATTAAATATAACAATGTCAATAATTAAGGACTACAGACTGGAGCTACACATCAAGTATAACAATGTCAATAATTAAAGACTACTGACTTGAGCCTACACATTAAGTATAACAATGTCAATAATTAAAGACTACAGACTTGAGCCTACACATTAAATATAACAATGTCAATAATTAAAGACTACTGACTTGAGAGCCCACACATTAAATATAACAATGTCAATAATTAAGGACTACAGACTGGAGCCTACACATCAAGTATAACAATGTCAATAATTAAAGACTACTGACTTGAGAGCCCACACATTAAATATAACAATGTCAATAATTAAGGACTACAGACTGGAGCCTACACATCAAGTATAACAATGTCAATAATTAAAGACTACAGACTTGAGCCTACACATTAAGTATAACAATGTCAATAATTAAAGACTACTGACTTGAGAGCCCACACATTAAATATAACAATGTCAATAATTAAGGACTACAGACTGGAGCCTACACATCAAGTATAACAATGTCAATAATTAAAGACTACTGACTTGAGAGCCCACACATTAAATATAACAATGTCAATAATTAAAGACTACAGACTTGAGCCTACACATTAAATATAACAATGTCAATAATTAAAGACTACTGACTTGAGAGCCCACACATTAAGTATAACAATGTGAATAATTAAAGACTACAGACTTGAGCCCACACATTAAATATAACAATGTCAATAATTAAAGACTACTGACTTGAGCCCACACATTAAATATAACAATGTCAATAATTAAAGACTACTGACTTGAGAGCCCACAGATTAAATATAACAATGTCAATAATTAAGGACTACAGACTGGAGCCTACACATCAAGTATAACAATGTCAATAATTAAAGACTACTGACTTGAGCCTACACTTTACATATAACAATGTCAATAATTAAAGACTACTGACTTGAGCCCACACATTAAATATAACAATGTCAATAATTAAAGACTACTGACTTGAGCCTACACTTTACATATAACCACGACAAACAATACAATATCTCAAATACAGTTTGAACAATGAATGCTTCTGGTAGCTGCTCCTCCTTGCTAGTATAGAGTATGACCAGGGGAATATACAAGAATTATTGAACCCAGAGTTAAGACCTTAAAGTGTGACAAACGGAATGATAGATAGACAGGCAGACAGACATACAGACTGATCGATATTAAACCCAACACTGAAAGACTTATAAGGAAAGAATACTTGGTCTTTTCTCCTCAGCATTCGCAGGCTGTTCACCAGACTGCATCTCTGGTTCCTTAGGATTCTCTGACTCTGTGACAGCAGCTTTCAGCATTATACATCCTTTTCCCTTAGGAACGAAGTTCCTATAGCTATACACCACTTTTTGTAGTTACAAAACAGTGACGCCTCTCATCCGCGTTGAAAAATAGTACCGATTTTGTGTAACATAACATGTAGTTTTTCCTTGATATTTGTGGTTAATGGGCTTAAAGATGTACATTTTGTTAAGACTATATACTTAACCTTCAGATTCTAATTCATAATGATGATAACACCCCTGTTGAGAATTTGTTCATGAACTGATGATGTTCATGAACTGTTAATTAAGTATCATGAATTGTTCATCATAGGTTCATCAAAATAATGCATCAATTGGTTTCGCGAATATCGTGCGTCATTCGTGCGTCAAGAGCACAAATCGTAATTTACTACAATGTAGTACACAATAGCAACACAAAAGCAAAATATATAACGAATATTAATTCGCAAAAATGTTTCAAAGAACGGTTTGAGAATGATTTGCGACATTCGCGAAGACTTTGAAACACGAGTGCAAGAGATTTTTATGTCGCAATGTTGAAAATTTACGCGAGAAGAACGCGATGGTAATGCTAAACCGAATATATTGCGAACTCCGGCGACAGTTTTGAAACTCTTCGACGAATGTCATTCGCAAAGTGTCGCAAACATATAGATAAATCATTCGCAGTAGATACATGTAGTTCCCTACGTTTACCTTTCGTTATATTTTACAGCGATGCAAACAATTTTCTGTCAGAATTCGCTAGAATTTAAAACTTTGGATTCAAATGTGTGAGGAAGCCTTTAACATTTATTTGATATTGACAATGAAGAAAAACGGCAAATTGAATTTTCTGTATGAAGCATTTAATTGTTGACTTTAAAAGAACATTTATAAATTGTTACTTGATACATTTCATTTCAAATACAGGTCCATACACAATACTAGCACCAACAAATACTGCAATAGCCAGCATAGATGCTAACACCATGGCAACACTCGGACATAACAATCAACTTACGAAACAAATCGTTCAGTACCATATTATCAATTCGTACGATGTTGTCCCATCAATGTTGGCAGCAGGATCTTTACTTACATCCTTAGGTCAACCAGTAAACGTAGCTAAATCATCCACAGTAAGTAAACAGTTACTTCATCGTGTATGTCTCTAGCTGGAACTGTATCGAAAATGCGAAAACTAAAATATTCACGATATATACAGATCAAACAAGCACGAAAAGGATCGGTGGAACGTGAATTTGCTTGTAATTGTTTACTTGAACATACATTTTGACTGGCTGCCGTGAGAATACATCTTCATTGACAGGGATATTGTATATTTCCTTATTAACGGAAACAAAACTCTTAACGTCAATTACGGATTTTTTAAACAGCTGTCGAATGACTTTTTGTGTATTAGACACAGATATAGCTACTCTCAACTTTTGAGCAGATTCGCCTTATGACCGGGTATAAATTGGCATACATCAAAGATCTGTCTGCGTAGCATATCAATGTATATTATAACCAGATAAAAATGCACTATTTCACTAATCGGGTACTCAATGAGTTATATTTTACCAAACGCTTTGGTGTCCCACTTTGTATAAATGATAGTTCCGTTCATAGAGGGATTCAATAAAACACCATGTACGAGTATGTAGACAAACATGGCTGATGACAAATAATGTTACGGTTTCATCTTTGATTTGATGTTCCTCAAGTCTCATGATTTAACTAAATATATGATAAGTTAATGATCTGTCCTATTGCCTGTGGTGTGGAGTAACATATTGTGATGTACAATATTAACAACTACATGGTAGTCTTGTGCAGCCGAGTGCCTGTCAAAAAAAGAAACACGTTTTGTTGGTTGACTGCTTTGAAATATCATGTTTTACATGAAACATGTATAAGCCAGTTCTCCGAACATGCATCTTAAGTATTATCTGATATACAAATACGCAACACATACTCTTCATTTTGCTAGAATATAACAACATACAGAAGCAGGAAAACATAAAAGAATTGAATACAGTAGTGTCCTTTCTTGCATCCAAAATTGTGATGTACTAAACAACGAGTCCATTTCCATGTATGTCTTCTGGTCAACGTTAGCACTGAAGAGATTTAAGGAAAAAGTATAAAAAATAAACTTCGATCAAAACTTAAATACTGGTCAAAATGCCAGCCAACTACAGTTGAAAGAGTATTTACATATAGCATGAACTAATGGAAGATGTTTGTAATATAGACAGTATTTATGTTATATTTTGATAGGGTGTGATATTGAATAACTCTACGGTAATGGACCAAGCCAACAGTGACGTCGTTTGTAACAATGGTATCATCCATCGTATTGAGAGCGTCATGTTTCCACCGATATTCAGTACAGACAATCTAGCCGCTGTACTGATTGAAAGGGATGATATATTCAGAGAATTTTTCTTGTACATTATGCTGGGTCACCTGACACAACTTATTGAGAGTAAGTTTCTCCACATTAGAATCTAGAAGTTTGTTGAAAAGTTAGATTAATTTAGTAGGTCTAGTTATACCATTCTCAATTATTTGGTTTATCTGGAGAGTTCCAAGGGCAGACGACGAAAATAAAAAAATAAACGCATTTCTATTTCAGAATTGTTTAAGCCGAAATAAAAAGTGAACATTTATAATTTGGTAATTGGTAATATCACAATACAACTGATCATTTACTGATTGTGTATAAAAGTTGGTATTGGGGTCTTTTTACACACTTAAATTTAGTCCGTCAATATCAATTGCTTTGATCAACTATTCTTTATTCATAGATGTATTTCGATGACTTGACGTACGAGTTTTAGAAAAAGAACGCTTGCATGAACGGTAGGAACGCAGTTGGAATTCGAATCGCGAACGTTATTCTATATAAATGCATTATGAAATGCACTTGGGCAAACTATGAATTGTAGGCCTGCTATGCGATTTCCAGCCCAACATTTGGAAAAAGCTTAAGTTTTCTTTTAAAGCACTTCAAACCGGAGCGTATTTTATGACCATATTCGTTGATTAACGTAGGCAAACTTTCAGATGGAAAGTATACACATGACCCTTTGTATCTTTCATTTGGAAAGTATTCTGTCGTATTCCGCAGGTTTCTGCAGCTTTCCGCAAAGTTCTGGCGGAATACGGCAAGACTATAAATAGGTAGAAATTTTCATTCTGGGCTCATATTACTTTGGACCTTTGACTGAATTAGTAGGTTTTTGTTTGTTTATGTCTGTGACTGGAATTATTCTCTTTTATTTTATGATAGTCTGTTTTAGTCTGCTCTTACACAAACATTGTGGACAGGACTTATTTACGCTACCTGATCAGGAAAGTCGTCACAGTGTACACCCTTTGTAATTTTCATATGGAAAGTATACCCTCTTTGTATCTTTCATATACATGTAGAAACTATACCCTCTTTGTATCTTTCATATAGAAAGTATATCCTCTTTGTATCTTTCATACAGAAACTATATCCTCTTTGTATCTTTCATATGGAAAGTATACCCTCTTTGTATCTTTCATATAGAAAGTATATCCTCTTTGTATCTTTCATACAGAAAGTATACCCTCTTTGTATCTTTCATATACAAATGTACATGTATCGTTCATATACATGTAGAAAGTATACCCTCTTTGTATCTTTCATATGGAAAGTATACCCTCTTTGTATCTTTCATATAGAAAGTAAACCCTCTTTGTATCTTTCATATACAAATGTACATGTATCTTTCATATACATGTAGAAAGTATACCCTCTTTGTATCTTTCATATGGAAAGTATACCCTCTTTGTATCTTTCATACAGAAAGTATACCCTCTTTGTATCTTTCATATACATGTAGAAACTATACCCTCTTTGTATCTTTCATAAAGAAAGTATATCCTCTTTGTATCTTTCATACAGAAACTATATCCTCTTTGTATCTTTCATATGGAAAGTATACCCTCTTTGTATCTTTCATATAGAAAGTATATCCTCTTTGTATCTTTCATACAGAAAGTATACCCTCTTTGTATCTTTTATATACAAATGTACATGTATCGTTCATATACATGTAGAAAGTATACCCTCTTTGTATCTTTCATATGGAAAGTATACCCTCTTTGTATCTTTCATATAGAAAGTAAACCCTCTTTGTATCTTTCATATACAAATGTACATGTATCTTTCATATACATGTAGAAAGTATACCCTCTTTGTATCTTTCATATGGAAAGTATACCCTCTTTGTATCTTTCATACAGAAAGTATACCCTCTGCGTATCTTTCATATAGAAAATATACCATCTGCGTATCTTTCATACAGAAAGTATACCCTCTTTGTATCTTTAAGATGGAGAGTATACCCTCTTTGTATCATCCATACAGAAAGTATACCCTCTTTGTATCTTTAAGATGGAAAGTATACCCTCTTTGTATCGTTCATACAGAAAGTATACCCTCCTTGTATCGTTCATACAGAAAGTATACCCTCTTTGTATCTTTCAGCTGGAGAGTATACCCTCTTTGTATCTTTAAGATGGAGAGTATACCCTCTTTGTATCTTTCAGCTGGAGAGTATACCCTCTTTGCACCAACTGACCTTGCTTTTGGGCGATATTCCCATTTAAACGACATCACTCAACAAACACCAAACAGAGAATTGATCTACTTTGGTAAGGTCATATTTTTATTATAATATACACTCTAATACATCAGGTGTAAGAAGACAACGTAAGTAGTCCTAATTGGCTGAACTCTCTTACTTCTGATGTTATCATTTTAAAACATCCATCCTCACTTCCCATTACATAATTGTATCTATTGACCTTTGTATAAATTTCTTGTTTTTTTATGTCATGCATAAAATAGAATGGTTTTATTACAAACTGATTTTGAATTTTAGAGATCCTTAAATATCACTTGGTGCCCGGAGCGAGGTACAGCTATCAGTTACATGATAAACAGCAGCTTTACACTCTACATGGATATCCAGTAAATATTTCTCTCAACGGAACAGGTTGGATTTTACTCTTGCACACAGTCCCACACATTTTTTAAAAATCAGTAAATTACTTGTAGATGTATAATGATAGACAGACCTGGTGTCAGTTAGTTTCTGTAATTAGAACATTCATCTTAAATGACTTTTCATACTCAAATAATTTCTGTTGACCTTCAACAAATTTGTATGATTTTAACATATAACTTAATAAATGATCTTGTAAGGTAAACAAAAGAACATATAATCATAGAATTACATATTTATTTGTTTACTTTTCTGCTGTCTAGAATAGAAAGTAATAAGACTGATTAGAAATGAGAGGTAGAATGGTTGAAAATTACATCCTACCACATAATGTGAAAGAAATTTTGGCAATTATATTTTGACAGATGTTATGGTAGACAGTGCCAAGGTTGTGGAAGCTAACATTCCAGCCAGTAATGGTGTGATTCATGCTATTGATCATGTGCTGTACCCTACGGATCTTCTCCAGAATCTCATACAAGGAGGCTCAACCAAGCCGTAAATCTGTCATACATTGCATATGAAGTTGAAACATTTTGTTTTCATGAGGAAGAATAAAAACTGTTTCAACATTTTCAACACTGAGATTAGTACTTGTGGTCAATAACTGAATGAGAATGTTTGTATTCAAGACATGTTTCTCCCTAGAAATGTGACATAAGGTACTACATCCCATAATTTGTCCCTTACTCATTACAGGACAAGTTTACAGTTACTTCAGGAGAGATTGGGATACTTATTCTAGTTTCATGGACATATATACAAAATTATTATATTAGACATAGCTAAGAAAGTACATTTTTAATTCAAATATCATTTGAGTCATTTACATGACTCAGATGTCAAGAAATTCACTATACAATCAATGGAATTAAACTGTAAGGGATGGCAAGATTTTTAGTTAACAAGAGGGCCCTATATCGCTCACATGACAATCATTGTTTACTTTTACATTGTTTGGAGCCTGTGTCATGAGGTCTGTTGTTATCAAGGTTTTCCTGTGATTTGACTTGGTGATCTAGTATCACATCCCGGATGACCAATGTTCAAACTTGTCCCACATATCATTAAGACAAACATTCTGACCATGTTTGGTAAAGATCTAATCAAAACCATGACATCTACCGGTGACCTAGTTTTTACCCCAGATGACCTATGTTCGATCTTGTCCCACATATCATTTAGACAAACATTCTGACATGTTTTGGTGAAGATCCAATCAAAACTATGACATGTGAAGATTTGACCAAGTGACCTAGTTTTTGACCCCAGATGACCCATTATCGAACTTGTCCAAGATATCATTTAGACAAACATTCTGACAAGGTTTCATAATTATATATCCAATCAAACAGTGACTTCTAGAATGTTCATAAGGTTTTTATTCACTTTGACCCCATGACCTAATTTTTTTACCCCACATGACCCATTATCGAACTCGTGCAAGATTTTGTTGATACAAACATTCTGACCCAGTTTTGTTAAAATCTGACTAAAAATTGTGTGGTTGACACCGCGCAACGATGGACGGACAAAGACCAATCACAAAAGCTCATCCTGAGCGCTTGTCATTTGAGCTAAAAAGTCCTAACATAGCTAAGATATGTGGTACAGGCTTTCATGTGATGCTAATAGAAAACCCAGAAGCACAGATTTGCTCAACTTACTGTAAACATATTCATAACTACATGTATTACTATGAAATTTCACTCTTTATATATTGAACCTTCAAGTCCAATTGACCTTACCATTACTCACTACATACATATTACAAATGTATTTCGGAAATATAATGGTAATATCATCATTGAAGGAACTGAGACAAGTATCAGTTGTGACTTGAAGACCTACATTGTTTCCTAATGAAAGTACATGCATATCAAGTTGATCAAGTGGTGTTTGTCAAACACAAATGCCCTAAATGCCAACTGGATAGTAATTTCCTGTTATTGATCATACAGGGATTTACACTTTGAGAAACTATGGTCTTGGGGATGGACATTTTTATCCTTAGTTACCTAGTCTGAAGATTGCAAGTCAGGTCATTCTCTAGTTATTGGTGGAACAAAGTTTTTGTGTTGAAGGTCAATGTAACATTAACCACAAATCAATTGCATAGTCCACATGTGATGATCAACCTCCATACCAAGTATGAGACCTAAGGCTAAATTATTTAGTTATTGGTCAAACAAGGTTTACGTGCTGAAAGTTACTATGACATACTTTATTCATATACAACTACGTAAATAATGTTATACATGTACCACCCAACTGTATCATAGCTGAAATACTATATACAGTATATGTGCAGAAACAAGAACTAGTACTTCAACAGTAATAGTTTAATTTAAAAGGTGCATCTTTTAAATGCAAGTAACATTACAATAACAACGACATTACCAAAAGAATATACATTCATACCAACAAAGTAACTCATCACATACATACAGCATAAGATATAAACTGCACTCAGAGTAAGTAGTCTAGATTCATTATACTAAACAATTTACAAACAAAAGTTTTTTTCAGATTTATAATACACTTAAATACGTAAGTTTTCTAACAGTGAGAATGTATTTCCTGTACTTAAAATAAAACTTAAGTACATCGGTGTACAATCATTTTTGAGATTAACTTCACAATTTACAGATATCAACTATGTCCATAAATTTACAGGAATGCATTTGTAATAAAAAAAATATTTTTCTCAATTCCTTATGACATTTTCAAATACACAATTCAATAATAGTGAGTCTGACATTAAATATACTTATAACATCATATAAATACAAATTCCGATGTTACTCAAACAAATTTTCACCACAATTTCTGTTTTCAATTACAGTACAACCTCTGTAGAGCAACACCCAGTGGGAGCTGCAAATATTGGCCGTAGTTTAGAGGTTGTTGCTGTACAGAGGTTAAATTTACAGTAAATATCAACTTAGGGAAATTTTGAAGGTGTTGTTATAGAGAGTTTGTTGCTCTACAGAGGGCCGCTCTGGAGAGGTTTACTGTATGTGTTCTTCAGTTTGGTCACAACAGCATTGAGTGCTAAGTCTGTACACAGTGAGCATAGATACTGCAGCTGGATAACAATATTCATACTTTTCTTTGATGATTCTTGCATGTGTGAATGTCAGTGTATAAGCAAATAAGTTCATCATTAGATGAAAAACAGGTATAGCTGGACTAAGTGGTCTAAAATAGTACAAGTCAAATAGTCTTCTGCAGCCAGATAATTTACAGATCAGTATTTTTCTGCAGTACCTCCACTGTCCAGCAATACATATACTACGTATGCGTAACGTTGCAATTAATCGCTAATCTAGTCTAATAAGCTCTACCAAATGCTTTTCCGCGTACTGCTAGCTGTAGAGTAGGTAAAGTATAACAAGAGGGCCATGATGGCCCTATATCGCTCACCAGAAAAAAAGACTCTTACAGACAAGCATTTTTCTTTTTTTTTCCTATATCGAGGGTTCAACGCAACAGTGTCGTAACTCATATTGAAATAAGAACAAGATACAACAGTGTTGCGCTGAGCCCTCGATATGAGCATACGTAAATTCAAGTGACCCCGGAGTGGGGCCATTTTTTACCCCAGGGCCATAATATGAACAAACTAGGCAGAGGTCCACTAGACAATGCTACACACCAAACATCTTCTAAAGTCTAAGCAATGTTGTTTCTGATAAGAAGACTTTTTCAATTTTCTTATATAAGCCCATGTAAAATCAAATAAACCCTGGGGCGGGGGCCAATTTTGACCCCAGGGCCATAATTTGAACAAACTTGGTAGAGGGCCACTAGAAAATATTACACACCAAATATCTAAGCTGTATGCATTGTAGTTTCCGAAAAGATTTTTAAAAAAAGTTCCTATATAAATCTATGTCAAATCGAGTTATCCCTAGGGCGGAGCCAATTTTGACCCAAGGGCCACAACTTGAACAATCTTGGTAGAGGTCCACTAGATGATGCTACACACCAAATACCTAAGCTCTAGGCCATGAGGTTTCAGACAAGAAGTTTTTTAATTTTCCTATATAATCCTATATAAAATAGAGTAAATCCCGGGGTGGGGCCAATTTTACCCCAGGGCCGAAATTTTAACAAACTTGCTAGAGGTCTACTAGACAATGCTACATACAAAATATCTAAGTTCTAGGCCTGTCGGTTTTGGACAAGAAGATTTTTTAAATTTTCCTATATAATCCTATATAAAATAGAGTAGACCCCGGGACAGGGCCAATTCTGACCCCAGGGCCATAATTTTAACAAACTTGGTAGAGGTCCACTAGACAAATCTACACACCAAATATCTAAGCATTGTAGTTTCTGATAAGAAGATTTTAAATTTTTTTCCTATATAAGTCTATATAAAATCAAGTTACCCCTAGGGCAGGGCCAATTTTGACCCTAAGGCCATAATTTTAACAAACTTGGTAGAGGTTCATTAGACAATGCTACACACTAAATATCTAAGCACTAGGCCCTGTGATTTCGGACAAGAAGATTTTAAAGTTTTTCATGAAATTAAATTTTTTGAACAACTTTGGTAGAGCTTCATGCAAGAAACAACCATGTAAAGTTTCGTTGAAATTGGCCAACTGCTTAAGAAGGAGATGTTGTTAAGGCAATTGTTGATGCCTTGATGGACGGACGCACGTGTGTCAGCACGCACGAACGACGGACAACACACGATCACAATAGCTCACCTGTGAGCTAGAATTAGACGAGACGATAAAATCCAGGAGGGGTACTTCAATTGCTTTGAAAACTGCAAGGTATATTGCGTCGGACACTGACATAAATAAATCTTTTTTGTTTTGAACTTAAAAAAAACTAAATTAGACCTACTAGGTACTGCTTTTCATGAAAAATATCTTAAATAGTATCCATACATAAACAAGAGGGCCAAGATGGCCCTATATCACTCACATGACAATCACTGTTCACTCATGAAAACATTATTTTGAACTAGTGACCTAGTTTTTGACCCCAGATGACCCATGTTACTACATATAAATAAGACAAACATTCTGACAAAATTTAGTGAAGATCCAATCAAAACCATGAAAGCATAGACAAGGTTTTCCTAAGATTTGACCTCGTGACCTAGTTTTTGACCCCAGATGACCTGTTCGAATTTGTCTTACATATCATTGGTGAAGATAAAATCAAAATTTGACATCTACAGTGTTGATAAGGTTTTCCTAAGATTTGACCTCGTGACCTAGTTTTTGACCTTAGGTGACCCATATTTGACCTTGTCCTTGAACAATCTGACAAGGTTTGGCCAAGATCCAATTAAAACCAAGACATTTAGAGCTTTTACAAGATTTTTACCTAAGATTTGACCTGGTGACCCAATTTTTGACCCCGGCTGACCCATGTTCAACCTTGACCCATATATCATTGAGGCAAACATTCTGACAAGGTTTGGTGAAGATCCAATCAAAACTGTGACATCTACAGTGTTAACTAAGTTTTCCTAAGATTTGACCTGGTGATTTTAGTTATTGACCCCAGATATTTGTACCTGACGGCTGTATCAACAAAACAAACAATTTGACAAAGTTTGATGAAGATCCAATAATAACAGTGAAATTTACAGTGTTAACATGGTTTTTCATAAGATTTGACCTAGCGACCCAGTTTTTGACCCAAGATGACCCAAATGTTCAAAATCGTCCAAGATATTATAAAGACAAACATTCTGACAAGTTTCATGATGATCCAATCAAAACAGTGACATCTAGAGTGTTCACAAGGTTTTCCAGCAATTTGCCCTAGTGACCCTGTTTTTCACCGGAAATGACCCATTATCAAACTTGACCTACATATTATTGAAATAAACATGCTGACAAAGTTTCATGAAGATCCAATCAAAACAGTGATTTCTGAAGTGTTTACAAGTTTTTCCCTTATTTGGCCCTGGTGACCTAGTTTTTTACCGCAAATGGCCCAACATCGAACTCATCCCAGATTATGTCGATATTAACATTCTGACCCAGTTTTGCTAAAATTGAGCTAAAAATGTGGCCCCTAGTGTGTTCACAAGGTAAAGTTTGACGACACACGACGCTGGACGAAGACTGATCAGAAAAGCTCACCCTGTCACTTTGTGACATGTGAGCTAAAAATATAACATGTAATGAGCAAAGCTAATGGTAAATTAATCTAATTTTTAGTCAGAAATTTAGTGTTATCTAGTTACTATAAACATAAATTTATTAGAACCAGAGCTGGCATAGAGACAACATATGACATGTACGTACATGGTTCATACAGAAATTCTATTTCAAAATTTCAGTACTTTTCAAGGAAAAATTCTTTCAAAATGTGATTTTTATCAGGCATAAATCTTTCAAAATGTTATTAAGGTATAATTCTTTCAAAATGTGAATTTTATTAGTTATAATTCTGCCAAAATATGATTTACTAGGCATCAATCTTACAAAAAGAAAGCAAAGAAGTAGTAGAATCTCCATTAGTGATATCATGCAAGTGTAAAGATCACAGCATTTATATCAATACTCTAAGATACAAGTAATCATGCATAAAGTTAGCCTATTCATGTAACAATAGATAATGCACTGCAATGTCAACACAGGCATGAGTGCAATATTGCCAATATATAACTTTTTCTATAAAAAGGTTGAGAAGAAAAACTGTCACTTTAAAACAGCAATGTTCTCCTTCTGAAAAAGTAACAAAACCATAAAATCTAACTGTCAGAGCAAATAAAAAAGGCAAATAATTATACTTTCACAAAATAAAGCCCAATAAAATCTAAATAATCAGCTAGATCAAAGATACTGAATGTAATGTATACATGCACTTTCACATTTTATTGTTGTATATGAAGTTTAAATAGCGTAAGTAACACACATAGCAAAACTTCCATAGGCAGTAATATTGATCATAGACAGAAAGAAATGTAATTGTTCAGATATATTATAAATTAAACACATGGACAATAAAATGAAGAGATCATACCATGCTTGCTATGTTTACATGAAGTCCAAAAGAACAAAACACAGATATTTCTTGCTATCTTTTTTAAAGAAATAATGTGACTTTCTGTGACAATATACAGTGAAACCTCCCAAGAACTAAACAAGAGGGCCAAGATGGCCATATATTGCTCACATGATGATCATTAGTTACTGATTAAAACATTGTTTAGAGTCTGTGTCATGAAGCCCGTTGATATCAAGGTTTTCATGTCATTTGACCAGGTGACCTAGTGTCTGACCCAAGAAGACCCATGTTCGGACTTGTCCCACATATTATTAAGACAAACATTCTGACAAGATTTGGTGAAGATCCAATCAAAACAGTAATCTACAGCGTTAACAAGGTTTTATCTAAGATTTGACCTAGTGACCTTATTTTTAACCCCAGGTGACCCATATTCAATCTTGTCTTACATATCATTAAGACAAACATGCTGACAAGGTTTCATGAAGATCCAATCAAAACAGTGACTTCTAGAGTTCACAAGGTTTACCAGCAATTTGACATGGTGACCTAGTTTTTGGACCGCAGATGACCCATTATCAAACTTGTCCAAGATATCATTAAAATAAACATTCTGACAAGGTTTCATGAAGATCCAATCAAAACAGTGACTTCTAGAGTGTTCACAAGGTTTTCCTTCAATTTGCCCTGGTGACCTAGTTTTTTACCCCAAATGACCCATTATTTAACTCGTCCAAGATTTTGTCAATACAAACATTCTGACCCAATTTTGTGAAAATCTAAAATGTGGCCCCTAGTGAGTACACAAGGTAAAAGTTGATGCCTCATGACACACGACGACGGACAAAGACTGATCACAAAATCTCTCACCCTGAGCACATGTGCTCATGTGAGCTAAAAAGTATGTCCATTAAAAAATGTTTAGGTTGAAACATGGGAAATAATAAGTCATTAAATAACACTAGTAAATTCTTATGTTACTGATATAAGTTTGAATCAACCTCAAAAATAAAATGCAACATTATCCAATACATACAGATCAAGTGATTCACTTCATGCATCACATAAATACAAAGACTACAAACATTTCTGACATACATAAAATGATCTATATTTGAAATTAAAATTCATTTTAATTTGTGAAGAACAGAAATGAATTGTGAATTTACAAAGAAACAAACATTAAAAAAGTTACTACTATATATTACAATAACATACATACTAAATAGTAGACAATATCATATTTACATTGTACTTTTAAAGCAATGGTATTAATTTAGGTATACCATAAAATTCCTATCAAATAATCCCTCTCAAATGTAGATAAGGATTATAAATTAACTCATTGGTAGTATCTAGTATAAAATCTGTTGGATCATAATGCACAGCAAAATCCATTAGATGAACAATGTATATGGACTGGCCTAAATCGCAGTTATCAATGAACAATAAACACCAATGAGCAGTCATAACCCTGACTACCATCAAACTGGGTGCAGCATCTTGTATGTCTAACATACGTCAGCTTTCTAAGAACTATTGAGAATCAGATAAAGAATTCAAACATTATTTTGACTGAATACAAATTTGTTGATAAAAGCACTAAAAACTGCAAGCAAGCATAAATATTGTAAACTTTACCAAGAACTTACATATAATGGCCATCTATGAAAAATGTACAAAATAAATGCACCAATTTTGAATGTCAAGGGGCATTTTATAAAATTGTTAAGGAATCTTCAAAAATTATTTAATTACAGTACATTTATTCTGACATCCAATATATATAAAAGTAGCCAACATACTAAAGAAATAAAATACAAGACAGTTTTATACTATGATACAAAACAATATGCTTATATATATCCATTGACTAACACAATTTTATTTTAACAAGTCTAACGTCATCAGCCATCTCTGTCATAGTTATGGGGACCGCTATAACAAAATTTACTGGATCAAGTATTGTAATCTTGATTACTTTGAAATATTCATAGAGTGTAGCAGTAAGGTTCATAAGCAATATTCAAAATAAAACCTTCATACATTTATTTCATACAAATACATTACACAACATAAGAGATAAACTGCTGTACAAAGTGCATGATTAAAACCATTCTGGTTATAGAGATGCTTTACCGGTATGTTGTAATCTATACAGTTTAACAAAGCAACCTCAACAACTATGTATGTTTTGGGGATAAATTAAAAGCAGAAAAAATACAACTCAATCAATGAATTGTATAAAATATTGTGTCAAGTTCAAAAACATCAAGAAAAACAATATAATGTTATAATTAGTTACTCTTTTCTTAGCAATAAGGAAATCTACTTGGCTTATATTGCACATAGGAAGTCAAAAGATAAAAATGATCAATAAACATGAAATGAACAGAAGAACTTAATAATGATAAACTTCAACTATCAAATGACATCAACATTACACAGGATTTCAAGACCAGAAAATGTTAAAAGTTACACACACAGTATTCAAACATGCTGGCCCTTTACTCGCTCATCTGAGTAAAGACTGCAACTTCTATCATAATTATCATTGCAACTTCTCTCATAGTAATGTTTAACTAGGAGAGCCTAACACTAACCTAGACATCATCAAGACAGAACTTCTGAGCAAATTTCATCAAGATATGATAATCAAAGCTCTGAAGGTTCTGCTGTTGTTCGGAACTACAAAGTAGTCAAAAGTTGAATTTCTTTGTAGGGTGAGGTATTGGGCTGAGTTTTGGAAACTGATAGTTCGCGCAGGAATTTTAAAGCAGACCAAAGTACTACCCTTTTCTACATCCGCCATGCAATTGTTAAAGTTGTTCCCATTCCATGTACTTTCAGTACTTTGGTTTATGTTTCCCCATCTGATCACCAAAATTAGTTCAGCAAATTAGCACATATAGTCTGCATTACTTGCCCCTTTGTATACTCGACTTATGCAGAATGTAATATCACAAACATCAAGACATGCTTGAAGAAAAAGTTACATGTTAAGTATTAAATTAATCGATTAAATAATTTTTAAAAATCTGGTTGACTCACAGTTATCATCGCATCGTCCATGAATCCAATGATGACTTCTATATGTTTACAATAGAAGCTAGGTACCAGACTAAATTAGCATATATGATACGCGTGTACTGATAGTAAATATTGCAGTAATCCAAGGTAAATGATTATTTAGATTTTTTTACGACATTTTTGTATTGCTCGTTTACGATTTTTCATAGCCACCTGATTTTGACATGAATGCACATAATATTCGAATTTTTATTTATGCCATTGAATTGAAAAATTGGAACTATGTTCGTAGGTGGAAGGTTGATGGAAGCTGAGAAATGATCTTAACTTTGTGTACCGAACAACAAAAATGTTGTCTCTTGTGTGTTATTCTTTGATCTGACCCCGTGACCTAATATTTGACCCATTTTTGAATTTGTCTGAGACATAATTAAAACAAGAAATGCAGCAATGCCACGAAACCAGGTTTTCCAAGGCTTTAATACCACAGTACTCTAGAATTCTGTGCTAAGGATTCATCAGTGGTTCAGTTTCCAGTGCGGCTAATAAGTTAACATCGACCTTTACCCTATTGGCATAGAATGCAATCCCAAGCTTGGTTTCCATGTAAGCTACTTACACACAAAATTTCATTGCAATATCTTATTCCTTACCATAGGTTTTAGTATTTTTTTTTTAGTAACAGTGACTTTGACCAAACTGACCCCAAATACAATTCCAAGCTAAGCTTTCATGCAAGGTTGCTAAATACCCAGTATAGTCAAGATTAGTAATTCCAAAATTAAGTAATTGAGCGGAAACTGATTTCTATTAGTAACAGTGACTTTGACCCTACTGGCCCTTGATGCAATTCAAAAGCATGGACTGTAAGTAAGCTACCTACACACAAAATTTCATAGCAATATCTTAATCCTTAATTAAATCATTCACCGAAAACTGATTTTCTATTTTTAGTATAGTGACCTTGACCCAACTGACCCCAAATACAATCCCAAGCAAAGCATTCATGCCAGGATTCTAATTACCCAGTTTACTTAACACTGGCCATTCCAAACTGAAGTTATTGACCGGACACTGATTTTCTACTTTTAGTAACAGTGACCTTGACCCCACAGATCCCAAATACTATCTCAAGGTAGGTTTTCATTCAAGGATCCTACATACCAAGTTTAGTCAAGATTGTCACTTCGAGAAAACCTGGTTAAAAACATTCTGATATGGTTTGGTGAAGATTAGTGATGCGCGATAATACCGGTATATTGCAATATGTTCCAAATGCAAAACGTACCGGTATGGTTCCACCCAGTATCGCGATATTTTCAAAGTAAATTGATATTGACTATTTCAATTTGTATTGTATCAGATGTAGCCTAGTTAGACCGGAAAACAGAACTGTTTTATTTGTGTAACTGTATTAGGACCGTATGTGATGCCTTGCTCAATGAGAGTTTTATTTGTACAACTGTGGTATGCTGTACATACAGCATGAAGTTTCATTCTAGTCACTGATGTTTTCATTAGTTTCTTAATGATAGCTTGAATAAAGATACCATCACGCAAATGATAAATGAAACTACATATTTTCATTAAAATCCAAGCTTGAATACTTAATAAATCAAGAGTTTTAAACTCCCAATATATCGCAATACGTATTGCAATACAGTATTGCGTATTGCAATATATCGCAATACAAAATTTCTCACAATACCCATCCCTAGTGAAGATCCAATCAAAACTGTGACCTCTAGAGTGCTATCAAGGTTTTCCTGTGACATAACCCCCATCCTATTTTTTACCTATTATGACCCATGTTCAAACTTGTCCAAGATATCATTGAGACAAATATTTTGACAAAGGTTGATTACGATCTATCCACTCAAAACTGTGACCTCTAGAGTGTTAGCAACTCCCAAGTGTGGAAGCCGGACATTGACTGATAGATCTTAAGGGCTCACCTTTGAGCAAGTGACTTTGTGCTCAGGTGAGCTTAAAAAGAGATAAAAAATTAAATAAGTAGTCCATGTATTATTTGAGATTTCTAACAGAATTTAAATTGTGATATCAATTCATATTTAGTCAATGTTTAAAAATGATTCATAATGGAAATAACAACATACAGACATGTTTGAATAATAATGTTCCATGATAATGAGGAAGGTCTTGGAAAGTTACTTCAGGGGTGTCAATAAAGCCAAATTAAAAATCCAAAAAATCATATGTGGCCGAACCTTTTTGCCAAACAAGAGGCCTTCAACCATATTGTTTCCATATTTAACTCTGTTTATATTAAAGAAAATCCTTCAGTGCGGATTAAATTGACCGTAACCTTGCCATTATTGAGATATTTTCATCAAAGAACTTTTATTTTGCTCAGAAATCATAGCTCTTTCAGGACATATAAATCTGGAATATTGTCACCCTTGTTACTTTTACTTCCATAATATCTGCTCATAAACTATAACAACTAGCTTTTCATTATCTATAATGCTCCCAATTGTTTTTAAAAAAATGCTTATTTGTTTATTAAATCATGTAAAAGTCACTGTATAGTATTCAAATGATTCTAAAGTGTGTTTAAGACCAATCAAACATCTTTCATGCATGATATGACACCAGATTCATGTATATAGATTAGGAATAAGCCACACAGATATGATCATGAAATCAACACATGTCGATCAATGCAGTAACCAATGCAATTAACAATGTGATGTCAAAACTGACATATTTCTTGTGTAATAAATTGGTGCTAACTGTTCATTAAAATAATAGCCCCCTCCCATAACAGAAAGAGGATTTTATTGGCCTTCTAATGATACCTATTGCATAACAATACATAAAGAAAAAGAGATTAAGTAGATCATTGATTTACACTACCCCTTAAAGATGTCACATTTCCAACTAATTTGAAAACTGATAAGCCATCTTCTGAGGTTGCTATGTATACTGCCAATAGATGAGTGCAAAAAATGTGGATTTAAAAATGTTTAAACAAAATAAGCATGGAAAATACAATGACTTGATCTATGTTTTAGTGGGATAAAATTACAGGTTTTATGATTATAATATCACATAAATGAACATCATCTGTGCAAAGACATGTTTATGGTTAAAATCTACCGTTGTCATTACTGAAGTTAAATACATATGCTTAACACATGACACACTTGTTTGCAAGACAATGACTCGCCAACCAAGTAACATTTATATTCAGACCATTTTCCATACAAGATTTTGCTTCATGGAAAATAGCTTAAAAGCCATGTTTGTGTGTTATTTAAATACTGATTTAAGTGCCTTGTGTTAGAGGGGGAGAAAATTCCAAGATACAATTAATAAAAGATATAACAAGAGCACCAGAGTGGTGCCAAAGCTTGTCTGTTTTTTGTAAATAGGATAAGGGGCATTTTAGAAAATTAGATTAGGTTTCACTAAGAGGGTAGATTGAATTGTATAAGGTATTAAGGACAGCTAATGAAAATTTTGTGAAGATGTAACATACATTGATTGTTGCAAATTTAACATGCTATTATCTTATTAATAAAATAGGATTTTAACAAAAATTCCTGAAAAAAAATGTTGGTGAAATGTAAGTGAAACATTTAAGTAAAATATAAGTTAAATAATGAAAACATAATAATTGAAGAATACATGTAGCTTAAAAAATGTAGTTTAGGAAAAAAAAAATACATGTACAGTATGGTACAAGTGATTTGTCCCCAAATCGCGTCCCCCTGCAATTGTAATCACCATTTTATCACCTGTAGCAGCGATTTTCTGTGACAACACAGTGATCACAATGGCTTGACTTTTTCTTTGAAAACAGACAAGCTAAAAATGAAAATATATACATGCTTTCAAAGACATTCAGCATGTTAAATCAGAAATTAACAATATGTAAAATGTTTGATACCAGTATCATGCATAAACTTTACAGACTAGTAGATTATGTTAATCCGAAGTAAATAGCAGATAAATAAACAAGAGGGCCAAGATGGCCCTATATCGCTCACATGACAATCATTGTTCACTCATTAAAACATTGTTTTGAACCTGAGACCTAGTTTCTGACCCCAGATGACTCATGTTAGATCTTGTCCTACGTATAAATTAGACAAACATTCTGACAAGATCCAATCAAAATTTGATATCTACAGTGTTAATAAGGTTTCCTAAATTTGACCTCGTGACTTAGTTTTTGACCCTAGGTGACCCATATTTTAACTTGTCATTAATTATGATTAATATCATTAAGACAAACAATTTGACAAAGTTTGGTGAAGATCCAATTATAACCGTGAAATCTAGAGTGTTAACATGGTTTTTCATAAGATTTGACCTAGCGACCTAATTTTGACCCCAGATGACCCATGTTCGAACGCATCCAAGATATTATAAAGGCAAACATTCTAACAAGGTTTCATGATGATCCAATCAAGACAGTGACTTCTAGAGTGTTCACAAGGTTTTCCAGCAATTCGCCCTAGTGACCTAGTTTTTGACTGGAAATGACCCATTATCAAACTTGATTGAGCCAAAAATGTGGCCCCTAGTGTGTTCACAAGGTAAAGTTTGACAACACATGACGCTGGACGAAGACTGATCACAAAAGCTCACCCTGAGCACAAGTGCTCATGTGAGCTAAAAAGGTTAAAGTTTGGGACCACAATAAATTAATATCAGCGATTATAAGCTATACCTCCTGTACTCAGCACATTGATATCATTTTCTATATAAAACAAATTAACAAAGATTTACAATGCAAGTAACAGAGACAAATATATAAATTAAATGAAGAAAACAAGTAATTTATGCCATTAATTTATCATGGACTTTAGTTACAAACAAGAAACGCAGCAGTGCCACAAAACTAGGTTTTCCAAGGCTTTAATACCACAGTACTCTAGAAATCTTCGCTAAGGCTTCATCAGTGGTTCAGTTTCCTGTGCTACTAATAAGTTAACATAGACCTTTAATCTACTGGCATAGAATGCAATCCCAAGCTTGGTTTCTATGTAAGCTACCTCCACACAAAATTTCATCGTAATGTCTAAATCCTTAATTAAGTTATTCACCGGAAACTGATTTTCTATTTTTAGAAGCAGTGACCATGACCAAACTGACCCCAAATACAATTCCAAGCTAAGCTTTCATGCAAAGTTGTTAAATATCAGTTGAGTCAAGATTAGTCATTCCAAACTTAAGTAATGGACCGGAAACTGATTTCTATATTTAGTAATAGTGACCTTGACCCTAATGGCCCTTAATTAAAACAAAAGCATGAACTGGATGTAAGCTACCAACACACAAAATTTCATCGCAATATCTCAATCCTTACTTAAGTTATTAACCAAAAACTGATTTTCTATTTTTAGTAACAGTGACCTTGACCTTACTGGACCTAGATGCAATTCAAAAGCATGGACTGCATGTAAGCTACCTACACACTAAATTTCATCGCAATATCTTAATCCTTCATTAAGTTATTCACTGAAAACTGATTTTCTATTTTTAGTACAGTGACCTTGATCCCACAGACCCCAAATACAATCCCAGGCTAGGTTTTTATTCAAGGATGCTAAATATCAAGTTTAGTCAACATTGGTCATTCCAAACTTAAGTTATTGACCGGACACTAATTTTCTATTTTTAGTACAGTGACCTTGATCCCATAGACCCCAAATACGATCCCAGGCTAGGTTTTTATTCAAGGATGCTAAATATCAAGATTAGTCAACATTGGTCATTCCAAACTGAAGTTATTGACCGGACACTGATTTTCTATTTTTAGCAACAGTGACCTTGACCTTGATCCCACAGACCCCCAAATACAATCCCAGGCTAGGTTTTCATTCAAGGATCCTACATACCCAGTTTGGTCAAGATTGGTCAATCAGAACTTAAGTTATTGACCGGACACCGCCTGTTTGACACCCGCCCGCCATGCCGCCCGCCCGCCGTTTTCGGCATTCTAATAACCAGGTTTCACTTTGTCAAAACCTGGTTAAAAATGCACTAACATTATTACGTGAAATTATGAAATATGTTCAACATCTAGGTTTGGCTGTTAAAAATATATCAAGTATATATCATTTAGAATATATAAAGTTTAATATTATCAAGTATATATCATTTAGAATATATAAAATGTTAAAAATATCCGAGTCAAGCAAATTAATAATGAAAAATAACTAACATTCCATATGGAGTGTTAGTTGTTTTTCATTTAGAATATATAGAGAATACATGGTTGGTGTGGGAGATGGAGAACGTTTATCTGGTGAGTGAGAAAGCCTATCTTGGCAAGCTTTAGCGAGCCAAGACTCGCTTTCGCAGCAAACCGGACAAACTTTCTCTATCTCCAAAACCAACCATGTATTCGATTTATCCTGCTATTCTCATTAAGTTTAGTACAACACAACATTTTTTACTGAAATCCGTTCTTTTTCGCCAAATTATATGTGACTTAACGTACCTAATGTCTTTTCGTTTATGACGTCACTTATGATGTCACACTGAGCTTTGCAACCTTTAATGGAAACAACGCATTTAAAGGTTTAATATTTAATACTCAAAATAACAAAAATCTCTATTTTGGCTTTAACAGAGCTTAGGAATCTTAAAATGATTTGTAATCTTACGTGTGTTTTTAATCACATGACGCACTGACTGGACATAGATAAGTTTTCCGGCAGGGCTATCATCTGCACCTAATGAGCGTGATAGCGGGATAAATAAAGTTTAATATTATAAAAATAAAACAAGGATTTCAGGAGTTTCTAAAATTTGAATAATTATGTCTAGTTCCAGATATGATTCAAACTCCTAGCAGTAAGAGGTCAGTGAGAGGTCAGTGATAACTATTCAGAGACCATAATCACTCGACTAAGGTCCCCAGGAATTCCACACTCTACTGACTGAACAGGCTTCTATACAAGCTGCTGAACACTTAAGTAATGATCAAATCTTTGAGGAAAGACTTCTTTCATTGCATGAAATAAGATAAATTAGATTAAAGTACATTTTTCTCTTTTCGTTTAATATCATAAATGTGTACAGAAAAATGAATGAGTGTAACATGCAGATAATCGTTTCATCAAAATTGTTACAGAATATTGACGATGGAAAATTTTCCATAATTCTGAATTCATTATGTTTTGCTAAAACTCATAATTATAAATATATTATATAAAACTGAGTTTATGCAACTAATGAATTTGACAAAAAGCATTAAATTTAATCAGGTGCAATTAAATCAGATCTTTAGTACTTTAATGTTTGTAAATCTATCCCTACAGAGGACAGCATGAAGAAAATAGCACAGTATCATGTTTTAGGGTCTCAAACGGTGAATTTTATTTTTTAAAAACTTAAATAAAGTGGAAATTTAAAGTAAAATAAATGTGTATTAATCTTCAGAAATATTTCATCAAAAGAAAACTCTCAATATAAGGAGTACAAATTGATATTACCAAGCCAATAAAGTAATACCTCTGAGTAGTTAAATGCATTCAAACATCTCTATACGAATGTACACAGCTTAACTAGACAGGACATGAACTGTGTATAAATAAACACATGCAATGTATCTCTGATTTATGATTAGGACACTCTCTAAATGGAGATGATATTGTAATGGAATAGTGTTGGTGCTATGATACATATTTGTTGTTACAGGAATAGACCACAAGACAACAAAACAGTAATTGTATGTTATACTATATAAGTGAGATAACAACATTAGAAGTTTAGCAAGTCCTTAAGCTTGCATAATGAGACACTATATAAAACACATCCATGATACCTTCCTCTTCTCTAGTCTCTGTAGTGATATTTGTTAGTCACAGTAACACCCTTATCTGGTGATGCCATCAATTTTAGGTTCAGAGGTAGAATTATTAAAAATTTCCACAGGATAAAGCATTTTGTTTCCAGCATCATGTTTTTTGGCACAATATTCACTTACACTGAACCAACTATTGATTCAGGGTCACTTAGATGCAAGCATATCAGTTAATACAAATATTCCTTAATATGGAATAGAAGAACAATCATAATTTTGTACTACATCTTCTTCTTTTGTTACCATAAAGAATTTGAGTGATAGTCCTGTAAGAATATGTTCAAGAAGTCCAGGAATATAATGCTAAACTGGAGCAGATATTTCATACATTAATATATTCTTTTAGGATAACTTATAACTGGATCATCACAAGACAAGATGGTAGAATCTAATTGGTCAAGATAACATCAATGACAAAAGCATCATCACAGTAAAACACAGCACAGACTACAACTAGCCTCGCCGCTCTTGTCTTTCTTCAACTGACCTGTATTATAAGAAATAGCAGTAATAAATAAATAAAAGAGTGTGGAGTCAATTTGTTGTCAACTTTTTAATCAGAGTACTGAAAGTACTCATGGAAACTGAACTTACATAGACTTGCACTGCAACATGGAATGGGAACCAGTTTAACAATTGCATGGCGGATGTAGTTCTTTGGTACACATCAAAATTCATGCGTGTTGAGTGAGTGATGGCTATAGAAAGCTGAACTATCGTTCAGTTTCCAAAAATAACAATTAGAAAAATCCCTTTATATAACAGTTTACCAAGAATGAATTTCTTGAAAAAATCTCATTCTTACCAAGTATAAACAAAATTTGAATAGAAGAAAGGGGTAAAATATATATAATTAAGATTTTTACCGATCATTCACTTCTTGACAAAAAGTTGGGAACATGCTTATCTGAAACAAGAGGGCCAAGATGGCCCTATATCGCTCACATGACAATCATTGTGTACTCATTAAAACATTGTTTTGAACCTGTGACCTAGCTTTTGACCCCAGATGACCCATGTTAGAACTTGTCCTACATATAAATAAGACAAACATTCTGACAAGGTTTGGTGAAGATCCAATCAAAACCATGACAACTACAGCATAGACAAGGTTTTCCTAAGATTTGACCTTGTTACCTTGTTTTTGACCCCAGATGACCCATGTTCGAACTTGTCTTACATATCATTAAGACAAACATTCTGACAAAGTTTGGAGAAGATCCAATCAAAATTTTACATCAACAGGGTTAATAAGGTTTTCCTAAGATTTGACCTCGTGACCCTAGGTGACCCATATTTGAACTTGTTCTTAATATCATTAAGACAAACAATCTGACAAGGTTTGGCCAAGAACCAATCAAAACCGTGACATCTAGACCTTTAACAAGGTTTTTACCAAAGATTTGAGCTGGTGACCTAGTTTTTGACCCCGGCTGACCCTTGACCCACATATCATTGAGGCAAACATTCTGACAAGGTTTGGTGAAGATCCAATCAAAACTGTGACATCTACAGTGTTAACAAAGTTTTCCTAAGATTTGACCTGTGACCTAGTTATCGACCCCAGATGACCCATATTTGTAATTGACCGTTATATCATTAAAACAAACAATTTGACAAAGTTTGGTGAATATCCAATTATAACTGTAAAATCTAGAGTGTAAACATGGTTTTTCATAAGATTTGACCTAGCGACCTAGTTTTTGACCCAAGATGACCCATGTTCGATCTCGTCCAAGATATTATAAAGACAGCAATTTGCCCTAGTGACCTAGTTTTTGACTACAGATGACCCATTATCAAACTTTACCTACATATCATTGAAATAAACATTCTGACAAAGTTTCATGAAGATCCAATAAAAACAGTGATTTCTAAAGTGTTCACAAGGTTTTCCCTTATTTGGCCCTGGTGACCTAGTTTTTTACCCCAAATGGCCCAAGATTGAATTCACGATGATTGAATTAAACTGAGAATTGCACTGCACTGACTGCAGGTATTGGCAAAGGTCTGGGCTATTGATCTTAGGATTTACAGGTAGCCCGACTGGCTTACGTCAAAATTTGTTGGTAGTCCGGCCGATATTTCTGGTAGCCTGCGGACTCCGGGCATTGGATTTGTCGGACACTGCAAGCCACAAGAAAGAAGAAAATGTCTTGTTTCTTTATCAAGACATTTCATACATAGTAGAAAACATGAACTCATAGCTTAAGAAGTTTTTTTCCCAAAGAAATGACCAAATATTCTTATTTTCATTAAACAAATAGTTTACCATATTAACCACACTTATTTATAAAAAAAAAATACCCTGATTATTTGGTTCTGGCAGATTTTCTCTTGCTACCAAATGCATCACTGTTGTCTTACCGAGGGGTAACTGTAATGCTGCAAAGATCAGAAGAAGGTGTTATCAAGTTTTTTTTGGAGCAAAAAACATTTTTGAAGAAGTATGAAAAACAATTCATTTAACAATATCACATGAGTAATACTATTGTCAAGCATATTTGAGCAAATGTATGAATTCAACTTAAGTCAATACGATTCATGAAAGATTTCACTTCCTTTATTAGTATGCAATGTATGGGAGTTGTTCTATTAAACATCAACAAGAAACGTGGCAGTGCCACGAAACCAGGTTTTCCAAGGCTTTAATACCACAGTACTCTAGAATTCTTTGTTAAGGCTTCATCAGTGGTTCAGTTTTTAGAGTGACTAATAAGTTAACAGTGACCTTAACCCTATTGGCATAGAATGCAATCCCAAGCTTGGTTTCCATGTAAGTTACTTACACACAAAATTTCATTGCAATATCAAGTTATTCACCAGAAACTGATTTTCTATTTTTAGTAACAGTGACCTTGACCCCACAGATCCCAAATACAATTCCAAGCTAGGTTTTGATTCAAGGATGCTAAAGACCAAGTTTAGTCAACATTAGTCATTCCAAACTGAAGTTATTGACCGGACACTGATTTTCTATTTTTAGTAACAGTGACCTTGACATTGACCCCACAGACCCCCAAATACAATCCAAGGCTAGGTTTTGATTCAAGGATCCTACATACCAAGTTTGGTCAAGATTGGTCAATCCAAACTTAAGTTATTGACCAGACACTGCCTGTTTGACGCCCGCCCGCTCACCTGCCCGCCCGCCATATTCGGCATTCTAATAACCAGGTTTCACTTTGTCAAAACCTGGTTAAAAATGTACTAACATTATTACGTGAAATTATGAAATATGTTCAACATCTAGGTATGGCTGTTAAAAATATATCAAGTATATATCATTTAGAATATATAATATGTTAATTGGTTAAATTGGTTAATAAAAGATATGACATGTTACAACATGGTTTTGTATTATTTCCTAGCATGTTAATCCAATCCTTAGTTAAGAGTCCAACTGTCTACAGAGACCATATTTTCGTTCTCCCTCGAGTGGTCGCTTAAGGCAGGTTTTACAGTACTGTAGTCTCACAAACAACCAGAAATATATGGCAAAAATGTGTAGTTACATTTAATGAATTGGATACTGTGGTTTCATTTATTTTGGTTGGGCTCAATTTTCGTGGTTTTTACTAAAATGGCTATTTTGTGGGGACGTAAATTCGTGGATTTTCAATTTTAGAAAAAATTCCAAATCATTTTCCTCAATAAAATAACCTTATTAGTATAGAAAAATACAGGTAATTTACTTTCATGTGTCAAAGTTATACTATAAGCGCCAGATGTTAAACTTGAATATACGGGTCGATTTTGACACTTAACATTTTGCAAATTGACGGACGTGCAAACTTTCAAGGGGCCATTCGTGTTCACACCTTTCTATTGACATCGAGTCTATTATGCCAACATTATTTCAGCATGACGTCAACCTTCTTATTTCTGTCCCACTAGTATGTAAGTTACGAGAAACTCACATCACTACACTTTTTTGAACTTCACATTGTTAACAACAAGCTATAAATAAAATGTCGTTAATGGTAAAATACCAGTAAAGCCGTCTTCTCCCATACTTCCAGATCCTAATGCAGATACGTTTATAGTGCATGTATCGATATGTAAATAATCATTAAGAATAAATTATCATTAAACATAAACTGAGACCTGAATCTTTTTTTATTGAATATGGTAGATATTATGTTTACTCGAACAATTATACATTGTCGAAGATCAATTGTTATTTGTCAGTTCCAGTATAAACTGAAAGTTGTATTGTAAAGTAGCCCAATTTCGGATAATACAATTTTTCGGACAGTTGACTGAAATCTCTGTATTTATATTCGTGGGTATTTGATTTCGTGGATGAGCCGACCCACGAAGTCCACAGAATTAAATCCCCAACGAAAATTAATGATTCCACAGTATACAGAAAGTGAAAGTACATGAACATAAGTTTTTCACAAACCTCCCAACGTAACATTTCCATGAAGAAATCTCCCTTGATATATCAAGCGTAAAATATTTGTTTCTGGCAATTTCTCATCAGACCATTCTAAAACAGAGAACGTTATATTGTATTTCAACATTCATAGAATCATACTGAACTCATTTGAATATTTACTAACTCAAACAAATAATAACAAGTGGGCCATGATGGCCCTATATTGGTCACCAGAAAAAAGACCTTTATACAGTACACGCAAGGTGGGTTTTCCAATTGTTACCCGTCACGGTGACAATGAGTCTGGGTGACAATGCAAAATTGGTCACCAAAAACCCAGTCAGATCCACCTGCCACCTTAATTTACGGTGGACAGCAACAGTGACCATTGTATGTCAAGTGGCTTGTATAGTTGAACTACGTATTACTATTGTTACCATTGTCATCAACAACTGAGTTCCGCTATTAAGACCGACTTCAAATTAAGACCACTTCATGGTGGTCCGAAGGGTGGTCTTAATAGTGGAACTTTACTGTAGTATCAGAATAAGATACCACAATAAGAACAGGTTTACAAGAAATACCCATAAGATGACTTGTGCTTGCATCATGTGCTGTTATCCGAAATTTGCTGTCTGAAATTTGTATACTTCATGGAAATGTATGTGTAACGAATGTTCTTGAAAATCAACGAGTCTTTGATATTTTGTTGGCCATACTGCTAAATGCAACATGATATTATAGTAAATAGTCCATAAATACTGTCAAAACATGTGATTACCCAGAAAAGTCTACAGCAATTTTCAGAAAATTACGCCTTGGACTGTATCGTATGGTACAAACTTTACTCAATACCACTGACGATGCAGAAAGGAAGAACTTGAGATTAATTTGATAGAATAGTCATTTGCATTATGAATGATAGCTTGTGGCAATTAAAATTGGTGTTGATAATATTTTACGTAGGTCTGCAGTTTAAACGTTTGACCTCCGCAGGTTACACAACATAAATTTGATGTTTATGTCGCCATTTTGTGTAAAGTGTAGATCTACACGATTAGACTAAAATTCTCCGAAACTTCTTTCAAAACCATTGCTTTATTGCAATTTCAGTCTTATTATAATGGAAAGTATTTAGATGAATGAATTCACGCCAAAATTTTCAAATTATATTTCTACTTCGTCCTTACGAAACACTGTAAACAACATGGTAATGACATGCATTTTAGCTTTGGCGTCTAATTTTGGACTGACTCCGTCTCCAAACCTATAAGCGCCAATCAGCAACGAGTATTCTGTCAATTTTGACCTCAATGTTTTACTGATTTTGATAATCAGCCAGACGTTTCAGATTGAATGATACGCGTCGGGAAATACCCTCTGGTCAAAGGTGACGCATGGAGTATTTACATCGCGTGTCAAACAAGCATATTTTGAAATTTCCGTGCGTCAAAACCCGGGACCTCGGGTCAAAGGACAGGCCTGTGATGTCTTATGCATGTGTTGAAAATTTTGACGTCATATCCATTACCGTTGGTTAACAACAGATGAACAGGCTGAGATAACAAATGACGTCTAAAAAGCTGCTAGAAAATTGCGCAGTAATAAAATTTTTAACTGAACTTGACAACACACCTACACAGACTTATGAAATGATACTGAAGACATCTATCAAATCATCTGTTTCACAGGTGCTGGTTTTTAGATGGCACCAACACTTTAAGGATGGGCAGTTAGGATTGGAAGATGAACCGGGACGAGGACGAAAAACAATTATTGATGTCAAATTGATTAAGTCACTTAAGGACGTCATTTATGTGGATCACCAAGTGACAGAGCAATTTGCGACTTAACTGGTCATAGTTACGAAACTGTTCATAAAAGCCTACAGTAAAACCTCGATTATCCGAACTCGGATTATCCGAAAACCTGGTCTCAACCGAAATGAAATTTCAGTCCCGAATTTCCCTCTATATAATTCAATGCAAATAAACCTTGATTATCCGAATCGTCTAATCCGAATACCATGGCTTATCCGAAGTGATAAACAGGTCCCCACAATCATCAGAATGGGTATTTTCACACCAGTTATCCGAAGTCGACAATTAACTCTGATCGATCAGTTAAATCCTTTGTAGGATTTCTTAGCGTGTCAAAAGGTGTAAACAACAAATTATCAAACCACTGTACGTGAACAATGGATTGTTGGTTTTGATCATTGTTTGCAGTAATGGACTATTGCAATACGGACTCGGTTAGATCATTCACCTTTTATTTATTTTTCGCTTCATTTATAAATTGCATCATAATTTCACTTTAATAAGCAACTAACATCAAAAATGTTCATTTTACTTTTGAAGTTTGCTAAATCGACAAACAATACAATATATAATAACCAATATTAATCACCGGCATTTTCGGAAAATGAATACAACCACGATATGCTAAGATATCTTAGGACGACAATGATTTGTGTGACGCACGTAAGTGTTTGTGACGGTAGCAATAAAATGAAACTTCACATTTGATTTTTATTTTATTTCTGTTTATAATTTATCTAAATAGTCTGCTTATTCTATATCCCGTGTATATTTCATTTCATGATTTCATTTTATCGATGGATTAATGTGCTTGGTAAAAGACATGTGCTACCGTTTGGGTATTCACTTGTATTCGTAGTTTCACTTTGGGATTCTCGTGACTTAATTAATAATGGTACAAACTACTCATACATTTGTTTTTACGGTAAACATACACAATAAGTCATGTTTATCTTAAAATGTATTTTTTCGTAAATAAAATATGAATCATAACACATTATTTTGTTCTATACTTGTATGCCATATATATATGGGAGTGATCTCCCTTTATTTTCATATGTTTGTCTAGATTTCCCTTACCCTGGATTATCCGAAGTAATTTTTCGGTCCCGACGACTTCGGATAATCGGGGTTTTACTGTATACACGGGTTGTAACAGGACAAGATTCTCAATCCTGAAAATTAGCTAGGGGTCTGGGGAGCGCAGGTCCCCAGCAGGGTCGAGGGCAGAGCCCTTGTGGGGGGTTCAGGGCAAAACAATTTTGAGCATTTTCAGGTTCCATTGTAATGCATTTCAGCAATACAAATTCATGATTTTTTTTAAAAAACTCACTATTTTTATCTCTCCATATTTCTAAACAAGAGGGCCAAGATGGCCCTATATCGCTCACATGACAATCACTGTTCACTCATTAAAACATTGTTTTGAACCGGTGACCTAGTTCTTGACCCCAGATGACCCATGTTAGAACTTGTCCTACATATAAATAAGACAAACATTCTGACAAAATTTGGTGAAGATCCAATCAAAACCATGAAAACTACAGCATAGACAAGGTTTTCCTAAGATTTGACCTCGTGACCTAGTTTTTGACCCAAGACGACCTATGTTCGAATTTGTCTTACATATCATTAAGACAAACATTCTGACTAGGTTTGGTGAAGATCCAATCAAAACTGTGACATCTACTCTAGAGCTTTAACAAGGCTTTTACCTAAGATTTGACCTGGTGACCTAGTTTTTGACCCCGGCTGACCCATATTCAACCTTGACCCATATATCATTCAGACAAACATTCTGACAAGGTTTGGTGAAGATCCAATCAAAATTGTGACATCTACAGTGTTAACAAGGTTTTCCCTTATTTGGCCCTGGTGACCTAGTTTTTGACCCCAAATGGCCCATTATCGAACTCGTCCGATATTTTGTCGATATTAACATTCTGACCCAGATTTGTAAAAATTGAGCTAAAAATGTGGCCCCTAGTGTGTTCACAAGGTAAAGTTTGATGACCCACGACGCCGGACGAAGACTGATCACAAAAGCTCACCCTGAGCACAAGTGCTCATGTGAGCTAAAAAGCTGGAGAATGTTAAGAAACAAATGAGTTATTGTCGCAGTTAATACACAGAAGCGGTTTTATATATGCCGGGTACAGGGCGAGAAACATTTATTTCCATCGCTTGGCGCTCTATACATATATAAAAGGTCGAGTTGGACTTGGATTCCCTAGAGCAAGCGCTTCACAAATAAACAAAACACGAATTTAATTGATTCGGATCGAATTTGAAAGAAATATTTTCAGTTTTAATTTAAATTTAGCATGATTGAATGCCTGATTTTGTACTCGCCCCGTTGGACTATCGGTTACAAAAATCTATTCGCCCGATGGCAACTTCAACTCACCAATGCGAGCGGGCGAGTGGAATGTTCAAGCCCTGAAATACTGTATACGTCTTAATATTGGCGCCCGTTTCATTTTGGCGATATTGGCGGTCTGTATATGAACCGCCAAATCTAGACAGCGCCAATATAAAACCGCGCCAATAATAAACACCGCCAACTATTTTGTCAAAGAAAATTATTGTAACTTTTGTTATCAAAAGGTGTTACTAACACTTTTCCACGTAACTATTTGTTTTGTTAATTTCTTTGTATATGTATTATTACTTGCTTACTTTTATTCGTAACAGTACAATGCATAACGTTTATTGCCTTAGGGTAAATCGGAATTGAAAGAAGGTAAAATCTAAATGATTCAAACAATACAGCTTATTTGTCACACCATATAAAACTGATATCGTCGGCGCATATAGAAAGACTAAATTTAACCCGATATGATAACAATACGTGTCAATTTAAGAGAAATTATCGAAAGAAATAATCAATTAATTGTGTTAACTCCTGTTCGATCCCAAGTAATTACCAATACTTTGGTCTTCATGCATCTTATTCTTGCTGTTTATACATTCCTCACTTGATACGATATAGTAGTTATGAAGATATTTTGTAAAATGTTCTAGTTATTTCCTTTGAAAATGGTGGAAACTTATTTTCTTAAGACAAGTGTTTTAATTTTGGCGCTAAAGAAGACAAGACTGGGCGGGGCTAATTTAGACACCAAGGCCATAATTTGAAAACTTGGTAGAGGTCCACTAGACAATGCTACACACCAAATATCTAAGCTCTAGGCATTGTGGTAACAGACAAGAAGATTTTTAAAGATTTTCCTGTTTTTTTAATGAAATTTTATTTGTTTTAACAACTTTGGTAGAGCTACATGCAAGGAACATCCCTGTAAAGTTTCATTGAAACTGACCTGCTGCTTAACAAGGGGATGTTGTTGAAAACAATTTTTGACACACAGACTGACGCACACATGCACGGACGACGGACAACATACCATCACAAAAGCTCACCTTGAAGGCTTGAGCACTTAGTGCTCTGGTGTCTGGTGAGCTAAAAATAAGCTTTGGAGAAATTGTACCTAATCTTTTTCAAAACAGCATACTGATGAAATAAGAAATGAATAATTATATACAAAACTTAACATATGAGTCTTTTGACATGAAGCAAGCAACATAAAAATTATAAGTACCTGTTGGCCAGTTACCATAAACATAATCTGTTATATCAGCCGCTGAACTTGAGTGAGAGAAGAAAAATTCTTTCGTTCTACCACTAACCAATATCAGACGCAAGTTTACCTAAAAAATAAATAAACAATTATAGCATTCTGTTGCCTTACTTTAGTTTAATGAGCAATAATAAAGGTAACTCCTCATATTCAAAATTGTGAAAAAATGTCATTTTGTACAGTGCCAAGGGTCAAGGGATCCATAACTCTCCTTCTATGCTTGAGCCAATGAATAGAGCAACTAATTTCACATTTTGAATTCAATCAAGTGTCAGTACTAGTGAGTAACAAGATGAATTTAAAATCCCAAGATTCTGGACTGAAACATACATTTCCCTGATGTATACATTGTAATTGTATATAAGTACTAAAAATCTAGCAATGTCTAGCAATACTGTGAGTTGATGGTCTGACCATTAAAAATAATTGAACAAGAAATGCGGCAATGCCACGAAACCAGGTTTTCCAAGGCTTTAATACCACTCTGCGCTAAGGCTTCATCAGTGGTTCAGTTTCCAGTGCGGTTCATAAGTTAACAGTGACCTTTACCCTATTGGCATAGAATGCAAGCCCATGCTTGGTTTTTATGTAAGCTACATACACAGGTAGATCGCTTCAACGCGGCGATTTGAATTTTGGCCGTCGCGTTCAGAGTGACGATGATCGACAGTAACTGTCACACTGAAGGGCAATAATTCGCGGTGGATTGCGGCGAAGATCGCTCAACCCGGTGATATGCGATGTCGCCTCTTTAGTTTACTCAAAACTTACAAATTTCTTGTAAACAAGACTGTTATTCACACATTATTTAAATGCGCTTTTGTGAACAAATTGTTACCTGATATGTGTGAAAAATTAGCGTTGACATAAATTATAATCAATGAGTGTTGAGAACTTAATAGTAGTTGATGAGCTTTAATTAATCTGTCAGCTTTCATATATTATTGCGCGAAATAATATTACATGTAAACAGTGGACTGGTTTTATTGATTAGAGTACCGAGCTACATTCGTAAAATGAGAGACTGCGACTCGGTCTAAATAATGATTCTTGCCCTGGAACTCGATATATAAAACACAAAAATAGACATATGAATCTCGCCCTGTATGTAACGCTGCATATGTAAAAGCTACACAGTTTACATATTCACTTAGCAATTCGCCGGTTTTTCTACATATTTACTTCAAGAATAGAATTTCCTACTTGACAAAATTTAATCAGATGTCTGGATTTCAGTCGGTCTTGGCCGACGGATTTAGTAAGTGTTAAATCCTGAATTATCTTACCATGTGACTGTTTTCGGAAAATGAACGGTCAACAGAAAGCAAAAGTAGAAGAATGATTCATAATAAATATCATTTTATTTACTTGAGTCGCCTTAGACGTTCGTGAATCACCGGGATCCATCGCTATTAAAGATTACCGACTGATAAATAAGTCATAAAACGCGGTGATTAGCGACATTGTGGTGATTCACATTTTTTTCAAGATCGATGCCGCAATGAAAATCGCCGCTACGGGTGATAAATTGACGATTACGAATGCGGGGGAAATGCGAAAATCGGCCAAATCACCCGAACCGTACTGTAAGTTATTCACTGGAAACTGATTTTCTATTTTTAGTAATGTGACCTTGACCCTACTGGACCTAGAGGCAATTCAAAAGCATGGACTGCATGTAAGCTACCTACACACAAAATTTCTTCGCGATATCTTAATCCTTGATTAAGTTATTCACTGAAAACTGATTTTCTATTTTTAGTATAGTGACCTTGACCCAACTGACCCCAAATACAATCCCAAAGAAAGCTTTCATGTCAGGATTCTAAATACCCAGTTTAGTCAACATTGGTCATTCCAAACTTAAGTTATTGACCGGACACTGATTTTCTATTTTTAGTAAGAGTGACCTTGACCCCAGAGATCCCAAATACAATCCCAAACTAGGTTTTGATTCAAGGATGCTAAATATCAAGTTTAGTCAACATTGGTCATTCCAAACTTAAGTTATTGACTGGACACTGATTTTCTATTTTAAGTAACAGTGACCTTGCCCCTACATATCCCAAATACAATTCCAGGCTAGGTTTTCATTCAAAGATCCTACATACCAAATTTAGTCAAGATTGGTCAATCCGAACTAAAGTTATTGACCGGACAACGCCTGTTTGACGCCCGCCCGCCCTATTCAGCATTCTACTAACCAGGTTTCACTTTGTGAAAACCTGGTTAAAAAGATAACAGTAAGTTACTAACAATATAAGATGGCCTTCTAGCACTAGATTGGAAAAAAAACCTAAGAAATTTGCTACTATTTGACCTTGAAAATGAGGGCATTGAAGGTCAATGCCACATTTTATATAACAATGTAGAGGACAAAATATTAGGGATGTGTATCGTCCCCGAAAATCGTATCGCAGTATATCACGAAACACTACTCTCTGTATCACAGTACATATCGATACGTATTGTGCATGTAGCAGGGGCTTGAAAAATTATTTCCATTCTATAGCATATATATAATGCGTTTCATGAACAAAAAGTTAACAAATTGTTTACATAATTAGTAACTGTTCATTACTATTAGAATTTAGAACTCACAAAACAAAATCAAAGGCCTGAAATTTAAAACTGTATTAATAATTCTGTCCGAAACGAGGACCTAGTACTGTTTATTTAATCAAATATTAAAGTTCAAGGATCATATTGCCTGTTTAACCCTTTGCTTCATAGCCCCTAGTCAATATATACATACTGTATACTGATAGTGGATCAGATAAACTTGGTACACGGTCTTCATACAGAAATGCTACTGTTTTGACACATGTCTACTTCATCACTGGTTTATTATACTAAATATTAATCCCATCAAATTATAGTAAATATAAAAGTTGTTCATAATTTAATAACCTTCTCTATATGGTGACATTTTTGTAACTGTGGGATAAATATTAAAAGAAATAAAGGGGAACAAAAATTGCAAAAATCTGTATTTAAAGCTTACTTTTGCCTTTTCTGATTTTTTTCTATTGACACCTCAGTGACCTGATCATTTTATCACTTCATTGTATTGTAATGCTAAATAATGGTTTTATTATTTCAAATTATGCCAAATTGATTGTATTTAATTTATTTTACTTGCTATGCAAAAATATCTGATGTTAGGCAAATATTTATGGCAATATGTGTACAAACTTAAAAGTCTGTGTTTTTTCATCATCCTTTTTCTTAATTTTGCCATTTCTGTTTACTATGAGACATACAATAAAAAATCTTAAAGCAAGAATTGTTATTGTGAACTCCACTAAATTATGCTCTGGGCTGTAAAAATCAATACTTTACATTCAAGATTAAATAAATGTGCAAAGGTGAAACTTGGCTCAGTGCCAGTGATTGACAGTGCACATTCAGGAATTAATGTCCAGCAATCAAGGTCATCGTGACCCAGACAGAGTGTCTGATAAATGTGTCTTGAAAGTTCAAAGGTTCAGAGGTTGTGAAAGTGTACCATAGTACGAAAACTTTGACCTAGTTGATCATAATTTGGCATGTTAAATGTGGTGGACTATGATTTTGACTAATTAATCTTCAATAGCAAGACCACCCACGTAGATTAAATGTTCAAATACGTAGCACGTGCCAGATAAAAAAAATATTGGAAGGGAGGTCATAAAACACCAAGGTGACGCATTATTTTGATAATTATATACTGGAAGTGTTCTGCCGACTTAATTCCATTGATGTCTGCATCAATTAACACCAAATTCGTTATGTATTCAATTGTTTTTCACACGCATTCGCGACAAATCTTTGTGACTTGAATATTGTTTTACATCAAAGACGAGTAAAGCGGTCGTATATGACTTTTACTGGATCAAATTTGTTTGATGATACGGAATAAAGGATAATATTTACGTATGTTTAGACAAATCTCCTAGCATATGATGTCAAAAATGAACCGTGTGCTTGCAGACTTCTGTGTTCATGATACGTCGAGTGATCGGCGCATGACTCGTTTTGTGTTTACATGGTATTTACAACATTTACTGAATAATAGACGAAATATTTTTGTTCATGGAATATTGGAAATGATAATTTTTGGAATAAAAATCGGCGATATTTCGAAGGGAAAGGTATCTGTTTAAGTTGAACACCAAATTGATTTGATTGGTAGAGTCATATTGTTCTTCAATAAATAAGTCCCACCCATGAGAAGATTAAAAATTTGTCACATATCTATATATATGCTTAGACACTTTTTTTTCAAAAAAAAATTGTGTCAGTCCCCTATGCCCACGTCGGGGCCTCGAAATGGGAGCTGGTCAACTGGTACCCAATGTCAAGTGGTACCCACTATATTTTGGTCAAGTGGTACCCAATATGAAGTCAAGTGGTACCCATTATGAAGTCAAGTGGTACCCATTATGAAGTCAAATGGTACCCACTTAGTGGTGTTAGAATGTGGACTTTATCAAAGAAAAAGCACCATACATTCATAGAAAATAACATATTTTCCATACGAGTCAGAAAGTTATGTTTTTATGTCATTGAAAATGTAAGTTACCCACTCACCTAATATGATATTATTGTACATATACAATATAATATTTATCATATATCCAAAACATAATTTTATATAAATATATCCTGATACACCACTAAAATTCAACTAAATCAACTTACCACAAAACTTTAATTCGATAAAACATAAATAACAGTTTGTTTGGTAAATTAGCAATTATGAGTGATAGTTAAATGATACAACAAACTTTTTTAATTTGTGTGAATAATTGGTTGAAATTTAAAATTGTTTGTTAAATTGCTTAGCAAACACTTCTAATTGTCAGCCAATTCAATCAATTATAAACAACAGTTTGTTGATAAATTAGCATAATTGTCAGCCAATTCAATCAATTATAAACAACAGTTTGTTGATAAATTAGCAATCACTTTTTTAATTACACCCAATTATCAATTAAATATAAAATTTGCATAGTGGGTACCACCTGACTACATAGTGGGTACCACTTGACCAAAAAATAGTGAGTACCACTTGACATTGGGTACCAGTTGACTGTAATCACCTCGAAATGTGTGTTCTGTATTTAGAAAGAAAGATAAAAACATGTCGTCATATTGGGCTTGAACCTAGCTTCATGCAGGTAAAAGATCTAGTGTCAAATGTAAACAGTTTTTAAGATATTGTAAACAATGTGCGAAAAGTGTCCGGTCGTACTCGTAGGTCACCAACCAGGTCCAGTACGGTTTTGTATATATTTTGACATTTATTGGTGTTTGTTGCGAATTTAGGTTAAGCAAACATCTTAACACGTGAAACTATGAACTTTAATACCTTGTCTGCAGGTATTCCTCTGGATCCCATCTTACCACCACCAATCCGAATACTTAAGCACTATATAAATATAATATGCAAGCTTTGTCAAGTCAGTCGACAGACCAGATCTAATTCGCCGAAAATAGGACAATGTCGATCTGATGTTATCTACGAAGAATATTCGACGTTCTTTCGATAATAAAAACACATATATTCCATTTTATACCGTACGGGTGCTTAGATTTTCATGGAAAGGCCGAGAGATTGACAAAAATTGCTTCATTTCGGTTTTTGTTCCTGATTGCTGTCAACCATATTTGTGTTGCATTGTGGGCACTAGTGCGCATGCGCAAAGATTTTTGATCATGGTTATACAGCTGTTTGAATAGTTGTATAATGTAGATATTTAGTATGCCTAAACAGTCGTCTGCAGGAATAAACAAAGATTAAAGAAACAAACGACACCATACACAACTCGTGTGAATTATGTTATGTACTTTTTTGTGATGGTTAGATAGCTACATGCACGTGTTTTATTCTATTATGTAAGTGGTCAATTTTGGACTGGTATTTCTTCTTCTTCAGGATACTGTACAACACTCCTTCACCCCAAGACGTTTCCTCTCCTGCACTTTTCACCCCCTCAGACGTTTCATTCAGAAAGGCAAAACAATCTGCTGGACATTCAGTCTAACAAGCTTGAAAATTCTGTCGGACCGAAAGGAAATCTCCCAGACTGAAAAAAGTTAGTTGTGGGTTTCCCTTGGCCTTGTATGCTTATTACCGCTGTGGCCCTATTATCGCGGGTGCCCGGATAATAACAATGACTCACAGGCCAGGGCACGAAAAATCCACTCGGCTGCGGTCGACCGATGGGACGAGCAGCTTTTGCCTTATAAAACCAAGGACTTATATACATAAATGGATTCGCAACTGCTAAAAATAGAACAAACGATATCGTTCGGCGATCCCACAATGCATTGCTATATACTCGGCAATGTCCGACAGCTGTATTTGGGTGTTTACGAATTTGATTATACTAATAAAACTCTGGCAATTGGGCACGGAAAATTGGTAAAGGATGCAACAAATTCCTTAAAGATATTGAGATACATTTATAATCCACAAAGTCTAAGTATAAGCATTGAATAAGGCATCAGTCAAACATTTTAAATTCCAAGATGGCGGACATCTATTATAATCCTTTCGTCTCCGAGATTAAACATTCGGAATACCACGGATATTTTCGCTGTTATTATCATTCGGATATCACGGACTTTTTCGTATTTTCGCTTTTGTAAACAATAGCTTGTATTCCCGTTGATTCACGTCTTATTATCGCGGGATTTGATTACTTTAAACTGTTAATACGGAAGTTGCGAATCCATGTATGTATATAAGTCCTTGATAAAGCCAATACAAAAAATCAATGAAAAAGCGGAAAAATGTTACGAAATGTCTGTTCAAACTTTCTTGTTTGACAGATGAAAAAATTAGCCTTGACACCGGTTTGGAGTAAATGCCGCTCGCCTGGTTCTCACCGTGGGACGCGAACGACTACCATCATATGGACCATTATTTGTAAGATTTATTCTTCGTACGTATAGCATACTTTATACGAAGTTAGCCTGTGAGACATGAATGGAAGTATTTAATATTTATACTCGATTAGCCGGGCCGTGATACCTGTAAAACGGCCCGGTCTGGCATTTATCCGGACTGTTCTCCGATGTTTATCATTATCAGTTTGCTGTAGTCTGTTTCAATTACATATTCAATTACTTAGCTGTCTTGAACTCCATTTTTACTTGATACATTTATTGTGACAGCTTACAATCTTTAAGGACATTGTCACTGTCAACAATAAAGTTATTAATTGGCAACCTTGACGAGTTGTAAGATATATAGTGTAATGTCATGATGGCATCCAATGCTCCAGAAACTACACATTAGGTTGTATATTTGGCTCATAATAAGGCTCAGTGTTTGTATTACTATTATATACATTTACTGTTAAAGTGCTTTTTAATTTGCCACTAGTGGTAGGACGAGTGACATCAAGGGCAGGACAAGTGGATTTTGTATGTCACTCGTCCTGCAGGACGAGTGACCCTCAAAATATTTTTCGTGCAACCTCGTGCATGTTGCCTCTGCTTCCGTTTCCGCCTAGCATTTGTTTACATTGCATACCACGACTTTCAAACATTTTCATCGATGATTTATGCCATTTCTACTGTCTACAGTCAAGTCAATTTATGATTTTATCGGTCATACTGTCATTTGAATTCAATTCAAATTAACACTGCTATATAAATGTGTCGCATTTTAATACATTTTATCTCTTAAAACACAGTTTTGATATTTCTGCAAATGATAGGTCGTCCGCACATTGGTTTGAGTTTAGTACTGTCACAGGAATTTCCCGTGTTACAACGTGTCTCACATTTGATTGGTCGATAAACGGTAATTAGGTCACCAAGCAAAAATCAATACGGCCGTCAGTGAAGAAATGCGATCAGTTGATGTATTATTTTATTGTTATTGAGAGTATTTTTATATGAGACGACAAACTGCTGTCGGCAATAAAAAAAATTCTTAAAATAGCTCTTGCACAGTGTCCCTTCGTATACTATGATAGAACAATGTAAAAAAGATAATTCAATTATTATACCTACATCTTATTTTTCAAAATATATGGATCTTTCTCCTAAAAGCTGTTTAGCAGACGATTGTTTATATCTTTGACAGTTTCGTCATGACCTTGGATGACTGGTTCCGAGGCTGATATTTAAGTAGCGAAATGGAAGGAAAGGTTACCTCCTTATATGATCGGAGACACATACGTTTAATGTTTTGTCACCGGAATTAGGCACTGAACCAGTACATATAAATTACAATATTTGATTCACGGCAAGTTTTGGTGGTTTTTTTTAGCTCACCAGAGCAAGATGTGCTGAAGGTGAGCTTTTGTGATCGCCCTGCGTTCGTCGTGAAGTGGCGTCCATGTTTACTTAAAACAACATCTCCTCCTACACCGCTATGCCGATTGCAACCAAACTTTGCTGGAATGATCCTTGGGTGGTCCCCTTTCAAAGTTGTTCAAAAAATTAAATTTCATTAAAAACTCTGGTTGCTATGGCAACAAATAGAAAAAACTTAAAAAATCTTCTTGTCCGAAACCACAGGGCCTAGAGTTGAGATATTTGGTATGTAGCATTGTCTAATGGAACACTACAAAGTTTGTTCAAATTATTCCCCTGGGGTCAAAATTGGCTCCGCCCCGGGGGTAACTTGATTTTACATAGACTTATATAGGAAATTTAAAAAATCTTCTTGTCAAAAACTACAATGCCTAGAGCTTTGATATTTAGTGTGTAGCATAGTCTAGTGGACCTCTACCAAGTTTGTTCAAATTATTGCCCTAGGGTCAAAATTGGCCCCGCCCCGGGGGTCACTTGATTTATATAGGAAAATTTAAAAAATCTTCTTCTCCAAAACTGCAAGGCCTAGAGCTTAGATATTTTGTATGTGGCATTGTCTAGTGGACCTCTACCAAGTTTGTTCAAATTATGGCCCCGGGGTCAAAATTGGCCCTGCCCTGGGGTTTATTCTATTTTATATCTATAGGAAAATTTGAAAAATCTTCTACAACGGTTCCCTCTCAAAACCTCACCTCCCTACAACGGTTTCCTCTCAAAACCTCACCTCCTCTGTAATGGCGTTTCATTTTCCTCCCCTGCAATTTGCACATATTTTTACCTCTAAGGAACGACAACTCCTTATAACGACAAACGGCAGTCAAAAGTACGTACCGGTACGGCAGATTACCTCTCTCAAACGACATCGGTAAAATCTGAAATCGCCAAAACCTATTATGACACTAACTGATTATGGACTAACGGATCGATCTTTGTTTTTTGTTGGTGCGACAGTCACTTGTTTTTCACACTTGACGGGTACGTATTATTTATTTCAAAGGGATGCTATTCTCGTGTGACTACACGGGGACTCTACTTAAATGTTTGTGATAATTTTTATATTGCCCCTTGGCAAAATAAATTTAAGAACAACTCGTTTCCATTAACATTCATTAAACCATTAAACAATGCAAACTGGTTTGGTGTGAAGTGGAGGAGAGTCATAATTAATGCATGTGTACACATCGTGCATACACTCTTTCATATCGTTGTTATACATATGTCTATTCACATCTCCAAAAGTATAAGTTATATCGTGCAATGTTTGCTTTGATGACAATTGAAGAAACTCTATTTAACATTATACTTTAGAGCAACATTGCGTAACTTTCCTAATTAAGTGCCTTCCTTTTTTCAGGATTGTAAGCAGCGTAAGACTGAGCTAATGGCAGACTACAAGACTAGTCTACATTTATGAAACGTATGGCAAGCGCAAAAAATGTCTCGATATCATCTGTAGTGTACAATTAGTTGGACTAACTACGAGAGTTGACTTATACGAAGATAAAATATATAAAAACAATCAAATGATGTATGAGTTGAAATTTTAATTTTAACTATTATTAAAATTGTGTTGACTTGCATTACTTTGTTTGTCATGTGTTTTTTTGTTACTTTTTTAGTAAAGTTAATAAATCTGCCATCTGTAGACAATACACAGGATTTAAAGTCCATTTGTACACATAAACAACATAAACCAACAAAAACTATGAAGTTGATTTGTTTACATTAACTATTGCTAAATGAATAAGTACAGTATTTTATATGGATGAAATTATACACACTAACAACATGTATAATAAGTCAATGCATATGAATGAACATAAACAGTATGCATTATAAATGTATATAAATCAACACATAATTATATTTATACAGTTCTATACAGGATTCTGTAATGAACTGTTTCCTCTCTACAACAACTCCCTCTCTACAACAACCAATCTGCTGGTCTCCACAAAATGTGAAATGTTTTGTGTAAATAGGCCAGTAAAAACCAAAGCATTAAAACCAAAATCATACCTGCAAATATATATAGATTCGGGTCACACACTGGTTGAAAATTTTATTGTCAGTTTCATACACGTACCATCTGCTAGTATCAATATATAAATAACCGCCATAAGTAATCAATTAAATTACCTGTTATATCAACCAATATGAATCTCATTATCAACCCTAATTTACATCAAATACAATTGTTAGTGAACTCCCCACTAAAAAAGAAATAGACAGAATATTTCAGCATATAACTGTGACCTCACCGCACCACAATTTGACATGCACACGCAGTGTGACGTCATCCCCACTTCACTATGTATTTAATCTTTGTGATGCGGATATTTGAAGGTGATTTTCTGTTGTTCATACTTACATAGACGAGTGTTCTTTCGAACTTCTTACTGAAACAATAATTAATTTTGCTTCTATTCTGACGGTTTCAATGAAAATCGCGATCGCAAGGCGCTTTTGTACCGTGTCCGAATATTTAGGTACTGTCCGGATTTAGGCACTGAACCAGTACACATCGCCTTTACAAATGCCAACAGTCAAATGTTCAAAATCTGCACTAATCTAGTACCTACAATCAATAAATACAATGCAGTCAGCCGCCATCTTTCTTTCCTCAAATGCACTAAATAACGGTGTACAAGTAGAAACCTCTCAAGGTCACGTGTTAAGTCATAATGTAGCAGTGATATTACTATGCTGGGTTAAACTCCAAGCAGTTAATTACAACACAGAACTATTATTTTATAATGGTAGTGGCATAAAAACAAGCACCTGCATTCAAAAATGCAGACAGCAGTGAAATAAATCCAGTTTTTCTGAGATACAAAACTAATTTTAATGCATGCTAATCTTCAAAATGACGTTTTAGCTCTGTTTCTGCTAATGGCAGATATGTTGACAATGAGTGTATGTTACGGATATTGATGCACTGTTATTCGGATAACACAGGGTAAAAGGGAGAACTGACTATACATCATAAAATAAGTCGCCGTACTACCGGTCCGATGAGATAAGATTTTTTTGTCAGACCAACACACAATCTGTCGGACAATTAACGTCCGCTGGTCTGGCACCTTTCGCAAAGTCTGTTCACCCCAATTTGTGAAAGTGCAGACGTTTCACCCCCTATATTGTTAATGGTGTAATAACGTGACTTTGAATTGTTTGATGAATTATTTTATTTGTTAATGATAGGGGTGCAACGATATATACGGCATAACCCATATTGCAATACAGTCGACCCATATTGCAATACGTATTGCAATACAGACAAGTAATGAAAAACGCCACTGTTAACTCAAGTGTTAACTTAACCTGTTACCACATATAGTGTAACCAGTAGATGGCTTAACAGTACAATAGATAGACTAGCAGTTTTACACACTGTACCAATATTGGTTTATTGAAAAGCTGCAAATAATAACTTGTTATTCAGAGGGATGAATCAGTGTTTGATGGTTCAAAACAACACTAAAAACTATGTCTACATTCATTTACTGGACGGCCCCGAAAAACAACACCATGGGAGGACCATTACCTAGTGACATCATCAAGACGTAACCGTTTCGTGTCAGGCCGACGGTTAGTTATCCGGTTAAGGAACACTACCAGGACTAGGATTTGTGATATGACTGTCAGAAACAGGCTTAGACATTGTTAGGCGTGTGTTCAGTGGGCTCAGATTCATCACAGGTGGTCACACAGACAATGGAATGACGTTCTATTTAGTGATGAGTCATGATTTAACCTGTCATTTGCTGATGGTAGGATTCGTGTTTGGAGGAGAAGGGGTGAGAGGTTTGATCCTGAAAATGTCATAAATCATGATCGTTACGGTGGTGGTAGCATAATGGTATGGGCGGGAATTTACCATGATAGTAAGACAGAGCTTGTGATGGTTTTTGGTAATCTGACAGCACAGCGATATTGTGACGAGATTATCATACCAGTAGTTGTGCCGTTTCTGCAACAACGTAACGTCACTACTTTCCAACAGGATAACGCCCGTCCACACTCTGCTAGGCATACACACCAAAATGATGTTAATGTGCATCAGTGGCCCGCCAAATCACCAGATCTCTCGCCTATTGAGCACTTATGGGATCATCTGGGACGTAAGGTTAGAGAACGTGAAAACGTCAATAACCTTCGTGACCTTGAGCGTGCTTTGCAAGAGGAATCCCTCTATATATCATAAGGAAGCTTATTTGTAGCATGAGAAGACGTTGTTTGGCCGTTTTGGCTGTTAATTGTGGCCATACACGATACTGACATGTGCTGTGAATTTTGTGTCTGACCCTTACCCTTTTCAACGTTCCCTTTTTTCGCAGCGTCATTGTGAGAAAAATTTGATATAATTCTGCAGAGATAGCATTATTGCATCGGTAGAAAAGGTTAATTAAGATTTGGTTAACTTTTCTTCGATTACAAAACAGTTACATGTATTTCCAAACTTGCTAAACTTTTTTTTATAAGTATAAATGCTATGCTCGTGTTAAGATGTCTGGTGATATCAAGTTTCACCAATTTATAGATTTAAAACTAAACCATTATTATATACAATGTACTGAAATAAACCCACTGTATAAAGTCCATTGCAAGTGATTCAGTCTGTGAAATTAAGGTTTGAAATGTGGTTGCCTGAAACAGAAATTTTAGCTGCTTTTGCTTTGATTTATGAATGAAAATTTGGTTGTCCGAACCTACATTTTGGTTGTCTGAATGAAAAATTGGTTATCCCGGACAACAGGACAACTGCTAATTTTGCAGACTGGTGATTTGATACAAATATTATATTTGGTTGATCTTCTATAAACCAATATCGCATGATTTTTACAAATGTTTGAACTCTGTATATAGGAATATAATATTATACATTTGTATAATATTGCAACAAATAACCTTAAAATAACTATAAAATGTATAATGCAGATTTTTTATAACGTTCTCTGTTCGTTTGATACTTGACTTTAAAGAAATTCTGTACCCTAAAACCACGCTATTTGTTATGGAATATGCCATAAATAAAGAATGAAAACAAATACCAAAATTTTGAGGCATTGTTCCCTGGATTAACATTTCCGCTACAAAATACCAAAACCTGCTTTGAAATCCGTCATGAAATAAGGCAGCACTCCTAATTAAAAAATGACGCCTACTGTGTGTTTTTTAAGCGAGTAATTAACAATAAAAGTGTCAGATCATTATCAATGGATTTCGATTAATTGATGCATCCCATTCAATTAAAATCATTAATGCTTATGGTTCAATAATTGAAACCATGCCCCGGTTTGATGTCTAGTAAGAGATTTAATAACAAATTATTGTCATTAACAAATTAGTAGTATCATATCATACCAATACAATGCACAACACGCTAGATAATTTAATATGGTTTAACGCTGATAAAGTTAAGTCAATGAAGGGGTACAGTGTTTATTGCATTATAAAACACTATTTTTGTGTGTTCTGTTGGGATTTTTTGTTGCTTGATATTAAAGGATGATATATAATCTTTGTAAATAACTTAAAATATTTTATGTTTTTTTAGCATATAAGGCCAATGCCAATACCTTAGATATCTTTGTTCTTTCACAACGTATAATTCAATCTTTGATCCGAAAATGTTTATCAGCATATGAAGTTGTGCATAAAGGGTTTTAACTCTGTCAAGGGCTGAAGACTCTGGAGTTATCTGCCCTTTAATTTGTATTTTAGTATTACAGTATTAGGACTGCAGAAATGTTCATCAGTATGGGTTTTAACTCTGTTAACGGCTAAAGACTCTGGAGTTATCTGCCCTTGAATTTGTATATCCATGTTAGTTACAAATTTTTGAACAACAATAACTACCCTTGAAATGACCTAAAATAAGCACTGACTTTAATAAAGTCTTTATTAGGCACTTGATAGCCTTTCTACTGATTCAAAGACAGTTATGTGTATTCAGTATATTTTAGTACTTGCTAGTACTCTTTCTGATATTCATCGAGCATTAATCCATTTTATGGTTCCTTTTTTGACATAATAGTAAATACATATTTACTAAAACCATTAATTAGTGATTTGTAAACAGTAAAAAATCAGCCTCTTCTGACTGTGTTAAAGATATTGTTTGCTTTCTTTATTAGCTGACGTAAGTCCGATGAAATTCCATCAATATGTCTTCAACTGTGGTTGTTCACTCGGATCTTGCTACATTAAATTGGTAAGTTTTGTTCATCTTACTTTATATTGCTAGTAGACAATTTCCACATACCTCACCATTTGCCGCCCTCTAGAACATCTTGTAAAGTATATATTCTTTGGGGGCATATTTGCAATGAAATTTAAAATATTTCATTAAAACTACACTAATACACCTTGCATGCGACGTATAACACATAACTAACTACAGTATAACCCCTGAAAACTGGACCCCCTCCAGACTAAGCTAAATATCCGGTTTTCTGAGAATTCCGGTTTTCAGAGAACTTTTGGTAAAATTGAAAATTCATCCATACTTTGTCATGTGGGTGACTGATTTGTATATGTACCACATTGTTGTATTACAGTAAAACCTCGATTATCCGAACACCGATTATCCGAATACCCGGTATTATCCGAATAAAATCTACGGTCCGGATTACGTCTCTATATATTTCAAGTACAACGAACCCCGGTTATACAAATCGGATTTTACGAATACCTGATGTAATCCGAATGCATTATTTGGTCCCTAAAGTTACAAATGCGCGTATTTTCACACCTATTATTCGAAGTCGTCAATTTAACAATGGCCGATTGAGAATCAAATGTCGTGTGACAAACAATGTGTCACATCAATTCATACACGAAGCGTGTCAACAGTTTAATTATCGTTAAGTTGACCATATTGTTTGTTACGCTTTTATACTAATCGCAACGAATATTACACTATGATCTCGGGTATAATAAGTTAATATGCGTACGTACCTGCATGGTCATCTGTATGAACTTATTTGCATTTCAGCGTCAATAAAAATTTAAAAACAGATTCGAACACAGTTAAAAAAAGCTAACTAGAATATGATGATTTAGTGAAAAAACGTACCAAACTAAAAACATTACATCTTCGATTCTTTAATCGTCTTAGAATGTTACGATAGTGATGCCAAGTCGATCTTTAGTAAGTGAAGTGAGAATGACATATTATTGTGTCGGATTGTGTTCTGCATAATCCATAAATGCGCGGATATTTATTTAACAAGAATTATTGTTTCATTGGTTAACTCATATACATTCATAAAACAATGATAAATAATAAGTGTTTGTTGTACATTTTATTGTATTCTTATTATCACTCAAATAAATAACGTCATGTTTACATACGAGAGTTAACTCCCTTGCAATATATGGACAGTACGGAATTTATCGTTTCCAACCAATACATTATACTGAAATGGATTATTCGAAACCATGGATTATCCGAATGATTTTTCAGGTCCCAATGACATTCGAATAATCGGGGTTTTACTGTATATACTTAGTTAAATTGATATGTATTACTATATGAATGCTAAACCAAGCAAAGAATATGCTTTTCAAATATATTATCCTTTTGTCTTCTGTGTAAGGGTTTTATAGCAATCAAGCTGTGTAAGAGAAACCCTTTAACCCAGTACTACTCAAGGAAACTTGATAATACATGTAGAAAAGGAAATAACTACATGTGACACAACTGAATTAAGGGTGATCACTCGTGAGCTTTTGTAATACAAAGCAGTCTAGCTAAATTGTCGTAAAATTTCAAGTTGAAATTATTGTATTTTTATCATCTAATGTAGTCAACAATGTAATTTAAATGCATACATAATTTCAAAGTGGTATTGTCTTCATCGCGAATTTTTACTGTTTTTACGACATCCGACCAGATTACGGCAGTCATTTTAGTTTGTCTGTATATATACAACAATAATATGCTGTTCAGTATTTATCAGTTAAAGGTTGTTAAATTTAAATGAATACATTTATATAATCTGGTTTACAAATATATTGTTTCATCAAAGTTCTTAATTGTAAAAAAAAAAATTGTTTATTTCTTTTTAATATTTATATTAAATTAGTTACTGTTGTAAAACGGTGGGTGGGGTAAATTTTCATCAAGTTTAGCATTATGAACAAATATCCGTTGAAAAATTGTCATCCAAAATTCATGCAAGTCTATCAAATATTGTTTCTGATTATGCATATGCGGTTATTTATGCAACATGCAGTGGTTTTGCCTTGAAAGAGGTTATTAACTAAGAAATATCCAGTTTTTGCTGAAAAGAAAAGCTAAGAGTCCTAACATTTCACATGATAACTTTCTTATATGAACATGGACATGTACTTTTCATGTCATATTTTTAATTGGTGTTTAACCTACTTCAGCATGATCAATGTCATTCAAAATCCTTGTTACTCCTTCAATATGTAAAAAATGTATAAACTTTATTCATAACCCCTTGTTTTTAGCACAAAGTGACAAAGTGAGCTATTAGGATCACTCTCTGTCCGGCGTCCGGCGTCGTGCGGTGTGCGTCGTGCGTCGTCAAACTATGTTGTGACCACACTAGGGGCCACATTTTTAGCTCAATTTTAGCAAAACTGGGTCAGAACGTTAATATCAACAAAATCTCGGACGAGTTCGATATTGGGCCATTTTGGGTAAAAAACTAGGTCACCAGGGCCAAATAAGGGAAAACCTTGTGAACACTTTAGAAATCACTGTTTTGACTGGATCTTCATGAAACTTTGTCAGAATGTTTATTTTAATAATATGTAGGTCAAGTTTGATAATGGGTCATTTCCGGTGAAAAACTAGGTCACTAGGGCAAATTGCTGGAAAACCTTGTGAACACTCTAGAAGTCACTGTTTTGATTGGATGATCATGAAACCTTGTCAGAATGTTTGTCTTCATAATATCTTGGACGAGTTCGAACATGGGTCATCTTGGGTAAAAAACTAGGTCGCTAGGTCAAATCTTATAAAAAACAATGTTAACACTGTAGATTTCACAGTTATTATTGGATCTTCACCAAACTTTGTCAAATCGTTTGTTTTAATGATATAACGGCCAAGTATAAATATGGGTCATCTGGGGTCAATAACTAGGTCACCAGGTCAAATCTTAGGAAAACTTTGTTAACAATGTAGATGTCACAGTTTTAATTGGATCTTCACCAAACCTTGTCAGAATGTTTGCCTCAATGATATGTGGGTCAAGGTTGAACATGGGTCAGCCGGGGTCAAAAACTGGGTCACCAGGTCAAATCTTAGGTAAAAATCTTGTAAAAGCTCTAAATGTCATGGTTTTAATTGGATCTTGGCCAAACCTTGTCAGATTGTTTGTCTTAATGATATTAAGGACAAGTTCAAATATGGGTCACCTAGGGTCAAAAACCAGGTCACAAGGTCAAATCTTAGGAAAACCTTATTAACACTGTAGATGTCAAATTTTGATCGTATCTTCACCAAACCTAGTCAGAATGTTTGTCTTAATGACATGTAAGACAAATTCGAACATAGGTCGTCTGGGGTCAAAAACTAGGTCACGAGGTCAAATCTTAGGAAAACCTTGTCTATGCTGTAGTTTTCATGGTTTTGATTGGATCTTCACCAATGTTTGTCTTATTTATATGTAGGACAAGTTCTAACATGGGTCATCTGGTCAAAAACAAGGTCACCGGTTCAAAACAATGTTTTAATGAGTGAACAGTGATTGTCATGTGAGCGATATAGGGCCATCTTGGCCCTCTTGTTTAGCCATTTTATAGATCTTAATTTGGTTAATTATGTCCGGGAACTTTTTGACTGTACCTCGTACATCTTTCGCTTAATGTCTGTTTGATCATATTTCTGAGTTTATACTTAAGTCTTGAATTTATATTCACTTCTGTATGTTCATATTTCTGAGTTTATATTTACTTCTGTATGTTCATATTTCTGAGTTTATACTTATGTTTGTACATTCATATTTCTGAGTTCATATTTACTTCTATAGTCCATACTTCTGAGTTTATGCTTACTTCTGAATGTTCATATTTCTGAGTTCATAATTACATGTACTTCTGTAAGTTCATATTTCTGAGTTTATACTATCGTCTGTAAGTTCATATTTCTGAGTTTATAGTTATGTCTGTACATAAATATTTCTGAGTATATATTTACTTCTATAGTCCATATTTCAGACTTAAAGGTTTTACGTTGGAATATTTGAGTAGAAAGAACTTTTAAAAAAGTGATTGAATACGTTATTTTGAATTCGAAGTATATGGATTTCACTTGGAGAACCGAAAAATACCCATTTTAAAACACTTTTTTTCATTATTGAATAGGTATTTCCTAACTAGGGTGCGCACCCTAGATAGAACTATTTTAAGACCCCTGCCAAAAATTAAACCTCGCTTTCAAAACTAGGTAAATGCACGAAAACTACATGTTATGGTGGTGTTGAATAAACATAAATAAGGCAAATATATTTAATACTTAAGGTGGGTCGCGGGTTTCCTTCCGAAAAGTGTTCAGTTTCTAGAAGTAAACGCACAAGAAAATCTTGTTGCAGGAACATCATTCAAAGTATTGGCTAAAGCAAAAATGATGTATTCAAATGATATTTCCATTGAAAGCGTTAAAAAAACGGCCACCTAGTGGAGCGATATGTTGTATATGTTTTTTTCGCGTTATTTCTTGTACTGCTCCGATAATTTTGTATATTAAGCTATGAAATTTACTGTGCACAATGCTGAATCATTTACAAATCCGAAAAAGTTAATATAGCTTCATTTTGCGTCATTAAATCTTAAAAGGATTTGATCAAACTCTGTAGTGGTGGCAATTTTCTGGAGGAAACCCGTGACCCACCTTAACTAAAACCTCGTATTCATAAAGAAGATTAATTAAAACACGTTTTTCTTACGGTGCACGGCCTGTCTGACATGTTTCGTTGTTTACATAATTAGAAATACAAGTCAAAATAGGAATTACACATTTCTAAAAATAGACCGAGGATACCCTTTCGGTTTCAATACAACAACGAGTAATAAAGGTTTCCTTCCATAATTAATAGCAATCTTTGCCGAAATACTTCAGCATGTGCTAGATATTGTCCAAATCAACTTTTCCGTCAGTTCTTTTCTTCACATGCATAATTTGAGAACGGAAAGCAACTGACCCCCTTTAATATTTACTTCTGAAGGTTCATATTTATGAGTTTATACTTATGTCTTTATGTTCATATTTCTGAGTGTATACTTTCGTCTTCTGAATTTAAACTTATGTCTTCATGTTCATATTTCTGAGTCGCCAAGAGGGGAAAAAGTGACCAAAAATGTTACCAATTAATATAATGGTTAGCTTTATTTCAGAATTTAAGTGAGGGGAAAATGTGGCCAAGAGGGTAAAAACTAGCATTTCTGAAAACAAGGGGAAAAAGTGGCTAAGAGAGAAAAAACAGCCAATAATGTATAGTATTTCTGAAGACAGGGGGAAAAAAAGGCCAAGAGGGGAAAAACTAGCCAATAATTATGCTTAGTATTTCTGAAGACAGGGGGGAAAAGGGGCCAAGAGGATAAAAATAGCCAAGAATCATAACGCAATACTGTTACTATATGGGGGAAAAGGGGCCTAGATGGGGAAGAAATGGCCCTGAATCATAATGCAATACTGTTATTATAATCGGGGAAAAAGTGGCTTAGGGGGGAAGAAATGGCCCAGAATCATAATTCAATACTGTTATTATAATGGGGGAAAAAGTGGCCTAGGGGGGAAGAAATGACCTAGAATCATAATGCAATACTGTTATTATTAGGAGGGAAAAAGTGGCCTAGAATCATAATGCAATACTGTTATTATTAGGGGGGGGGGGAAGTGGCCTAGGGGGGAAGAAATGGCCTAGAATCATAATTCAATACTGTTATTACTAGGGGGGAAAAAGTGGCATAGGGGGGGAAGAAATGGCCTAGTATCATAATGCAATACTGTTATTATTAGGGGGGGAAAAGTGGCATAGGGGGGGGGGGGGGGGGGGAGAAATGGCCTAGAATCATAATTCAATACTGTTATTATTAGGGGGGAAGAAATGGCCTAGAATCATAATTCAATACTGTTATTATTAGGGGGGAAGAAATGGCCTACGCCAATCTTGCATTTTGTAAATAATTGGAACTGCGCACATATCAGATTGGATAATTAATTAGTTTGATTGACAGGCGATGACTGGTCAATTTAGCTTGAAATGTAAAATTTTCATTCAAGCATATTTGGAGCGGTAGTAGTATACTTGTGTTTTAATACGTCATTCTGTTTTATATGGACCATTTTACAATTCTGTAGCACAGATTTGCGATTATAAAAGGATGACAATACACAGTCACCGTTCTGGAAGCTTATTGTGGCTTTAAACATTTTGCTGAGTTAAGATGCTTCTTTTTCTTTTCTGATGAATATTTGCCGATTTGATTTGAATGTTCTATTGTACTTCACCATTTATATTACAGTCCTGTTGATGAATCAGAGGTCCAGCAAAACTACAGGGAAGCAGATCTGTATGTGTTTGAAAGCTGCTCGAAAGGAATAGGTATGTTGACTCCGATTTGCATTCTTGCATTTGATGGTCTGTATGATAAATTTAAAAACTTGTGAACACTTGAAAGGTCACATGTTGTTTTAATTGCATCTTCATGAAACTTTGACAGAACGTTTGTCTTAATAAAATCTGGGACAAGTTTGATTGTGGTTCATCTGAAAACATTTTCACCATCATGTTGTTGAAGTGCCCACACGTTGCACTGTATATATGAGTTAAATATTTTGTACTGTGTTGCAATAACATGGAAGTTAAATACCAGTAACATGCGTTGGAAAATTCAAATTGTCGAAGTTATTTCCCTTCTATATATATATATATGGGTTACATGAACTTTTTTTTTTAAAGATGAGCTTTTAGGATCGATGAATCTCATGCGTCCGGCGTCTGTCCACACTTAGGGATCAGTATTTCCAGAGTTATGGACCCTTGACGTAGAAAATTTGCTATATTTCAGCTTGTTTACACTCTAGCACCTTCATTTCTTTACCAATCCTGATCATATTTACAGTGAATGTGTATCACCTAAAACTTTTTTTGATGAGTTTGTTTATGGGCGAAATCGGACTAGTATTTCCAGATTTATGGGCCCTTGACATAGAAAAATTTCTATGTTTCAGCTTGTTTACACGATAGCACCTTCATAAGTATTGTGATGATTGATTTATCAATCGCTCACAGAAGTTTTAAAACAAATCAAATCAAAACAAACGACACTCAAAACAGAACAACACGAAAAAAGCCGAACAAAACCGAATGCACATTTAATAAACTATCAGAACTACTTTCATCGCCGAACTGTATAACCTAACAACTCACAATTCATTTTTCAAAAATAAAACTGTCTGAAAATATTTAAATAGTGTCAATAGCAGATATATTCAAAATACAATATTATTGCAGTATCTTACGTTATTTTGAGTGTTCAAGGTGCACTACATTAATACATATTCTTTCGCGTAGTTTTCGAGTCACGTGACCACACACAGAGGTTCCAATTGGCCATTACCTTACCAGCTTACCGCGAAGATTACCATCGATATTTCGTCAGTTATTTCATCAATATGAAAGTAAGTATAATCCCGGTGAAAAATGGATATTGGATTTAATTTCGTGTACGTCTTTATGAATGTTCTATTTACTGTCATTGTAACGAAAAGAACGTTCCCCATCCCAGCCCCAACTGTTGGCAGTTAGCTTGTCATCGTCACAGTGTTTATACGGTCGATCAGTTTATTGGGATAGTTTTCGGTCTCTAATTATGTTCCTTACTAAATTTGCAAAAGTCGAGATTGATGGAACTTTGTAAATTCCATATTTGCAAAGTGAATTTATGAGAATAGGCGAAATGACACCTGCATTTATTCGCCTGGTTTCACTTTCAGTTGGGCCATATAGTGGGGAGAAACAAAACACTAAATGCACCTTTCAGTAAAGGTATGTTGGAATAATTTATGTTCATATATGTATAGAAATGTGTTTTTGACCTACCGAACGGTTCACTTTGGTGACTGATATTGTAGTTATAGTGCCCAACAGGTTTTAATTGGGATTTTTACGCACAATTGTGAATATACGTAGCCCTAAGTAACAAATTCGGAAGGGCCATCCTAAATTATACCCTAGGACTGACAAATATGCAGATCTATCTTTGTTGGGCTGTGTGGGACGGAGCCAAATCAAATGTATCTGACTCTGGCTGTCATAAACTATGGTTGACTAATATTCTGCCAGTGTCACTGTACCCCACCCACTGATACAAATACAAATTTTATTTAGGTCGGTATGGTTACAACATGTAAATAGCAATTAACTTCTGACAGTGTAACTGTTTATTAGTAAAGTTGTTCTGTTTATTGTGAGTCTTTGCATCTGATTTTGTTCCTTGGCTTACTTAATTTGCAAATGTACTTTGTAGTAGTCTAATTTATGAGACGGACAAGCAATCCATTCAGAATTTTGCTGGAAGACTGATATCGGCATGTCAAAGTGTCTCACTTTTCATTCGTTATGTACAATTATTTGGACTACTGATGTATAGAAAGATGAGACTTATTTGAATATAATAAAGCATTATGCAACGCACATTTCTTTAATAAATATTCTGAGGTCATGGACAAGTCTTGGTCCTGTAACCTTCATTTTTAGCTCACATGTCACAAAGTGACAAAGTGAGCTATTAGGATCACTCTCCGTCCGGCGTCGTGCGGTGTGCGTCGTCAAACTTTATGTTGTGACCACACTAGGGGCCACATTTTTAGCTCAATTTTAGCAAAACTGGGTCAGAACGTTAATATCTACAAAATCTCGGACGAGTTCGATATTGGGCCATTTTGGGTAAAAAACTAGGTCACCAGGGCCAAATAAGGGAAAACCTTGTGAACACTTTAGAAATAACTGTTTTGACTGGATCTTCATGAAACTTAGTCAGAATGTTTATTTTAATAATATGTAGGTCAAGTTTGATAATGGGTCATTTCCGGTGAAAAACTAGGTCACTAGGGCAAATTGCTGGAAAACCTTGTGAACACTCTAGAAGTCACTGTTTTGATTGGATGATCATGAAACCTTGTCAGAATGTTTGTCTTCATAATATCTTGGACGAGTTCGAACATGGGTCATCTTGGGTCAAAAACTAGGTCGCTAGGTCAAATCTTATGAAAAACCATGTTAACACTGTAGATTTCACAGTTATTATTTGATCTTCACCAAACTTTGTCAAATCGTTTGTTTTAATGATATAACGGTCAAGTATAAATATGGGTCATCTGGGGTCAATAGTTTGTCTTCATAATATCTTGGACGAGTTCGAACATGGGTCATCTTGGGTCAAAAACTAGGTCACCAGGTCAAATCTTAGGAAAACTTTGTTAACACTGTAGATGTCACAGTTTTAATTGGATCTTCACCAAACCTTGTCAGAATGTTTGCCTCAATGATATGTGGGTCAAGGTTGAACATGTGTCAGCCGGGGTCAAAAACTAGGTCACCAGGTCAAATCTTAGGTAAAAATCTTGTAAAAGCTCTAAATGTCATGGTTTTAATTGGATCTTGGCCAAACCTTGTCAGATTGTTTGACTTAATAATATTAAGGACAAGTTCAAATATGGGTCACCTAGGGTCAAAAACCAGGTCACAAGGTCAAATCTTAGGAAAACCTTATTAACACTGTAGATGTCAAATTTTGATCGTATCTTCACCAAACCTAGTCAGAATGTTTGTCTTGATTTTATGTAAGACAAATTCAAACATAGGTCGTCTGGGGTCAAAAACTAGGTCACGAGGTCAAATCTTAGGAAAACCTTGTCTATGCTGTAGTTTTCATGGTTTTGATTGGATCTTCACCAAATTGGTCAGAATGTTTGTCTTATTTATATGTAGGACAAGTTCTAACATGGGTCATCTGGGGTCAAAAACTAGGTCACCGGTTCAAAACAATGTTTGAATGAGTGAACAGTGCTTGTCATGTGAGCGATATAGGGCCATCTTGGCCCTCTTGTTTATGTATTTAAAACTTAATATTTACATTTTGGAACATACTGTAGTGTTTCAAATAATCTTGTTTCTAAATTCTAGTACTTATTACCTAGTGTTTGTTTGTTTCATCGGGTTTAACGCCATTTTCAACATCATTTCAGTCATATTGTGGCGGGCAGTTATCCTAACCAGCTTTCCTGGACTTCATTCAGGCATTAACCAGTACAAACCACATTCTATCTGTAAGCTTCTTTACCTAGTGCATGCTAAATAAATCTTTCAGCAACTTTTCAGATACATGTTTTATCACCCACTACAAGGTTCTTATTTTTATATTGTAGGAGATGAACATAGAAAGGTTAAACTTTTAAGTCGGATGTTAGGATGTTTGACAGTGTCTTCAAAGGCGGTCTCTGTTAAAACCATGGAGAGTTACTTTATATACATGAACTGTGATGTGTCCCAAGGTGACTATGTAATTTTTATAGACTTCATTCTTAACACATACTACAGTAAGACGATGTTTTCCTCAGCAGCTAAATCGAAATTAGAGATATGTAAAAAGTTGAAATACTGTAACAATATTTGAGCTGCAGCATGAGAAAATCAACAAGATAGCTTCGTGACTAGTAACGATTTAGATTAATCTGCAAATGGAGTCAAAGGCTGGACAGGTCTTCTCTACTGGTCAAAAAGACATTTATCTTACTTCATTTATAGTTAAGCATTTATTCTTGGAAATCTCTCTATATAGAAATAAGAATATTAAGAATTACATTGCCATTTCAACTTGAAAACTATGAAAAAGGCAACATAGTTTCATAATGTTTTGTACAATATGTACAGCCATAATACACACTGAGGTTCATTCTGACCTGACTGGTTACAAATCTTCATTCTTGTTATAATGAAATCATTTCTCATTAAAATGTCTGGAATAACCTCTCAAATTACAAGATGCTACAAAACTTGGTATCATAAAGCTTAAGCTATGCCCTGTGTTAAGTATAACTGGAAAAAGTTGGCTCACTTTCTTCTGATTCAGTATAATACACTGTTTGTTTTACTCTTGTACGTCTGTATGACCTACAATATTTGTTCTATTTATTTGCAGATGTGTGATGCGCCTGTAAAAAAGTTGCATGTGCAAGTTGACACTGTTGTAGTAGATGGGAGAACTTGTTGTGCTCTTCCTAGATACTGAGGAAACCATAACAGTCAGATGCCAAATGATGACAAATGTTCTGGCAAGTGAGCTTGTCACTGCTGATTACTGTATATGTCTTTATTTCTGCGGGTGCAAAATTTGGCGTTTTTAAGATGTTCATGAATTGGCGGGTTCTATATTTGGCGGTTTCATATCCAACCTCCAAAGTAAAACCGTGTCCTGTCTTCTTAAGCACAAATATTAAAACACTTAGAAAATAAGTTTCCACCATTTTCAAGGGAAGTAACTAGAACATTTTACTGAATAACTTTGTGACTACTATCATATCAAATGAGTAATGTATAAACTGTATTGAATAAGATATCTGATGACCGATGTGTTGGTAATTACTTGGGATTGAACAGGATTTAACACAATGGCTAAAAGTTAATATTTGTTTCGATAATTTATCTTAAATTGACACATATTGTTATTATATAGGGTTTAATTTAGTCTGTCTATATGTTCCGACGATTTAAGTTTTATATGGTGTGACAAATAAGCTGTGTTGTTTGTATCGTTTACATTTTACCTTGTTTCAATTAAGATTTACCCTAAGGCAATAAACGTAATGCATGATTTATTTAACTGATAAAAGTAATAATACATGTACAAACATACCTGAAAAAGTGTTGGTAACACCTTTTGATAACAAAAGTTACATTAATTTTCTTTCACAAAATTATTGGCAGTGTTTATTATTGGCAAGGTTTTATATTGGCGCGGTCTATATTTGGTGGTCCTGATGCTGACAGCCAAAATCGCAAAAATAAAACGGGCGCCAATATTAAGACGTATACAGTATATGAAATTAGAAAAAGCTGTGTTTGCTGGCCCACTGAAACTATAGATAACAAAAAGTGGTAATGATGTTTCAGCCATCAAAATGTTTGAGAACTGATATGTATAGGAATTAAAAATGAATTCCTCAAACATTTAGGCCATCCTTAAAAAATAATTGTTTGTTGTAACGCTACCTACTTACCAAAAACTGGCTCCTACCCAATATTCTTTGGCCTCTCAGGATTTGTTTTGATTTTTTCATTAAAAATAGCATTCTGACATGCATTTTGGGTTAAATAGAAAAATAAGCTGTAAAAAAGTCTTAACCCACTGAAAATTTTCCTGATCGGGTTGCAGCAAACAAACATTTTTTAAAGATGGCCTTAGATATTTTTACCATGAATCATCTGTATAAAACTTATTCAAAAATAATTACTCATAATGTTTTGCAGTTAATCTTTTGAATGATATACTTCATAGGATGCAGCCTTCCATTCCAAACAATGCCATTGAACAATGTTCCATTTTCTACACATTTGGATGTCTCCTCAAAATCTGCTGAGATTGTTGTGTTGATTTTACTTTCTAATATCTTTTTCTTAGAAACTTTGGTCATGCAGCTTTCAGAAACTTGAAGTCATGAAAACCCTGCATTGATTGCATTTGGAAAAATGTGTAAAAGGTCAAATGTAATATTTAACATTTAGAAGGTTTAAAAGTATGCAAGCAAAAAACTTGTTTATTTACACGTCATTCTATTATTAAATAATGTTATCCAATTATTTGTTTCAACACTCATTCAGGTAGCTTGCCCATTATAATTTCAGCTATTGTCCTTAGGCATTTCTACAGATTTCTGATACTGTACTGAATAGCGTAACATTTCTGTAAGCACATTACAATGGTTGATATAATTTTTACTTGGCTGTTCAAACTTTTAAAATAATTCACAGCTATTTAATCAGCTATGAATATTCTAGCAATTTTAGCAGTTACCTTTCATCGTTGAAAGTATTTATTTTCACATGATTATGTATGGCATAAAAGAAAACTTAACTTAAAAAAGCATTATGTAATTTACTTGATATTCTGCCTTATGAAGTCCTTTATTGATGTGCATATATTTTGTCCTCTACATTGTTATATAAACATGTGACATTGACCTTCAATGTCCTCATGTTATTTAAGGTCAAACAAATAGCTAATTTCTTAGTTATTTTTTTCCAGTCTAGTGCTGGTAGGTCATCTCATGTTGTACTGTTATATTTTTAACATTCTAGATTTCTTACAAAATCTTCGCTCAAATGAGCAATGCAGTGCTAGTCAGCCATTTTGTATAATACTGGGTATATTTTATTACAGTTATTTTTTCAACAAGACTTAACATTTTTATATGACACACTCTACAATATTGGTTTACAAATTTTGCTGGTTATGATGTGATATAGACAAAATAAATCCACATAAATTGTTCAATTTCGGTTTACAAGGTACATATTATCTAATAAGGTACTGTAACAAAAGTTGTAATGTATTTTCAGTTGTCTTGTACTTTACCCTTTTGTATTTTATTTGAGTTTATTTTTGAACATTTTCATATGATGCACAATGCTAATTCTTCAAAACTGCATGTTCAAATGTTCAGTGCATGTTCATTATTGGTGTATTTAATGAATCTAATACAGTCAATCTTGGGTTAGCTGCCTCCTGAAAAAATAAATATAGAATGAAGGCTATTCTTATGAAAACCGTCATTGATTATTAAGAATAAAATTACCTCTGAATAAAATTCACCTGTCAATAAAGGCCACATTGTGTCTTTCCCAAGGTTGGCTTTTGTTCACAGGTTTGACTGTATATACCTTTGCAGTCATTGAATAAGTCACAGGGAATCCATGTATGAGTATGCATGTCAAGTCAAGGTCTAAGTGAGCCTGGTTAAATAGATCTTGTCCATGCTTCTCTATTTTCCTATATTTAATTATTACTTACAAGTATTTTATAGTATGAGAGTCATGTGCTTGACTCAGATATCAAGGTCACACTTAAAGATCTTATTCAAATATCGTCTTAAACAGATGCTAGCTTTAGGATTTTTCAATAGTTTTGCTTTCATTCACCGTTGGACAACAGTAGCCAATATTTTCTATGTAAAAGCAGCCTCCGTTTGTGGCCAGTATGCATGTCTACTATAAATATGTCTGTATATTGATGCATAACATGCAATGTAATGGTAAGGTGTGTAACACAACTTGACTATCCTTATTATACCCCCAGATATGAAATATATGGGGGCTATATTGGATTCACGCTTGATGGTCGGTCGGACAGTCCGTGCGTCTGTAGACACAATTTGTCCGGAGAATTTCTCAGCAACTACTTACAGGATTTCAATGAAACTTCACAGAAGTGATCAGTAGTAAGCTTAGTTGTGCATGCTTAAAGCATTTTTCGTTCGGATTAATTTTCACTGAGTTATACCCCTTTGTTGTTTTTATTCAGTATATACAAAAGGCAAATTTTGTCCGGACAATTTCTCAGCAATTACTCTCAGGATCTCAATGAAACTTCACAGAAGTGATCAGTAGTAAGCCTAGTTGTGCATGCTTAAAGCATTTTTCGTTCGGATTAATTTTCACTGAGTTATACCCCTTTGTTGTTTTTATTCAGTATATACAATAGGCAAATTTTGTCCGGACAATTACTCGCAGGATTTCAATGAAACTTCACAGAAGTAATAAGTAGTTAGCCTAGTTGTGCATGCTTAAATCATTTTTCATTTCGATTGATTTTCACTGAGTTATAGCCCTTTGTTTTTTTCTACAGTATATACAATAGACAAATTTTGTCCTGACTATTTCTCATTGACTACTGCCAGGAATGAAATAAAACTTCACAGAAATGATAAGTAGTTAGCCTAGTTGTGCATGCATTAAGCTTGTCTTGGTTGGTTAAATTTTCACTGAGTTATGGCCCTTTGTTGTTTTTTATACAGTGTATATACAATATCTCAGTAACTACTCATAGGAATTCAATGAAACTTCACAGAAGTTATAAAAAGTAAGCCAAGTTGTGCATGCAATAACCAGGTTTTGTTTGGATTAATTTTCACTGAGTTATGGCCCTTTGTTTTATACAATTAGGTAAATTTTGTCCATACCATTTCTCAGCAACTACATGTTGGAATTCAGTGAAACATCTTAGAAGTGATAAGTAGTTTGCCAAGTTGTGCATGTCCACAATAGGTTTTGTCCAAGTAAATTTTAATGAGTTATGGCCCTTTGTTATTTTTAGCTCACATGTCACAAAGTGACAAAGTGAGCTATTAGAATCACTCTCCGTCCGGCGTCGTGCGGTTTGCGTCGTGCGTCAGGGTGAGTGACGGGGTGAGCTTTTAGGATCAGTCTTTGCCCAGCGTCGTGTGTCGTCAAACTTTATGTTGTGACCACACTAGGGGCCACATTTTTAGCTCAATTTTAGCAAAACTGGGTCAGAATGTTAATATCAACAAAATCTCGGACGAGTTCGATATTGGGCCATTTTGGGTAAAAAACTAGGTCACCAGGGCCAAATAAGGGAAAACCTTGTGAACACTTTAGAAATCACTGTTTTGACTGGATCTTCAGAATGTTTATTTTAATAATATGTAGGTCAAGTTTGATAATGGGTCATTTCCGGTGAAAAACTAGGTCACTAGGGCAAATTGCTGGAAAACCTTGTGAACACTCTAGAAGTCACTGTTTTGATTGGATGATCATAAAACTTTGTCAGAATGTTTGTCTTCATAATATCTTGGACGAGTTCGAACATGGGTCATCTTGGGTCAAAAACTAGGTCGCTAGGTCAAATCTTATGAAAAACCATGTTAACACTGTAGATTTCACAGTTATTATTGGATCTTCACCAAACTTTGTCAAATCGTTTGTTTTAATGATATAACGGTCAAGTATAAATATGGGTCATCTGGGGTCAATAACTAGGTCACCAGGACAAATCTTAGGAAAACTTTGTTAACACTGTAGATGTCACAGTTTTAATTGGATTTCCACCAAAGCTTGTCAGAATGTTTGCCTCAATGATATGTTGGTCAAGGTTGAACATGGGTCAGCTGGGGTCAAAAATTGGGTCACCACGTCAAATCTTAGGTAAAAATCTTGTAAAAGCTCTAAATGTCATGATTTTAATTGGATCTTGGCCAAACCTTGTCCTTAATATCATTAAGACAAACAATCTGACAAGATCAAATATAGGTCACCTAGGGTCAAAAACCAGATCACAAGGTCAAATCTTAGGAAAACCTTATTAACACTGTAGATGTCAAATTTTGATCGTATCTTCACCAAACCTAGTCAGAATGTTTGTCTTAATGATATGTAAGACAAATTCGAACATAGGTCGTCTGGGGTCAAAAACTAGGTCACGAGGTCAAATCTTTGGAAAACCTTGTCTATGCTGTATTTATCATGGTTTTGATTGGATCTTCACGAAATTTTGTCAGAATGTTTGTCTTATTTATATGTAGGACAAGTTCTACCATGGGTCATCTGGGGTCAAAAACTAGGTCACCGGTTCAAAACAATGTTTTAATGAGTGAACAGTGATTGTCATGTGAGCGATATAGGGCCATCTTGGCCCTCTTGTTTATATAATGTATATTTAGAAACTGGTCAGGATATATCTAAGCAACAATTTGCAGGTATTAAAAAAATGAAAATGCATTATATTTCCCTCAGTAAAATGTAACAATAACTGTGTCAAGGCTGCATCTTGGGGTATTCATCACCTTTAGTGATAGTTCTAGTTGGTGTTGCATCTATATGGAATTAAGAAATGAATTTGCGCATGATAGGAGAAATGTTTCTGTTACCATAATTAAATTTTTCAGGAAAATGATCACTGGACAAATGCAGTAAATTATGTTTGATTTTTAGCTCACATGTCACAAAGTGACAGGGTGAGCTTTTAGGATCAGTCTTTGCCCAGCGTCGTGTGTCGTCAAACTTTATGTCGTGAACACACTAGGGGCCACATTTTTAGCCCAATTTTAGCAAATCTGGGTCAGAACGTTAATATCAACAAAATCTTGGACGAGTTTGATATTGGGCCATTTGGGGTCAAAAACTAGGTCACCAGGGCCAAATAAGGGAAAACCTTGTGAATACTTTAGAAATCACTGTTTTGATTGGATCTTCATGAAACTTTGTCAGAATGTTTATGTCAATAATATGTAGGTCAAGTTTGATAATGGTTCATTTCCGTAGTAAAACTAGGTCACTAAGGCAAATTGCTGGAAAACCTTGTGAACACTCTAGAAGTCACTGTTTTGATTGGATGATCATGAAACCTTGTCAGAATGTTTGTCTTCATAATATCTTGGACGAGTTTGAACATGGGTCATCTTGGGTCAAAAACTAGGTCGCTAGGCCAAATCTTATGAAAAACCATGTTAACACTTTAGATTTCACAGTTATAATTGGATCTTCACATAACAATCTACATGAATGTAATACAATGCTGGTTTCCAACCTGCTAATCAAAAGATACAAAATAAACAAATAAAAAAAAAAAGAAAGATTCAAAATTATGAAAAGAGCTGAGGAAATATATGACACATACATTAATATACTGGTAAGTGTGATTATGGTGATCTTAAAACAAGATAAAAAAACAAACAAAAAACTGTCAAGTAACATGGTGTACAATATAACTATTCAATGTTATAAATGGAGCAATTTTAAATCACCAGTTAACAAATTCAGACTTGGTACTAAAATTAAAGTACCGCATATATAATTATAGTCTTATCATTCCATGACAAGTAAACTTTGGACAAACTAGAAAATACAATGTGTTATTATAATAAACAGTAAACAGGAGATGAAATTAAGTATATAACATATACATCAGTGTAAAATTTGGCACTTTTGTCCGTTATGCAAATGTGCTCACCTGTTTTAAATGAATGTCTAAACCGTTATAATACATAAACAAATGATAAATTATTACTGCCTTACCTACCTTTATACAACAGGTGTGAGTTAATATTACCCTAATTAAATTGTAAATGCAATACCTAAATGGCTTCAGAATGTTTGTCTGAATGATATCTTGGACACATTCGATAATGGGTAATCTGGGGTCAATAATTAGGTCACCAGGTCGAATCTTAGGAAACCTTGTGAACACTAGAGGTTACTGTTTAGATTGCATTGTCAAAATATTTGTCTTAATGATATGTTGGACAGGTTCGAACATGGGTCATCTGGGATCAGACACTAGGTCACCTGGTCAAATCTTGATAAAAACAGACCTTATGACACTGGCTGCAAAACAATGTTTCAATCAGTAAACATTGGTTGTCATGTGAGCATTATAGCCGTCTTGACATACTTTTTGCTCACCAGAGCACAAAGTGCTCATAGTGAGCTATTGTGATCGCGTGATGTCCGTTGTCCATGTGTGTGTGTGCGTGCGTGCATGCTTCAACAATTGCTTTAAACAACATCTCCTTCTTTACCAGTTGGCCAATTTCAACAAAACTTTACATAGATGTTCCATGCATGAAGCTCTACCAAAGTTATTTAAAAAAATTAATTTCATTAAAAACTGATTGCCATGGCAACCAATAGGAAAAACTTTAAAAATCTTCATGTCCAAAACTACAATGCCTAGAGCTTAGATATTTGGTGTGTAGCATTGTATAGTGGACCTCTACCAAGTTTATTCAAATTATTGCCCTGGGGTCAAAATTGGCCCTGCCCTGGGGTTTACTCTAATCTATTTAGGAAAATTTTAAAAATCTTCTTGTCCGAAACCACAAGACCTAGAGCTAAGATATTTGGTATGTAGCATTGTCTAGCAGACCTCTACCAAGTCTGTTAAAAGTATGGCCCCAGCATGAAAATTAGCCCCGTCCCGGTGTTCACATGATTTATATAGGCCTATATAGGAAAACAAAAAAAAGTCTTCTTGTCCAAAACCTCAAGGCCTAGAGCTTACATAGTTTGTATGTAACATTGTCTGGTGGACATCTACCAACTTTGTTCAAATTATTGCCGTAAGGGCAAAATTGGCCCCGCCCCGGGTCACATAATTTTACAAAGGCTCATGATAATTTTCTCTATGAGTCTTTTTATCTGGTGAGCAATAATGGCCATCATGGTGAAAATAAGAAATTTTTAGAAAGTATGTTAACTTTATTCTGTTGCGAAATAATAAGGGGTTTAGAGAAAAACATATCAGCAGTTTGCATAGTATTTAGTAAAAGAAATCTTGTTTTGTTTTCCATATGCTTCTACCTTATTACTGTAAATCTGGTATTATTTGCGATGTTTTTATTTTTAGCTAATGTGTAGACAGACTGATAAATAAACAGATCACTTGTCTGTATGTATATTGTGTTTCGTTTACATAACAATTATGGAGTTGTGCTAATTGGTGTGCCTTAAACACATCAAACAAACAAACAAACATTGTGCGTGTTGCCTGGGGACAATGTCTGGTATAATGATCTGGAGGTTTAATTACATTTCTTAAGATAACAATAGGGATTGACGGACAGTTTGTCACTTTTCTATATTCAATATTGTAACAGGTTTTGACGATTAATTTTTACAGGTAATGCATGATAATTATAAGTTTCACTCGTTTTATTTATCTATTTATTTATTTTATAATTCAAAGCCTTCAGGAAATTTATATTAAGAGCCTTCAGACGCGAATTCATAAATACGCGAATATATTCAGGGTGGGCAAAAACGCGAAATAAAGATCACACGAATAAAAAGTGATTTACAGAAACTACATTCTGTTCAGCTGTTTGAGCTACTGAGTCAGACTTGGACAAACTGTGATGATAAACAAACTTTTATAATACTGATAATTACTGCATCTCTTAGCCTACTAAGTGTCCAACTTTATCAAAAGTACACATAATGATCAGCCTGCACTAAATGGAGTTTGACCATAATTTGCCCTGTTGGCTATTCGTTAAACAGTGGATTATTCTACTATGAAGATGAATGGTACTATTTAAATGAGAGGCTGTTTATCCTTACCTGTTCAGTGAACACCTAATAATTATAAAGTATGAATGGTTATGTCTAAATTGAAAGGTAAAGCACTGCTCTTTTTAATGGTTCGTTTCTAAACCGTACTACCCCCAATTCGCCAAAGTCCCGAAAACTGTTTCGAAGACTGTTTACGCTTATCTAAAAATCAGTTTTTATACAAACAATGGTTAAAATTAAAAATCATGACATTTGTTTGTTCTGTACTTCATACAAGCCTGTATGTTGGAGAAACTGTAGTTACAATGACCAAACTATGCAAATATGCATGGCCTCGTAAACCAAGTTAGCATTTGATAAACAACACATTGGAGTTTTAACGGATTTCGAATTAAAAGCGCAATTGAGATGAAAAATGCTGATGGTTTAAATCCTTATTAATAAGGCTGTTTGAGCAGTTATTTTATTTTGTCGAGTTACTAATAAGTTACTTTCTAGCCTCATAATAGAAGAGATTTTCGATGTTTTATCTCCATTTCGTTTTATCTCCGTTTCGCGATAAACACGATCCTGATAATGACTGTAAAGAACCGGTATATTCGATCAACAACACAAGGTAAGACATTTTTTAACAATATTGATCATTTTGAAACAAGCGTTTTCAATCTGTATTGATTAAAGGTATTTTTCCACGATAATCAGGCGGATTCTCATAATCTGATTTATCAATGAAGTGAAAATGAATTCGGTTAGAAAGGTCATAACTGCAATTTCGGATAAGTTTTCATATCAAACGTCCAATAGGCCTAATCACAATTTCTTCGACTCAAAAACGATACTGTATGTAAATATTTTTCATTGGAATGTCTATCTGTCATTCAAAAGTGTATGTATATATATATAATGAAAAATAACTAACATTCCATAGGTATTATGACTTAGGGTAAAAATTGGCACCGCCCCGGGGGTCACTTGATTTATATAGGCTTATATAGGAAAATTAAAAAAATCTTATTTGCCAAAACCACAATGCCTAGAGCCTAGATATTTTGTATGTAGCATTATCTAGTGGACCTCTAACAAGTTTGTTCAAATTATTGCCCTGGCGTCAAAATTGGCCCTGTCCTGGAGTTTACTCTAATCTTTTTAGTAAAATTGAAAAAATCTTCTTGTCCAAAACCTCAAGGCCTAGAGTTTACATATTTTGTATGTAGCATTGTCTGTTGGACATCTACCAACTTTGTTTAAATTATTGCCCTAGGGGCAAAATTGGCCCCTCTCCCCGGTCAGTTAATTTTACAAAGGCTCATGATAATTTTCTCTAAGAGTCTTTACCTGGTGAGCGATATAGGGCCATCATGGCCCTCTTGTTATGAGATGTGGTTAGAGAAAGGCATTAGGTATGTAAATGTTTGTTAGAGCATTATAAACTATATTTCTTACGTTTTACTGTTATTTTATACATTATTCTGTATTGCTTAATTCAAAAAGCTAATGGGCCTTTAAAAGATCAGTGTGTGACATTAATGACAGCCTAAGGTTAATAATAGTGCAGGTTAGATTGAATCTGAATCTCTTTACATCTCTTCAATCTATTAATTGTTAATAAGGGTTTCAGGCTATTACAAATAGCTTGGGCTTTCAAACTTTGGGAGACTATAGCCCACCTGGCTATCATGTCCAAAACGTTAATATTCTTTATAAACTTGGTTTTCATGAAGTCATCTTTTCATTGTCTTTTGTGAGTGATGCCAACTTAAAGTAGTTCTTCACGTAAACGATGTTCTCAGTTCCTCCCAAGAGTTTTTAAACGTTAATTTAGTTAGGCGACCACCTGTCAAACGCGGTTAACGAACTTTACTTTCTGTCAATATAGTAGTTCCTAAGCAACCGCTGTGTGGTGTGTTGTCCTAAATGTGTGACTGTTTGTATCACATGAACAAAAGGAACGTTGGCAAATCGGTAAATTTTAAGTTTAGTGGAATGAATAACTGATAAATTAACCTTTAATTCTGGAGCAAGCTCAGAAATTTATCATCCGTTCTTCTAAACTGTTACTGTTTTGTTTCAACAGTATCATAACATTTAACAACACATGTTTTTATGTTTTCTAAATCATTTTAAAATCATTAATGTTTATTTTTCAAATATTTTATGTACTTTCAAGTACTGTTTTTAAAATGCTAAGCTACTGTTACATTTGACTCTGTATAAAATGTTTTTAACTGCCTAATTAAATGTACATGGTTTCAAATTATTAAATAGGATGTTAATCCAATCCTTAGTTTAGAGACCACCTGTCTTGAGAGACCATATTTTCGTTCTCCCTCGAGTGGTCGCTTAAGGCAGGTTTTACAGTTTATGAATATGTATTACCAGTGTGTCTGTACTGTTTCATGTGTATTTTTGAATTGATCTTATTTAATAAATTTCTGTGAACTTGTTACAAATACTTGTTATTTCTTTTTCTTTTTTATGTCCTCATTAAAGATTTTTGTTTTGATAATTTTAGATATGTAGGATATTCATATGTGACAACCTTATTTCCTTAAGGCTGACATGCTTATGTTTTTTACAACTTCATGATAAAGTTATCTTTTATAATTGAGTTGTTTAATTCACATAAGAAATTTTCCATCAAATATGGCTGCCAAGGGAGGTAAATATTGTAGATGAGGGAACTATGTATTGATTTGAGGTCAAAGGTCAAGTGACCTTTAACACGAATGACCATTTTGCTGCCATGGGATCATACATGTTTTACAACTCTTTTTTACACATGCTTTTGTTTGTTGTTAGCTCATCTGTCACATACTTGAGTATTCCAGTTACACTTTTAATGACTTAACCAAACTCATGATGATCATCTATAAAATCTAGGTCAGGTTTGATATTGGGTCATGTGGACATAAGAAATAGGTCATAAGGTCAAAGAAAAGGCTTTTGAACAGGTTACAATTTGACACAATCTTTATGAAAATTATTCACAAATTATGTCTGTAGAATAGCATTGTACCATTTCAGTCAGTTTGGTCTGAATATTTATCTTCAACAGGGGAATGTGGTAATTTTTTGGTGAAAAAGTAAGTCACATGTTTGAATGATTGAACGACCTTGTGAACATACCAGAGGTCACAGTATATTTCACGGTGACTTAACAGTTATTGTAACTTCCAATGACAATCGTCACTTCAGCACTTTCAGTGCTTTGATTATTATCATATTGGTTGCATTTTTTCTGTTAGAAATTTTTGGGTCTGTACCAAAAATTGGTTTGTCATTATTAGGTCAGAGCCATGAAAAGTAGTGAGTTGGTACCATATATCGGTAATATTTTGTAATTTTGTCAGAGATATACTTATTGTTGCAAATGTTTGCAATATGTAATTAATGTTGCTGAGATATTTTAACTGTGTTGGTACCAGAATAATACTATATATTTTAATAAGACAAGTTATCAAACAGAGATACTGGCTGGAACTTGCTAATATTTCGATTATAGAATAATACATGCATATAGGGTTTACTGGGATTGTACTGTACATGTAGCTTGGTAAACACTATAGTGTTAATAATTAATCTAGTTGTCAAGCCCGCCTGCGGTGAGCTCGACATAGTCGCCACAATGGCGGTTGCGTGTCTGTACGTTAGTTAGTTAGTTAGTTAGTTAGTTAGTGAGTGAGTGAGTGAGTGAGTGAGTGAGTGAGTGAGTGAGTGAGTGAGTGAGTGAGTGAGTGAGTGAGTGAGTGAGTGAGTGAGTGAGTGAGTGAGTGAGTGAGTGAGTGAGTGAGTGAGTGAGTGAGTGAGTGAGTGAGTGAGTGAGTGAGCTGTATCTCCCTTATGCATTGACACTTTTTAAAATAACTTGGCATAATTGTTAAACACCATGAGACGGTGTGCAGTGCGCAAAATCCAGGTCTCTAGCTCAAAGGTCAAGGTCACACTTAGAGGTCAAACGTCAAAAATGAGCATTATAGGCCTTGTCCGGGCTGTATCTCCCTTATTCATAGAAACTTTTTAAGATAACTTGGCATTATTGTTAAACACCATGATACTGTGTGCAGTGCGCAAAATCCAGGTCTCTAGCTCAAAGGTCAAGGTCACACTTAGAGGTCAAACATCAAAAATGAGCATTATAGACCTTGTCCGGGCTGTATCTCCCTTATGCATAGAAATTTTTTAAGATAACTTGGCATAATTGTTAAACACCATGAGGCGGTGTGCAGTGCGCAAGATCCAGGTCTAAAGGTCAAGGTCACACTTAGAGGTCAAACGTCAAGAATGAGCATTATACACCTTGTCCGGGCTGTATCTCCCTTATGCATAGAAACTTTTTAAGATAACTTGACATAATTGTAAAACACCATGAGGCGGTGTGCAGTGCGTAAGATCAAGGTCTCTAGCTCAAAGGTTAAGGTCACACTTAGAGGTAAAAAAAAAAAATCATAATACACCTTGTCAGGGCTGTGTCTCCCTTATGCATTGAATCATTTAAAAATGACTTGCCATAATACAATGCGACCATGTGTCTTGGGCAATACCCAGATTTTTATAGGTCAAAGGTCAAGATTACACATTCAGTCAAATATATTTTCCTTGACTGGACTGTAACTTCTGTTTGCATTCAAGGATTTTTAAATAAATTGGTATAAAAGTTTACTTCAATGAAATGATGTGTCATGAATATCACCCATACTTGTAGTTCAAAGGTCAAGATCACAAGCTGGCTAAACAGGGGCTCGACATGTTGCCCTTGGGCTTCTAGTTATTAGATTGCTACTATGTTGGTATTATTTGTATATATATAATTATATATAATTAATACTATTCTGGTACCATACACTGCTATTTTTTTTGCACCTTATGGTTAAACGTTAAAAAATGTCTGTAACACTATGTTTGCATGATTACAATGTATTGTGACAAAGCTGGAAATCAATAAAATTAAAAAAAAAAAAAATGGGTTTGTCGAGTAACTGGAAACATGACTATTTTTTCTGGCCTGAGCATGTACTTTTTGATAGATATTTTGATGATTCTTTTGCAAGTATAAAATTGTTTTGAAAATTTGTAGGTATAAAGATATGTGGTGGATGTAGTTTAGATGGGGAGATATTGGATGGTGTTTATGTTCGAAGAATAATTCCTGGTGGACTAGCAGAAACTCAAGGTATCAACTATTAACATTTCACCACACAAGTTTTATATTATTTAAATCTTCTACCACATACATTTAATTTATCAAACACCTACATTTTTCCTTCCTCATCAACTGACTACATGTAAAAAGTTACTTAAATTTCACTAATTTCCAATTTTGGATTTATTTTCATGGATTTGATGGGTTGGTTGGTCCATGAAATAAAATCCCCATGAAATACGTAGATTTAAACAATATTTGACAATATCTGTTAATAAATACTTGATAAAAATGTTATGTTGTATTGTAAGTTTTGTTGTCAACCTTTCTACTTGTCCTGCAGCACATCCCTCCTGCTGACCTTCTCTACTTTTGTAAGCAGTTTAGTGAAAATTTCTTAAATCCATGACTTTGACCTGAGTCAAATAACCATTGAAATGGCTAGCTGCAAACACATGACTTAACACGATAGATCAATGTATTAATTGTTTGACAGTTTCCCATTATCTACCACATACTTAGACTAATACCAAGTGACTGCCTATTGACAGATATTGATTGATCAGATTAGCGTGTAATCGGTCCAGGTTATTGGTGACAGGTAGTCATTTAATACAGGGTCATACTCTGGTTGATATATTTTTTCGTCACTCATAATATCAGACAAAATGCAGTAAATTTCATAGTTAAGAAATTTTATTTTGTATCAATACCATCATTTTTGTCGAGCCCGCCTGCGGTGAGCTCGACATAGTCGCCACAATGGCGGTTGCGTGTCTGTACGTTAGTTAGTTAGTTAGTTAGTTAGTTAGTGAGTGAGTGAGTGAGTGAGTGAGTGAGTGAGTGAGTGAGTGAGTGAGTGAGTGAGTGAGTGAGTGAGTGAGTGAGTGAGTGAGTGAGTGAGTGAGTGAGTGAGTGAGTGAGTGAGTGAGTGAGTGAGTGAGTGAGTGAGTGAGTGAGTGAGTGAGTGAGTGAGTGAGTGAGTGAGTGAGTGAGTGAGTGAGTGAGTGAGTGAGTGAGTGAGTGAGTGAGTGAGTGAGTGAGTGAGTGAGTGAGTGAGTGAGTGAGTGAGTGAGTGAGTGAGTGAGTGAGTGAGTGAGTGAGTGAGTGAGTGAGTGAGTGAGTGAGTGAGTGAGTGAGTGAGTGAGTGAGTGAGTGAGTGAGTGAGTGAGTGAGTGAGTGAGTGAGTGAGTGAGTGAGTGAGTGAGTGAGTGAGTGAGTGAGTGAGTGAGTGAGTGAGTGAGTGAGTGAGTGAGTGAGTGAGTGAGTGAGTGAGTGAGTGAGTGAGTGAGTGAGTGAGTGAGTGAGTGAGTGAGTGAGTGAGTGAGTGAGTGAGTGAGTGAGTGAGTGAGTGAGTGAGTGAGTGAGTGAGTGAGTGAGTGAGTGAGTGAGTGAGTGAGTGAGTGAGTGAGTGAGTGAGTGAGTGAGTGAGTGAGTGAGTGAGTGAGTGAGTGAGTGAGTGAGTGAGTGAGTGAGTGAGTGAGTGAGTGAGTGAGTGAGTGAGTGAGTGAGTGAGTGAGTGAGTGAGTGAGTGAGTGAGTGAGTGAGTGAGTGAGTGAGTGAGTGAGTGAGTGAGTGAGTGAGTGAGTGAGTGAGTGAGTGAGTGAGTGAGTGAGTGAGTGAGTGAGTGAGTGAGTGAGTGAGTGAGTGAGTGAGTGAGTGAGTGAGTGAGTGAGTGAGTGAGTGAGTGAGTGAGTGAGTGAGTGAGTGAGTGAGTGAGTGAGTGAGTGAGTGAGTGAGTGAGTGAGTGAGTGAGTGAGTGAGTGAGTGAGTCCGGATCCTTGTCCAGACTGTATCTCCCTTATGCATTGACATTTTTTAAAATAACTTGGCATAATTGTTAAACACCATGAGACGGTGTGCAGTGCACAAAATCCAGGTCTCTAGCTCTAAGGTCAAGGTCATACTTAGAGGTCAAACATCAAAAATGAGCATTATAGACCTTGTCCGGGCTGTATCTCCCTTATTCATAGAAACTTTTTAAGATAACTTGGCATTATTGTTAAACACCATGAGACGGTGTGCAGTGCGCAAAATCCAGGTCTCTAGCTCAAAGTTCAAGGTCACACTTAGAGGTCAAACGTCAAAAATGAGCATTATAGACCTTATCTGGGCTGTATCTCCCTTATTAATAGAAGCTTTTTAAGATAACTTGGCATAATTGTTAAACATCATGAGACGGTGTGCAGTGCGCAAAATCAAGGTCTCTAGCTCAAAGTTCAAGGTCATACTTAGAGGTCAAACGTCAAAAATGAGCATTATAGACCTTATCTGGGCTGTATCTCCCTTATTAATAGAAGCTTTTTAAGATAACTTGGCATTATTGTTAAACACCATGAGACGGTGTGCAATGCGCAAAATCCAGGTCTCTAGCTCAAAGGTCAAGGTCACACTTAGAGGTCAAACATCAAAAATGAGCATTATACACCTTGTCTGGGCTGTATCTCCCTTATTCATAGAAACTTTTTAAAATAACTTGGCATAATTGTAAAACACCATGAGGCGGTGTGCAGTGCACAAAATCCAGGTCTCTAGCTCAAAGGTCAAGGTCACACTTAGAGGTCAAACATAAAAAGTAATCAATATACACCTTGTCAGGGCTGTGTCTCCCTTATGCATTGAATTATTTAAAAATGACTTGCCATAATACAATGCGACCATGTGTCTTGGGCAACACCCAGATTTTTCAAAGGTCAAGATTACACATTCGGTCAAATATATTTTCCTTGTTTGGGCTGTAACTTATGTTTGCATTCAAGGATTTTTAAATAAATTGGTATAAAAGTTTACTTCAATGAAATGATGTGTTATGAATATCACCCATACTTGTATGGCTAAACAGGGGCTCGACATGTTGCCCTTGGGCTTCTAGTGATAGTTAAAGCTTTTAAAACTATTTTAAAAGTTTTTTACATAATTAAAAAATAAAATGTCTGTAAAATGTCTATTGTTTACATTAAGAACATAAAACCATTTAAAATCCAGAATAAGATTTTATGTTACAATAGCTGTTTCCTATAAATCTTCACTTCATGTTTAATCTGTGTTATGTTGCCCTATTAAAGAAGTCAATGATCTTTGTTTGTTTGAAACCATACTACAAAATTCTTCGTCTACAATTGTTAAATGCTGAAATGCCTTTGCTTGTCCATGCTGTAGGGCAAAATAATTAAGTTTATACACCATGTCATTGGCCTCTATGAGAGATGGAATATCCTGTAAGTCTGGCTGCTGGTTCATTGTCACTGTCACCACAATCTTCACTAATCAAGCTTCTTATATTTGCAGATTGTCCCTTCCTAAAGTTTCTATGAAGTTAAAATTTTATTATTCTATAACATGATTTAAGAATTGTTTTTATTTTTAAATGATACTCATTCTTGAGTTCTTGAAATCTTGTACAAAGTTTGTGTCAACTGGGGTAAAACATTAGGTCACATGGTCAAATCTTAAGAAAACCTTATTAACACTGTAGGTGTCAAATTTTGATTGGATCTTCACCAAACCTTGTCAGAATGTTTGTCTTAAAGATATGTAAGACAAGTTCGAACATGGGTCATCTGGGGTGTCAAAAACTAGGTCACGAGGTCAAATCTTAAGAAAACCTTGCAAACTCTGTAGATGTCACAGTTTTGATTGGATCTTCACCAAACCTTGTTAGAATGTTTTTCTTAAGGATATTTAGGACAAGTTTGAACATGAGTCATCTGGGGTAATAAACAAGGTCACCAGGTCAAATCACAGGAAAACCTTGATATCAGCAGATCTCATGACTGAAATCTGGGGAGTCTATTTTATTCTGCAAAAATCATTTAATGACATATATGATCATACCAAACAAGAGGGCTAAGATGGCCCTTGATCGCTCACCTGAGAACCAAGGCACTATAATTAATGAGCAGATAATATAATTTCCATCACGTATAACCCACTGTAAAGTCATACACATTCATTGTAAATATGATTAGGATTGGTGAATAAATGAAGGCGATAGAGTGTAAACAAGCTAAAATATAGCAAATTGTCAAAGTCAAAGGCCCATAACTCTCGCATTTATTTATCCACCAATCCTAATGATATTTTCAGTAATGTGTAGTATGTGTGTATAACCAAAAGATCTTGGACAAGTTCGATTATGGGCGGAATCGGACCAGAACTTTAAGAGTTATGGGCCCTTGACAGAGTGCCAAGGTGATTTTTTGGGATCGAGCTATGTCCGCCGTCGTACGTCATCAACAATTTCTTTAAACAACATCTCCTCCTAAACCACTGGATTAATTTCAACAAAACTTCACAGGTGTGATCCTTGCTTGAAGCTCTACCAAAGTTGTTCAAAGAATTCGATTCCATGCAACCGTTTTAGCTTGTTTAACAGTATTCTACCTACATTGTTGGTTTTGATCTCAAAATCTAAGTAAAAATGGGTTATACGAGATGGAAACTGTATTATCTGGTCATTAATTATAGTGTCTTTGTTCTCAGGTGAGCGATAAAGGGCCATCTTGGCCCTCTTGTTTATATAATGAATATTAAGAAACTGGTCAGGATATTTCTAAGCAACAATTTGCAGGTATTAAAAAAATGATAATGCATTATATTTCCCTCTGTAAAATGTTACAATGACTGTGTCAAGGCCGCATCTGGGGGTATTCATCACCTTTAGTGATAGTTCTAGTTTTTGTATGATATTGCTTTTACTAAACTATCATTTGTTGAACAATTTTGGACATTGTTTGAACATACTAGTAACAGTTTTTCACACTTACCTACTGTTTGTAAAACATAATTTCCACAACAATTCCAAACTATTATAAATCTATTGTTATCATACTTTATTAGATATAAAACACTGAATCACAACTTGTCTAACAGATCAGGTGTGACACACAAATATCAAAGCAACGACAACGTGTCTTTGATCGCACTTTAATTCTGCCTAACGACGTCGCATATTCATAAATACACGAATAAAGAAAACAGCTAATTTCTAAAAAAGAACGCACAATTTTGACCTCGCGAAAGCGTTATACAGTACCAAATCTATGTTTATGGTAGTTGATACTTTCCTATATCATCATATTCAAACTAGTTACCCTCAGCCCAATAACAGGACAGAAAATAGTACCACTTGTTGTATACGTATACATTGCAGACTTTAATAAGAGTTGGAGACATATTGCAGGGTTCTGGGAAATATTAAAGTGTTTTGCCAATTTAAACTGTAAAACTAATAAGTATAATAATTAAGTATTCATACGCACGAAAGTATCATTCATAAACTGTTGAGGTAACAAGATTTACTAATACTGAAAATAGTTTCACTATTCACTATTTCACTAAAGTAGTGCTCGAACATATGGTGGCTGATCGTATTTTCGCTTTTTTGCAACGACAAAGCCGAAATGCGAAAAAGCGAAAATACGACAAAGTTGACCTTCCGTCAGTACTTTGAGTACTTTGATTGAGTTTTGAAATGTATATCACTAAAGAAATATATTGATTGAAAACCTTTCAATGCTAAAATACTAGAAAAAGCTACTAACTTGACAGTTTTTTATTGCAGAAAACGTTTTTATAGGACAATTAAAAAATTGTTCTTAAGCATATTGGATTATGGCGGCCATCTTGGATTCTAGGCTGATGTAAAAATCATTAAAAACGATGCCGTTGATTGATAAATGTACATCATTATGGAAGATTTGAAATGTCAGGAACGAACAGTTTTTAAGTTATACATGGATTCCAGAAATTTGCAGTTTTATTCCTTTTTTCCATCTTTTAACCCCAAAATCTCGCTTTTGCACCATAGGATTCTTGGGGACCTTTTTCTGGTCATTCTTTATCACATAAAGAACCAATATACCAAAAATGGCTTATGTACTAATTTATTCCCCAAAAAGTCAATTTTGAACTTTAGATGACTGGACTACTTAACATTTTGCTGTATCATCCTGTTATAATTAATTAGCCTCTATTTACACAGTCATGAACATTATTTGTAATTTTCCCACATAATTATGATACTATGTTATATATGATACTGGCACATTCGAATTAGCTATTTGCAGTTTGAAAATGCGTAGAATTAACTGGTGTTGCAAGTTCGGTGCTGCTACCGTTCACATATATCACAGGATAATGTGTGCTGGAGGGGTCGTACCACCTCATCACAAACAATACACTAATCAGTCATGTCACTCTCAGAAATAATGCAGCACAAAAAAATAAGTCCAAATAACAAATATTATCACAATTTATTCAGACAAAAAGTTCCAAAAATAATAATCACAATTTATTCACACTTATAGTTCCAAAAATCATAAGTAATCAAAATTTAGCACAATCAGTATTTACTATATGATCAAGGCATAATAATTAACAAAACATAATGATGACTTTAAATGTAATTAAGTTTGCAGTTTTGATTTCTTATTAACAAATGATTAACAATAATTATTTAATTAAAATCACGAATAAACAGTGAAAAACAATCATTAACTGTAGAATTTCAATGAATTAACGGTCGGTACCTGAAAAGAAATTTCAATAACATCATACATATTTCACCTAACATTAAAACATAAGTACTTCTACACATAAATTATATACTTTTATAAAAAAATGGGGTCCGAAAAGTCTTCTTATTGGGTCAGAAATATCTGGGGTCAGAAATGTCATGGAACCTAGTTATCCCCCATACAGTAACGGAGTCGCTAAAACCAGGTTCGGGCACGTACCATGACGGACGAATCAAGGTCGCTAGTCACGTAAGACAGGTAGTCGTTTAATTCAGTGCAAAAATGTAGCAAAATATGTAGTCACATAAGACAGGGTGTTGTTTAATTCAGTGGGTCGCTAAGTCAGTGTAGACTGTAGTATCATCATAGGTCTCATATTAGTCCCATGTTTATTTTCTGGTCATGCAGTCTGTTGATCTCTTTCTGTGTGTTGTCATTAGCTGTATGGATTGGTTGAGCTTCTATAAATGTTGAACTGCATTCAGGATCTGATTGTCTAAGAGTCCAAGTAATAACTTTAGACAAAAAATGGCATAATTCATACTATAAACTATTTGGGTAATTTTGATCAAACTTCATAGGAAATTAGGAATGATCCTCAGATGTTCCTCAATTGATGAAAGTTGATGTCAAAATTTGCCCCACTCACCCTGCCAGCACTTGTTAAATATAGAAAGGGAAAACCTTTGAAACATTTTTTTTGGCAAATGACATAGAGCTTTGGTATTTGATATGATAATCTGTATTGTGGTCATCTTCAAAGATAATCAAATTATGCCCCTTGGGTCAAAATTGACCCTGCTAGGCATACTTGTGTTAGATACATTATTTTTCTAATCTTTGTCTTTTTGTAGGTGGTTTACAAAGAGGGGACCAAATTTTACAAGTAAATGGTAGCAGTCTGGAAGGGGTTACAAATGATAGGTATAAAGTTTTTGTTGTGTTGTATCCTATTTATTATGCATGTATTTACCGAAATGTCAATGATTTGAATTACTCCTTTCAAAAAAGTTTTATCATGATGTCAAAAAAGCCATGAAGACTTATAGTTAACAGAAAAGACTAGCGAATATAGAAATCTATGTATGTTTATGTCTCTGCATGTATGTATGTGTGTTAGTCAAGTACGCTTTCTTGTGTGGACAAAAGCTTAATCATGTTTTAAACTTTTATTTGCACATTGCATGGTGGACATGTTACAATGAGGAGAAGTGCAGAGCACAAAAATTATTAGTCCCCTGCCTTACCGTATGGTGTTTGTTGATGTCCATCCATCTGTCCGTCCGTCCGTACACACCTGAGGCTGGTTGTGGGGTTAGGATTTGAGTTAGGGTTGGTACATTTAGGTCTTGTGAGTTTCAATTATGTACAAACTGGAATTGTGGTGATAATTTTGACTTGTGGGGATAAAAACATCAAAAACATCAAAGGGTGACACCCCACAACATACCTCTCATGAGTAAACCCGTCTGTCTATTCGAACTTCAGTTGGGGACGACGGATTTCAATGAAAGTTGGTATATGGATAGTAGAGGTGTAACGATAGGTCGACTTATCAATGTATTGTGATAGTTTTGCTCACGATAGCAATAGGTTGATAGCATATTTCCAAGTCGATAACTATCGCAATAGTTTGTTCAACTATCGATTGTTTACGATAGTTTTAGTTATGATTATGAGGTATGCTAAAAAAGAATAATTTTCGCAATTTTTTCGTCTTCCGATCCACCATTTTGTTGAAAACGCTTACAAATATATAATAAATTGTCTTATTGATCATGGATGGGTCTAAATTAATTACGGGTAATTTCACAGGATTACGCTGGCTAATAATATGTAACTTCTATTAAATATAAACCGAAACCGATGCAAATTCAAAATTTATCTCGTTTAGCACCTGTAAAATATTAATTTTTAGAAGTTGAATTTACTTAGTTGTGATCATGTACTCAATCAATTTCAACATTTGCCTATTACACTATTCTCTTAGGTACGAAATCGGAATGCATTTGTCTGCATACACACTCTCTCGGACACTTCAGTGGTATATATATAACTTGCTAACAGAGGTTTAAACACTCTGCTGATACTTGCTTACTGCTGTAACCGTATTGATTTTCTATTATTAGCGTAGTTGAATCTACTGTACGTGCTATCATTTACACGCGGGTTTAAAAAGTGTGTCTTTCCAGCTGTTGAAAGTTTAAGTTGCCATTCATAAGCAAGGGAATGGATAATCATTGAATATATTTCACAGAACACTGACAAAGAAATATTACAAATAACTCATGAGAGTTTAATCCGCTTATATATTTGTGTAAACTTTATGCAGACTGCAGTATAAAGACATCTTGAGTGTTTTAAAAGTTTATCTACTCACAGCGAATGGTGCGCGAAAAAGCAACAACACTCAAATATGATTCACACCCATATAGATCACCAGTAGAGTTAATTAGATAAGATTGACTGCAACATTACATGTACGAAGTATATGTGTAAACCTGTTTTCTTATAATGTAGGGTAGCAAGTTAATTTATGAACAAGAATTTAATTTAACTAATATCCCCATTAACACGTCAAGATAATCAATCGATCATTTGCTGATCCGATCAATCAATGTTGATAGTAATTAGTCCAAACACGTGGTAGACAAGATGAAAACAATTAATGTGCTGATCTTTTGATGTGTTTACACAAAGTTAGACAATTCAGTTGTATGAATGACTGACAATTATGTTGCATTTTTATTTTTGAGGGACTTTAAACGTCGTTCCGTACACAGATTCCATACTGCCACCATTCTTTGGTCCAATTTTGGAGACAATTGCCATTTCGATTCAGTAAATAACCCATGTACCATTGTGTCCAAGATACGCGTCATCATCAAATTGACAGGTATAATGACATGATGACGTACGCTTTAACTTTAAATTCAGGAATGTTCCATTTGGATTAAAATAGAAATCAATATGGTTACAAACCGGGCAATGATTATTTGCACTGGTTCACACCAGATTGTGTAAAATACATGCGGAGTTTAATTGTACTGTACATATTTGTTTTTTGTTATTAGTCACCTTTTCCATTCAATATTGACATGGTTTAGAAAAAATCAAATAAGCGATGTACAGATGGTCGCGAAAACTGGTTACGGCGGAACAGTAAATACTAAGTGAATAGCTTATGATGAACAATCTGAACATCCAGACACTTGAATTGGTCAATTTCTACATCCCTAGTATTTATCCTGCGTGCAATCAGTCCATATAACTAACTTTTTAGTCCACCTCTTGCATACCATTACTGATTCATGAATCTAAAATGTGAAGTTGATTGCTTACACCACAGGAATCTGTTACTCAATAAAAAATATGCCCTTTAAAAAATTTAACTACTATTTATATATACACATGTACATAATTTTTTTTTTATTGAATAACAGGTTCCTGTGCTTACACACAGTTTACATAAAGATTAGACAATTGAACCTATTGCTAGATTTCTTTCAATTATGATTAGTAACATGACAAATTGTTGTAGCTCATCGATTTAAGGCAATTAACACTTATAATACTATCTTCATTATCTTGATGATGATAAGTGGTTAAGAAAGCACCCATCCCAGCCATCTCTGTTAGCTGCACCACCACTAGATAAATCATATGAAAAGCCAACTTGTACCAAATCATCAGATATTAAGACATTCTTCACAAAAGTACTGGCGCATTCACAAAGGGGCAAAGATATATCAAACTCTATTTTACAATTCATTGTAAAAGACTTGAGACCATTTAGTGTTGTAGAGAATGAAGGACTCAAGAATATGATCAACATACTGGGACCACACTATACCATTCCTTCTACGCAATTCTTTTCTGATACTGCTATGCCAAAAGTGTACGAAGAAGTAAAATTTAGTGTCCAGAATGAACCTAAGAATGCGGTCTCAGCTGCCTTGACAACTGACGGGTGGACCAGTAGGGCTACAGAGTCGTACGTGACAATAACCAGCTCACATATTGATAATGACTGGAGGTTAAGATCATATGTCTTACAGGTACAGTACATTTCAGTATAAAAGAAAAACAGGATTTTGTAAAAAAAGATATATATTCAAATTTAGGTAAATCAAAATGTCACACAGTTCTCAGGAATGCATACCATAAATTAAAAACTTATAGGAATACTCTATTAAGTTTTAACATATTTAATATGTCATACATAGTCAAGTTGTAAATAAATAACTTATATAGATCTATATATATATTTAATTAAAATACCATACCAAAATGAGCAAAACTTAACAAAGAAATATTAATAACACAAAATAAACAAAATTTAACAAATATCACAGAAGGAACATCATTTAATGCATAAATTTATATAACAATAAAGTTAACTACAGTAAAACCCCGATTATTCGAATGTCATTGGGTCCTGAAAAATCATTCGGATAATCCATGGTTTCGAATAATCCATTTCAGTATGACATACTGGTTGGAAAACGATAAATTCCTTACCGTCCGTATATTGCAAGGGAGTTAACTCTCATATGCAAACATAACGTTATGTGAGTGTTAATAATAATAAAATAAAATGTCTAACAAACACTTATTATTTATCCTCGTTTTATGAATTATATGAGTTAACAAATGAAACAATAATTCTTGTTGAATGAATACCCGTGCATTTATGGATTATGCAGAACACAATCCGACACAATAATATGTCATTCTCATTCTCTTTTATAAACGATCATGTATGCGACACTGTCGTCACTTTCTAAAACAAAGAATCGCAGACGTGATTTTGTTACATTTTTTTTCACTAAATCACCATATTCTAGTTAGTTTTGTTTAATTGTATTAGAATCAGTTTTTAGAAGCAAAAGCGAAGCGAGTGCTTCTATAGTTATACACCCAGTTTTGTTTTGACAAAAACGTGACGCCATACATTCGCGTTGAAAAATAGTACCATCGGTTGTATAACTAACTCTACCGATTGCAGTTATGATACAAGTTGGATATATTGCAGGATTATGTTTATTTTGAATATTTACATTGTAATGGCATTTCCAACTGTAAAACTATTGAGTTTAATAATTCAGTATTCATCCGCACAAAAGTTTCGAATCAGACGAGTACTGACTTGGTTTTCCCAATTCAGTCTATAAATAGCGCTTTAACTTGACCGTTCGCAAAGGACTAGAAAGAAATTTAGACGAAATTTAATACTATGTAATTGCCTTTGCGCAGGAAATAAATTTCGTCTGAAGAATTGAAATTTGTAAAATGTATACCACCCAGGGCTCGATTTAACGTTGGACCACAGGAGATTGAAATTATGACTCAGAATAAAGTTAAGATATAGCCTCGGACTATTAAGCTATATATAAACACAAGGAATGAAACAATTTTTTCCCGCCATCTGTCAAAACGAACAAAAGTCCAGTTTTTATCATTAACCTGATTTATATTGGGCTATAAAGTTTCAAGACAGTAGGATTTAACATTTGTAACTATAAACAATGCTCACGTGGCACAGATGTATATAATACTTGAACTATGGCGGTAATTCTGAAGTGTTGGGAAATCCATTGCTGCGATTTTGTAACTATTCCACACTGAATAAAGTTGTACATAAATTCAAAAAATCGTACCCAGCCAGGTACGAAGGGAAGTAACTCGTGCACCTTGTGGTTTTGGGGGAATCAAGAGTTACTGTTCGTATTAACCTTTGTAGAAATATTATTTTGTAATAAATCATTTACAAATAAATCATTACTAGAATCAAGAACATACAATTATTATATTAAATGTGGTATATAGAATTATTTGTCTAGATACATTTTTATATTAAAGGCTAATATAAATGACAGTGAAAAAAGTATAACTATGGTTGTTTTCAATCTTTCAAATTAACACTTCATACATATGGTTTTTGTCGAGCCCGCTTGCTGTGAGCTTGACATAGTCGCCACAATGGCGGTTGCGCGTCTGTACGTTAGTGAGTTAGTTAGTTAGTTAGTGTGTCCGTCCGGATCCTTGTCCGGGCTGTATCTCCCTTATGCATTGACACTTTTTAAAATAACTTGGCAGAATTGTTAAACACTATGAGACGGTGTGCAGTGCACAAAATCCAGGTCTCTAGCTCAAAGGTCAAGGTCACACATAGAGGTCAAACGTAAAAAATTAGCATTATAGACCTTGTCCGGGCTGTATCTCCCTAATGCATAGAAACTTTTTAAGATAATTTGGCATAATTGTTAACACCATGAGACGGTGTGCAGTGCGCAAGATCCAGGTCTCTAGCTCAAAGGTCAAGGTCACACATAGAGGTCAAAAGTCAAAAATGAGCATTATAGACCTTGTCCGGGCTGTATCTCCCTTATGCATAGAAACTTTTTAAGATAACTTGGTTAAACACCATGAGACGGTGTGCAGTGCGTAAGATCCAGGTCTCTAGCTCAAAGGTCAAGGTCACACTTAGAGGTCAAACATAAAAAATAATCATTATACACCTTGTCAGGGCTGTATCTCCCTTATGCATTGAATTATTTGATAATGACTTGCCATAATACAATGTGTCTTGGGCAACACCCAGATTTTCATAGGTCAAAGGTCAAGATTACACATTCGGTCAAATATATTTTCCTTGTCTGGGCTGTGACTTCTGTTTGCATTCAAGGATTTTGAAATAAATTGGTATAAAAGTTTACTTCAATGAAATGATGTGTCATGAATATCACCCATACTTGTAGTTCAAAGGTCAAGATCACAAGCTGGCTATACAGGGGGCTCGACATGTTGCCCTTGGGCTTCTAGTTATTCAGATGTTCATTGTTGACATTTGTCTGAGTAAAATTTGTACAGTGTTTACTTTGCATATACATGCATTTCTTTTTCTAAACTGCCTTTGCTTGAAGACTGAAAGATTTTGCGACACTTGCCCCCAGAGCAAATTGACAATTATTTTCTGTCATTTTGTAGGAACAGGGTACTAGTACAATGTATGTGCAGAGCATCATCATTGCTTCTCTATGCAATTGTCTATTGTAGAAGCAAATAGGAGTTTGAAACTTAAATCCCTATTGAGCAAAGTGACACACATTTGAGCTCATTGACTAAAGCCACCTCATTATACAGTGTGTGACATTAACTTTTTGAACATGGTGGCCAGTAGGGCTATAGCTCCCAAATTTTGATTGCCCAAGCTATTTGTGATAGCCCAAAGCTAAATGATAATCGACTTAGATTCAAGCTAATCACTTATGTCAAAGAACTTTTGTGAAGAAGCACTCTAATCGGACACAGGTATTGCATCTTTGACACTCATATACATCGAACAGTCCAACATTTGTCAATGTTAAGATTGGATATAGAATTTTTGTGATAAAAACATTGTTTAACCATAATTTCTGGTACTGGATATATTGAAAGGAAATTAAGATGATACAGTCAATTTCTTCTCCAACCGTTTTTGGTAATAAATTGGACCGGTGATGTAGTAAATTTCTCAACTGCCTTTTTTTAGGTTTTACGATAGCCCATGGGGCCATAGGACTGTTCGGCACTTGGTTGTTTGTAACTCTGTCAATTTTTAAATGTTTGTGAGGTTTTGAAAAAAAGAATGATTAAATAACAGAAATGGGTTGATAGGGTGGCTGTATGAAGGAGGAGGCCAAAATATAGTGTGGTTTTGGTCAGTGAAAAACTTGATTTGGGCAGTGAAAAATCAGTGAAAAGTCAGGGAATTTTTTTAGTCATAGTTGCTGGCAACCCTGTCTTTAGGGACCAAATAATGTATTCGGATTACACCAGGTATTCGTAAAATCTGATTTGTATAACCGGGGGTTTGTTGTACTTGAAATATATAGAGATGTAATCGGGACCGTAGATCTTATTCAGATAATACCGGGTATTTGGATAATCGGTGTTCGAATAATCGAGGTTTTACTGTATTCATAAAAATGTTGTATAATTATTTGATAAAGTACAATTTATAAAATGAAAATCTCTAAATAGTGAATACTGTAAAACACAGAGATCTGTCCATGAAATCTAGTTTTAAAAAAAGCAACAACAACACAAAAAAAAAACATTAATTTTTAAGACTTGGATTGGAATACTGAAAACAGTATATAATAACACATTCTATTATAAACATTATTCATTACATTTGAAAATAATTTAAATGAATTAAAAATATAAAAAGTCTGCATAAATAACTTAGATAAGGTACAATATAACATTTTCAGGCATCAGAAACTGATAGGAATGATTTTTTTTTTATTCAGACGAGATCAGTGCCTTAGAGTCACACTGGAGTTAACGTAGCCAACATTGTGGCAGCAAGAGAAGCAGGTTTAACATTCCACCTTGGATGTTTTGCGCATACTCTAAACCTTGCTTGTGGAAAAGCCCTTAAGGTAGACAGAGTAAAATTACTTGCACATATGAGAAGGATTGTTGCCTATTTCCACCGCAGTGCCATAGCAACAGCAATTCTCAAGGAAAGACAGAAAATGCTAGGTCTTCCAAGTCACAAACGTGATCGATGTTCAAACCAGGTTGAACTCTGCACTTGACATGATTTCTAGATTCTTAGAGCAACAATCTGCTGTCTATTCAGCCCTGATGTCTAAGGAAATCCGTGGTAGAGAAAGTGATATTACCAGTATCTCGGACTCAGACCTTACAGATGCTCAAGACTTGATTGCAGTACTTACACCTTTGAAGATGGCCAGAGTTGCATTGTGTGCAGAATCAGTGCCCACTCTATCAATCATACTGCCAATTCAGTATCAGTTACTCAACGTTATCATGAAAGAAAACCAGGCAGACAAAGGACTGATAAAACAAGTAAAACAGGCAGACTCTGGTGATTTGAAGTTGAGGTACACTTCTGAGAAACAGAAAGAACTATTATGCATGGCATCACTACTAGACCCAACAAGTGCCTTTCCTTTCTGAAGATGATAAGCTGGATGCATTTCACAAGCTAACCATGAACACTCTGACTTATCATCAAAAACTAGTTGTTAAGTTAGAATCAGAAGACAATACTTTAAGTGAACCAAGGTTACCAAACCTTCCAACTGCTCCAAACTACCAGTGACTCATGAATATCAAGAACCAGCAGTAACACAGTCCACCATAGACAATGATGATGACACTAAACCTCCTCCAGCCTGAAGCCCGCTATGGCAATCACTTCAGGACAGAGTTTCTAATGAAATAACCAACTACAAACTTGAAGCTCCTATTCCTACCAATGAGAACCCCCTGGAATGGTGGAAACATCACCAAAACAAGTTCCCCCTTCTGTCTGTAATGTCAAAGAAATATCTGTACATTCCTGCGACATCAGTGCCTTCCTGAAAGTGTAGATAAACTAATATTCCTGAAAAAAAAGTGGAAAGTTTAAATGACTAAATCAGACTTATGTACTCCTCACAATGAGGGATTAAAATCTGCTTAATCTAGTGACTCTAGTCTACATGTTAATTTGTTAAAACATGTGCATATCTTTCTGAGATAGTTAGTTTACTTAGATAGCTTTTGATGTTCAATGTTTCAATGTTAATTAAAGTTTAATTTGTTCATGTTTGAATTTTTGAAATGCTGATTAAAACAGTTTTACACGTTCTGTCTACTCTTTGCTTTATTTCTTTGTATAGGCTGTAAAAACAATCAATCAACAAAATTCTTAAAAGGTTCAATAAAACTATCAGGATAGTATCGCAATAGTTTCTAGACTATCACAATAGCAATTTTACTATCACAATACGATCGCAATAGCTTTTTTGGCTGCAATAGTCACCTCTAAATTGGATAGCTTAGGGATTACCTAGAGTGGGATTGCATTTGGGGTCAATAGGTCAAATATCTAGGTCACTGTTACTAAAAATAGAAATTTGGTTTCCGGATGATAACTTCAGTTAGGGGTGATGGATTTCAATGAAAGTTGGTGTATGGATAGCTTAGGGGATAACCTAGAATGCGATTACATTTGGGGTCAATAGGTCAAATATCTAGATCACTGAAATTTGGTTTCCGAATGATAATTTAAGCTGGCTCGCTCATTTAGACAAAATTATCATTATTAAAAAATCTAGACAGATGCTGCTGTATAAACATCAGCTAACATTCCAATGATATGTGCTGGCAGGGGACATGTATTGCATGCAATACTGACTGTAAGCATGTTTGCTTTCAATTTGTCTGCCATGTTGTACCAGTTTGATGGTTCCATAATACCACAGTATTTTAATTTGTGGCCCTGCTAGGTGTTTATGAAATGTTTTGTAAATTGTGAACTTATACAATGTTTAATGGAAGTCTCAGCTTATAAAAAACAGTTTTTAGCAACAATTTAACTTACAAATGGCCAGAACAGTTTTTAGGAGCCAAATTTACTAAGTAAATTCTGACTACTATAGTGATCACATATTTAATAATTTCAACATTTGCCTATTGTACTGCTCTCTTAGGCAGAAAGTCAAACTACCTGAATGATAATACACACTCTCTCGGATACTTCAGTTGTTGTTGTTACACAGACTAGCTAACAGAGTTTTACTGCACAAAGTTTAAACTCTGTTGGTATTTGCTTACTAACTGGTGTGAATGAGTGCAAATATTCATAGCTTTAGCTGTAACTTTATTGATTTTCTATTTTAGCATAGCAGAACCATTTCTAAAAGTCTTGTTTGATTGTTCATTTGAGTTTTATGCCCCTTTTCAACAGTCAGAGTCATATGAGGCTGACAGTTCACCTAACAGAACCAGTACTAGACCCCCATCCTCTGTAAGCAACTGCCTACTTTCTCACATAAGGAGACATGGTCAGTAGCAGGGCTCGAACCCACAACCCTCTATTAACGAGTGGTTACAGTGTTTGAAGTCAGTGACCTTAACTACTCGACCATGGAGGCGGGTCACTGAAAACATAATTATTTAGATATTTTCAATGGTGCCGAGTGTTCAAAGAATCACAGATATACCATATTTAGTTTGGCATTTCCTCTTTCACAGACTTAAACATTCATGAAGTTTTCTAGTACACATTACTCTTACAGAGCTGTATCAATATTAAGATTAGCTTGTGCTTCCAACCATGTTGAGATTGTTGTATGTAGGGATGATGAGGCAAAATCTGAGTTTGCAGAAATAATGGAGAAATCTTCAGGTAATACTTTTTAGCTCACCTGGCACATAAAGATATATAAATTACATGTGGTATTGGTTTTAGAACACTAAACAACCATGTATGTTATTTGTTTCAAATCACTTACAATTGACTTTATACAGTGGGTTTATTTAAGTATATATTTATGGTTTAGTTTTTAGATCTATAAATTGGTGAAACTTGATATGACCAAACAATCAGTCATGCTACTTTAAACTGATGCAGTTATGAATATTGGACATTTTTCATCTATTTCAGAAAATAGCAGGAAAACATCTACTGTTAAATCTGAGAATGGTGCTACATCCTCACAGCATGAAAATTTTGTTAATACTGAGACTAAGGTAAGCAGTATTTTACATACATGTATATAATAAGTTATCAGTGAAAATTTGTTAACATTGATTATAGGCCAAATGACCTTTGGTCTTCATCTGAATTAGATTTCTTCATTTGAATCACAGGCTTCTTCCCCTGAATCAAAAGTCTCTGCATCTGAATCATGTGTCACAGTGTGTCAACATCTGCATTACAGGTATTTCATCTAAACCACAGGCCAATTCTTAAAAAGCAGTTTTCATCATCTAAATCACAAGTTTCTTTATCAGAATAAAACAGTTTCTTCATCTTTTCTTCATATGAAAAACATTTATTCTTACGAAACTTTCATAGGCACCAAGTTCCCAATTGCATATTGACAAGTTTTGTGATTTGATAATTTTTGGTTTAAGTAACTATTAAAATCAAACTTGTGCATGTTATAGACATGTTTCCATCTTATGACTGAAGGTGCATGCAACTTCTTGTAAAACTTCATATCTCATCAACCATTAAAGATATTTGCTTGCAACATCAATCTTTAAACTACTGAAGGTGTTCACTTGAAACTTGACCATTCCTTGTGATTAAAGTTGAAGGTCACTATCCAAGGCCCTTAACCATTTTCTTCTTTCATTATCAAGTACTGACAATAGTAGAGCGTGCTGTCCTACTGAAAGCTTTTGTTTGACAATCCTGTCACTTCTCATAAAATGACGTGGCCATATGGAGCACCTGTTGGATACCAGTATATGAATGTTTCTTTTGTGATGATTGGCAATTATGGCCCTCATGTTCTAAAAACACTTTTAAGCGATAGAAAATCATGCAAAGTCGTTATGATACCTACTGACACACATACTGGTGTGCTATAATAACTGATGATGTAGCATTGTTTGGTTCATGTATAATCACAGTGTACATTTGTTTCTTTTATCAGGAGATTCCTGTTACACCAGAGACACAAAACAGGAATGTTGAAGTTTCATCCAGTAATACAGTTACACCAAAACCAGCATTTAGGCATTTTTTACCATCTATGTCATCTACACCTCATAATAAAGGTAAGAATATTTTTAAGCATTCAAAGGATGAAATACACAAATAGTACAGGATTACAATGCAACAAGTGGTTTATGATTTTAGTGTGCACAGTTGTTAGCTCACTTGAACCAAAACAGCAAAAAAAACTAATCAAATGAGTATTTTGCAATCAACCTACCAGTAATTAAGTACACATCAAAACAGTTTTGGTTTCTTTCCTACTGGCTTATTGCTAGCCACCATGTGTTTTAGTCGGCCATAAGTCTCTTTTTATGCCTGGATTTGGCAAGCCACAGTTTCGTACACCTGTTGCTATTTCCAGCAAGTTTTAGTAAACATTGTACCCTAATCATTCCTGTAGAGGTCGCACATGTGTATAAGACGCAGGTAAAAAATCAGCAGAAATCCTGGGGAAAATATATTCATGTGTGATACGCAAATAACTTTTTTAGCAAAGAAAATGGCCATAGAAAATACTGAAAAAGTCTGCGCCATTTTGTTTGTTTCTGTGTTACGTAATTATTATGAAAACGTGATAATAACTTTGGTAAGTATAACACCATTTAATTTCTAACACATTCTCAAACTTATCAACGCCTCGATTATTTTGCAATTAGCTGTACCATCGGCAAACATAATGTACGGAACCGTATTGGTTTTTAGATAAACGTAATGATGAACGATTTATTTCCCATAGTTATTGCACGATTTTGACCGTTTTTTTAGCCATGAAAATTTAGATTTCTACACCTCAGATTTTTGTACCCGATTTTAGTACACAAGTGATGATGGTACATGTATGCTCTTGTATTAAAATGGAAACATATTTGTTTTATTATTATGCGTATTTTAATGCACAGATTTTTATTTGAATGCGTATCTGATAATTTCTGATGCATATTTTATGCAGATACGCATGCTATCTGGACTACTGGCCTAATAATGGACCTGTCCTACACAGAAAATTGAGTTAAACCTTTCTTTAAAAACGAACAGTAATACTCTGCTTGTTGCATTTGTTTTTAACTCACAGTGAGCTTTTGTGATCAGTCTTTGTCCGGTGTCGTGTGTCGTCAAATTTTTACCTTGTGAACACACTAGAGGCCACATTTTTAGCTCAATTTTCGCAAAACTGGGTCAGAATGTTAATATCGACAAAATCTCGGACGAGTTCGATATTGGGCCATTTGGGGTCAAAAACTAGATCACCAGGGCCAAATAAGGGAAAACCTTGTGAACACTCTAGAAATCACTGTTTTGATTGGATCTTCATGAAACTTTGTCAGAATGTTTATTTCAATGATATGTAAGTCAAGTTTGATAATGGGTCATCTGCGGTCAAAAACTAGGTCACTAGGGCAAATTGCTGGAAAACCTTGTGAACACTCTAGAAGTCACTGTTTTGATTGGATGATCATGAAATCTTGTCAGAATGTTTGTCTTTATAATATCTTGGAAGAGTTCGAACATGGGTCATCTGGGGTCAAAAACTAGGTCACTAGGTCAAATCTTATGAAAAAAACATGTTAACACTAAATTTCACAGTTATAATTGGATATTCACCAAACCTTGTCAGAATGTTTGTCTTATTTATATGTAGGACAAGTTCTAACATGGGTCATCTGGAGTCAAAAACTAGGTCACAGGTTCAAAACAATGTTTTAATGAGTGAACAATGATTGTCATGTGAGCGATATAGGGCCATCTTGGCCCTCTTGTTTATGGTTTGTATTAGGTTAGTATGGTTGTATTACTCTACTTATAGGGTCCACGGCTACAACAGGTACCAGTGGATCCAGGACCTCTAGTGTACCTCTAGTGGATCAGTCAACTGTTGGCAGTCCTTTCATGTCTTTGACGAATGACTCAGTGTTTGAAGCCCTTCCAACAGTAACAAAGAAATCTCGGAACACTTCATTAACAAGAAAACTGTCTATTGATCCATTTGTAAGACTGAAAGTTGATAAATTGAATGCAGTAAGTTTTCACCTTTTCTTTTTACAAGGATATCTAGTGCAGACAAATTACTTGTATCTGTTTGTAATGTAAACACATTTTTTATGGCCCCGTATCGATAGATCAGGTGTGTATTGTTTTTCGCTTGTCTGTCAGTCTGTATGTCTGTCTGTTTGTACCAAACTTTAACCTTGCCTATAGAATCAAAACTCTTCCACCTACAATCATCAAACTCTTTCACCTACAATCATCAAACTTCATAAATTTTTTTATTATTATTATGTTGGTTCCTCATGACAACCTTTACATGCCTGTGCATTTTCAGGTCTAAGGTCAAGGTCATAATGTTCAATATGAGAATCTTAGATAATCTAGATGTAAAATATAGAAATAAACAATTTGAAATAACTTATTTTCGTGGATTATGAGAGTAATTTAATATATTTTAACAGAGGTCTTCAGATATTGAGACTTCCACAGGAAGAGGATTTTTTTAGATCAACCCCTTAAAGTATGTCCCCCTTCACAGATACACACTTGAATTCATACTATCAACAACCTAAATGCTGCGGAGCATTCTCCTGTATAAACTTTTATTGACCAGATAGGAAAACTGTTTTTAACTCACCAGAGCACAAAGTGCTCATGGTGAGCTATTGTGATCACGTGTTGTCTGTCGTGCGGGCGTGCGTCCGTCAACAATTGCTTTAAACAACATGTCCTTCTTAAGGTTGGAGCCCGCCTGCTAGCTCAGTGGTAAGAGCGTTCGTCTACTGATCGAGAGGTTGTGAGTTTGAACCACGGGCGAGGCTCACAATGTCCGTGACAAATTTGACTGAAGATATTACATCCTATGTTAAATTGTCCTCAACCTCTGAATTATGTGGGGTAGCTTGGCAGAAGGTTACAGATAGAATGTGGTTAGTACTGGTTAATGTCTAAATGAAGTCCAGGAAAGCTGGTTAAGATAACTGTCCGCCACCATATGACTGAAATAATGTTGAAAATGGTTGAAACTTTATAGGGATGTTCCTTGCATGAAGCTCTACTAAAATTGTTGAAAAAATTAAATTTCATTAAAAACTCTAGTTGCCATGGCAACCAATAGGATTTTTAAAAAAAATTCTTGTCCGAAACCACAGGGCCTAGAGCTTAGATATTTGGTGTGTAGCATTGTCTAGAGGACCTCTACCAAGTTTGTTCACATTATGGCCCTAGGGTCAAAATTGGCCCCCCAGGGGTCACTTGATTTAAATAGGCTTATATAGGAAAATTTAAAAAATCTTCTTGTCAGAAAATACAATGTCTAGACCTTAGATATTTGGTGTGTAGCATTGTCTAATGGACCTCATCCAAATTCGTTCAAATTATGGCCCGGGGTAAAAATTGGCCCCATCACGGGGATCACTTGATTTATATAGGCTTTAATATAGGAAAATTTAAAAGATCTTGTCAGTAACTACAGTGCCTATAGCTTAGATATTTCGGATGTAGCATTGTCTAGTGGACCTCTGCCTTGGGGGTCAAGATTGGCCCCGCCATGGGGGTCACTTGATTTATACATGCTCATATATAGGAAAAAGGTGAAAATGTTCTTCTAAAAAGGTCTTTTTTTCTGGTGAGCAATGTAGGGCCATCATGGTCCTCTTGTTTCGTATGTGAAACCACAAAAGGTCAGGATAATAAGGGAGTGTTCAACCTGTGTAGCCTTTACTATAAAGGGAGTGTTCAACCTGTGTAGCCTTTACTATAAGGGGAGTGTTCAACCTGTGTAGCCTTTACTATAAAGGAAGTGTTCAACCTGTGTAGCCTTTACTATTTAAAGGAAGTGTTTGACCTATGTAGCCTTTACTATAAAGGAAGTGTTCAACCTGTGTAGCCTTTACTATAAAGGAAGTGTTCGACCTGTGTAGCCTTTACTATAAAGGAAGTGTTCGACCTGTGTAGCCTTTACTATAAAGGGAGTGTTTGACCTGTGTAGCCTTTACTATAAAGGAAGTGTTCGACCTGTGTAGCCTTTACTATAAAGGGAGTGTTCAACCTGTGTAGCCTTTACTATAAGGGGAGTGTTCAACCTGTGTAGCCTTTACTATAAAGGAAGTGTTCAACCTGTGTAGCCTTTACTATTTAAAGGAAGTGTTCGACCTATGTAGCCTTAACTATAAAGGAAGTGTTCAACCTGTGTAGCCTTTACTATAAAGGAAGTGTTCGACCTGTGTAGCCTTTACTATAAAGGAAGTGTTCGACCTGTGTAGCCTTTACTATAAAGGGAGTGTTCAACCTATAAAACCTTTACGATAAGGGGAGTGTTCGACCTGTGTAGCCTTTACTATAAGGGGAGTGTTCAACCTGTGTAGCCTTTACTATAAAGGGAGTGTTCAACCTGTGTAGCCTTTACTATAAAGGAAGTGTTCAACCTGTGTAGCCTTTACTATAAAGGAAATGTTCGACCTGTGTAGCCTTTACTATAAAGGGAGTGTTCAACCTGTGTAGCCTTTACTATAAGGGGAGTGTTCGACCTGTGTAGCCTTTACTATAAGGGGAGTGTTCAACCTGTGTAGCCTTTACTATTTAAAGGAAGTGTTCGACCTATGTAGCCTTTACTATAAAGGAAGTGTTCAACCTGTGTAGCCTTTACTATAAAGGAAGTGTTCGACCTGTGTAGCCTTTACTATAAAGGAAGTGTTCGACCTGTGTAGCCTTTACTATAAAGGGAGTGTTCAACCTGTGTAGCCTTTACTATAAGGGGAGTGTTCAACCTGTGTAGCCTTTACTATAAAGGGAGTGTTCAACCTGTGTAGCCTTTACTATAAAGGAAGTGTTCGACCTGTGTAGCCTTTACTATAAAGGAAGTGTTCGACCTGTGTAGCCTTTACTATAAAGGAAATGTTCGACCTGTGTAGCCTTTACTATAAAGGGAGTGTTCAACCTGTGTAGCGTTTACTATAAGGGGAGTGTTCAACCTGTGTAGCCTTTACTATAAAGAAAATGTTCGACCTGTGTAGCCTTTACTATAAAGGGAGTGTTCAACCTGTGTAGCCTTTACTATAAAGGGAGTGTTCGACCTGTGTAGCCTTTACTATAAAGGAAATGTTCGACCTGTGTAGCCTTTACTATAAAGGGAGTGTTCAACCTGTGTAGCCTTTACTATAAGGGGAGTGTTCAACCTGTGTAGCCTTTACTATAAGGGGAGTGTTCAACCTGTGTAGCCTTTACAATAAAGGGAGTGTTCCACCTGTGTAGCCTTTACTATAAAGGAAGTGTTCAACCTGTGTAGCCTTTACTATAAAGGAAGTGTTCGACCTGTGTAGCCTTTACTATAAAGGGAGTGTTCAACCTGTGTAGCCTTAACTATAAGGGGAGGGTTCAATCTGTATAGCCTTTACTTGTTCAATTCTGCTTTTGTGGACAAGGACATTGTTATGACTTAGCTGTATGCCTTTCATGCATTTACTTGGATGTTTGTTTTGATCATTGTTTGACAGGTTAAGTACTGTTTCTGTCTTAATCTGGGTTTAATCAGTAATAGTGCTTGTACACTGTTGACCATTTTGGTGTCATGTAAAGGTCCTGCTCCATTTTCTAGACGAATTTTAGTCATGGGTACGAATTTATTCTAGTTGTTTGCGGGTATACAGTATAGTGTCTATTACTAGTTTGGGTAATCCTGGCCATTTGATTGGCTAATGGTGATGTCAGTAATTTTGATTGGTCAATCATTGGACTGGCTATTCGTCGCCGCATGTTTGACTGAATCTGTTTGTCTGCTCTTTTGTTAATAGTTGATAGGACTGGTAAGCATTGTTGTGTGGCATAATATCGGAAATGCTATTTGAAGTTCAATGTGGTTGTATCATGGCAGATTATGGTGAATTTGTTAGCATTTCGGGTATATTCATATTTGATTGACGTAGGGTATGATATTACCATGTGCTTGTGAACTATATAAATGAATTTGTTCATTTGTCAAATACTCATGATTGTCAATATAAAATGTGTATTATTCATAACATGTAAATATGTTAATTATACTCTCAATAATGGAGGATTGAATAAAATATACAGTCAATATCCTTTATGAAAAAAGCAACTTCATACAAAAAGCAAAAACCAATGCTTCTTGTAATTCGTCTACCTATAAAGTTTTGTTATAGTTTTTCTTGTTAGCTGTTATTTAGAATTCTTATTAATAATTTCTTAAGCTCAGTTTTTTCCCTGTTGTTTTATATTCACCAATTTTTTATGTTTCAGGCATTAAGGTATTTAGGATTAGATCCTACCCCTGAGAAAGAGTTTCAGATGAGATCTAAGTTAAATATTGATTCTCGAGGAACTGTACATTATGGTGACTTTGTTGAAGTTGTGCGTGATGTGTTCAAGCTTGAACTAGAACAGAAGAACATTGGTACAAGCACTATGATGTTTGCTGTTAAAGATATCACAGATTTCATGGATCCTCCAGCATTTAAGACTGATGTATGTAGATCATGTTTAGTTTTTAGCTCACCAGAGTACAAAGTGCTCATGGTGAGCTATTGTGATCGCGTTATGTCCATCGTCCATGCGTGCGTCAGTGCGTCAACAATTGTTTTAAACAACATCTCCTTCTTAAGCAGTTGGCCAATTTCAACGAAACTTTACAGGGATGTTCCTTGCATGAAGCTCTACCAAAGTTGTTCAAAAAATTTAATTTCATTAAAAATTCTGGATTCCATGGCAACCAAAAGGAAAAACTTTAAAAATCTTCTTGTCCAAAACCGATATTTGTTTTGTAGCATTGTCTAGTAAACCTCTACCAATTTGTTCAAATTATGGCCCTGGGGTCAAAATTGGCTCCGCCCCGGGGGTAACTTGATTTTACATAGACTTATGTAGGGAATTTTTTAAAAACTTCTTGTCAGAAACTACAATGCCTAGAGCTTAGATATTTGGTTTGTAGCATTGTCTAGTGGACCTCTACCAAGTTTGTTCAAATTATGGCCCTAGGGTTAAAATTGGCCCCCCAGGGGTCACTTGATTTAAATAGGCTTATATAGGAAAATTAAAAAAATCTTCTTCTCCAAAACCACAATGCCTAGAGCTTAGATATTTGGTATGTAGCATTATCTAGTGGACCTCTAACAAGTTTGATCAAATTATGTCCCTGGGGTCAAAATTGGCCTCGCCCCGAGATTTACTCTTATTTATTTAGGAAAATTGAAAAAATCTTCTTGTCCGAAACCACAAGATCTAGAGCTAAGATATTTGGTACAGATTCGGTTCGGGTGATTTGTCTAAAAATCGCGTTCCCCGCATTCGTAATCGGCAATTTATCACCCGTAGCGGCGATTTTCTTCGCGAGATTGATCTTGAAAAAATCGCGAATCACGGCAATGTCGCTATTCACTGCGTTTTATGACTTTTTATCAGACGGTAATTTTTTAACGCTAAGGATTACGGTGATTCGCGAACGTCTAAAGCCGACTCTCAAGTAGCTAAAATGAATGTTTCTTCTACTTTCGCTTTCTGTTGTCCGTTCATTTTCTGAAAATGGTCACATGATAAGATAAATCAGGATTTGACACTTACTAAATCCGTCGGCATGAGACTGACAGAAATCCAAGCATCCGATTAAATTTTGTCAAGTAGGAAATCCCATTCTTGAAGTAAATAAATAAAAAAACGGGCGAACTGCTAATAAAATTTGTAAACTGTGTTGCGGTGTTTTACATATGCAGCCTACAGGGCTAGAATCATAATATTCTATATTTTGTTTTATATATGCCGAGTTCTGTGCAATAATCATATTTTTAGTCATTATTTAGACCGTGTCGCTTTTTCTCATTTTACTTATGTAGCTAGGTGCTCAATTAAATCAAACCAGTCCACTGTTTACTATTTCGCGATGTGGAAGACTTCAATAAATGAAAGCTGACAGATTAACCCATTATTAAGTTCTCAACTCTTGTTGATTATAAGTTATGTCAACGCTCAGGCCTAAAAAAAAATCCACTCGCCCAGCAACGAAACCCACTCGCCCTGTATTTTCAGAAAAGGAAAAACATGACATTTTGTCTTAGATGTATACTGGTCATACGAAATACCGCGAGTCTAACTATTTACTTAGCTTAAAATTCACGACAGTGCTAGTATGTAATCATAAACCATTTAATTTATATAAACGAGCCTTCTTCATGTCAAAAAACAAAAAAATTCTCTAAAAAACAATAAAAACAATAAAAACATGTGTCATCTGCTTGCATTCTTTGGCACACTGACAGCCATGTTTATTTTTACCATGTTAACAAAAAAGCGACAAATCGGCTAATCGAATGCGATAAATGAAATCACGCGGGAAATTCCTGCGAAAGTACTAAACTCCAACCAGTGTGCGGACCATCTATTATTTGCAGAAATATAACATTTCGCAATGTTGATAAAAATGTGAAAACACAAATGTTTAGTCAAAAATGGAAGAAGTCTGTGTATTAGTACATACATACATATATTACGTTCATTACACACACGATGACGTACCTAATGGTCGCTTCACGCTATATAAATTGTTTTGATCGATGAAGTTAGTAACAGTGTCTTTGATGAATCGAGCGCAACCGACCGAAGTCTTCAGAATCTTATTCAGTACCCGGTGACGTCATCGGAAATGTTTTGATTCTGCTTTCGTTTTGACAGTGTATTTTTTCAATTTCGTGTTCGTTTGGAATTTTAAATACTTTTTGACGGTGTTACTTGTGTGCTGGAACTAGATAAAAGCACTCGCCCGGCTGAGTTGATTTTTCGAGGCCTGACGCTAATTTTTCACACTTACCAGGTAACAATTGTTCGAAAAAGCGCAATGAAATAATGTATGAATAACACTGTTATTGACAAGAAATTTTTTTAGTAAAGTAAAGAGGCGATATCGCGTACCACCGGGTGGAGCAATCATCGCCTCAATTTATTGAATTATTGCCCTTCAGTGGTGACGGTCACTGTCGATCATCGTCGCTCTGAACACGATGGCTAAAATTCAAATCGCCATGTTGAAGCGATCTACCTGTGGCTTAGCGCGATTTTAAATCCGCGGCGATTTTGCAACAAAGCACCCGAACTGTACTGTATGTAGCATATTCTAGCAGATCTCTACTACCAAGTCTGTTAAAATTATGGCCCCAGGGTGAAAATTAGCCCCGCCCCAGCGTTCACATTATTTATATAGGCTTATATAGGAAAATAAAACAAATCTTCTTGTCCAAAACCACAAGGCCTAGAGCTTAGATATTTTGTGTGTAGTATTGTCCAGTGGACCTCTAAGCAGTTTGTTCAAATTACAACCCCAGGGTCAAAATTGGCCCCGCCCTGGATTTTACTCTATTTTATGTAGGAAAATTAAAAAACCTTGTCTGAAACCACAAGGCCTAGAGCTTAGATATTTTGGATGTAGCATTGTCTAGTGGACCTCTTCCAAGTTTGTACAAATTATGGCCCCAGGGTTAAAATTGGCCCTATCCCGGGGGTCACTTGATTTACATAGGCTCATGATAATTTTCTCTCAGGGTCTATCGGTGAGCAATATAGGGCCATCATGGCCCTTTTGTTTCAACAACTTATTACCCATATACATGTCCACAGTGGTATTCATGATTGATTTATGGTCCTAAATCCCTTTGATCATGAATTATTTGAAATGTTCCACTTCAGTACAATGTACTTTGTTGTTAACCAGGTTTTCACAAAGTGAAACCTGGTTATCAGCCCCTGCCATACTTGAGAGGACTATAGTGTTTGTCGATGTCCGTCCGTCCGTACACACCGGAGGTTGGTTGTGGTGTTAGGGTTTGGGTTGGTACATTTAGGTCTTGTGAGTTTCAATTACGTACAAACTGGAATTGTGGGGATAATTTGTGGGGTGTGACTTGTGGGGATAAAAACACCGAAAACATCAAAGGGTACACCCCACAACAGGAATATAGAAGTAAATCAAAGTACTGAAAGTACTGTCGGAAGGTGATTTTTTCATACCAAGCATGAAAGAGAAAAATGTACCCATATGGTTTGTACCCATGCAAAATATTTTAACATTTACACTAACAGACCGACTTTTCATTTATACATTGTTATATACCTGTAGACTCTATGTGCTTGACATTGAAGAACGGCATACGATTCATTAGTTTCTTAGCAATAGCAATAACTGTTTGAAGACAGTGTGCTCGACATTCAGTGTAATAAATGCTTGATAGAGGAGAAAAATCTATTAAAGTGAAAAAGGGGCATAATTCTAAAAATACTGTTAACAGAGTTATACCACTTGTCCTACAGATGCGCCTTGTCCCCATAACGAAGTATTCAATGTTTGATTTGAATATCTTTGAAAGTTTTCCGGAATATAGAAGGAAAAAACCCATAATGTAGCTCTCGTAAGAAGGTCCGAAGTGGTTTCCGGATGGTAACTTCAGTTAGGGGTGATGGATTTCAATGAAAGTTGGTATATGGTAGCTTAGGGGATAACCTAGAGTGGGATTGCATTCGGGGTCAATAGGTCAAATATCTAGGTCACTGTTACTAAGAATAGAAATTTGGTTTCCGGATGATAACTTCAGTTAGAGGGTGATGGATTTCAATGAAAGTTGGTTCATGAATAGCTTAGGGGATAACCTTGATTGGTTGGGATTGCATTTGAGGTCAATAGGTCAAATATCTAGGTCACTGTTACTAAAAATAGAAAGTTGGTTTCCGTATGATAACTTCAGTCAGAGTCAATGGATTTCAATGAAAGTTGGTACATGGGTAGCTTAGGGATAACCTAGAGTGGGGTTGCAAATGGGGTCAAAATGTCTAATATCTATGTCACTGTTACTAAAAATAGAAATTTATTATCCGGATGATAACTTCAGCTGACTTGCTCCTTTAGACAAAATTATCATCATTAAAAACTCTAGACAGATGCTGCTGTATAAACATCAGCTAACATTCCAATGATAGGTGCTGGCAGGACATGTATTGCATGCAATTTGGAATACCAAATGCAGACAGGCGGGCGGGTGGGTGTCAAACAGGTGGTTTCCGGTCAATAACTTAAGTTTGGATTGACCTACCTTGACTAAACTCTGTATGTAGCATCCTTGCTTGAAAACCTAGCTTGGGATTATGCTTGGGGTCAGTCAGGTCACGGTCGCTGTTACTAAAAATAGAAAATCCATTTCTGGTCAATAACTTAAGTTTGGAATGACCAATCTTGACTAAAATGGGTATGTAGCATCCTTGAATGAAAACCTAGTTTGGGATTGTATTTTTGAGGTCAGTTGGGTCAAGGTCAAGATCACTGTAACAAAAAATAGAATGTCAGTATCTGCTTAATTTACCTTGAGTTAGGATTGAGATATCATACCCTACATCAATCAAATTTTGTGTGTAGATAGCTTACATACAGACCAAGCATGGGATTGCATTCTGAAAAGGTCACAGTTAACTAATTGGCTGCAAAGAAATCTCATATACATCTTCGATGCCAAGTGGGGATCCTTAAAATTGGTATTATCTGCTGATTCTTGAGTTGTAAGTTAAAGTAAAAATCATTTCAAGATTTATGTACCGGTACATTATTTTGAGTTACCATTAGGTAGATTCCCAAAAATGGACAAAAGATTAAAAAATATATTCTTTGTATGAACTGCAATGTATTTTAGATTAATTGTGGTGCTAGTGGTATAAGTCAACACCATCTCGAAGTTGAGATAGAACGACTTAGAATTGAGAATGCAAGATTACAGGTATGATACCACTTACTTGGACTTCTATATTTCTCAGCTAAGTTCTTTTTCTACCTTGATCTATTATTGTATAGTGTCAAAGCATGTGCCCATTTAATTTTTACTCGGTTCAGAAAATTAATTTATAAACTTAAACACATATACTGTTTGTTGTTTGTCAATACATAATTAAAGTGAAACCCCCATGAACGGTCACCTCCGAACAACAGCCACCTCCCTGTTACAGCCATTTTTGTCCTTCCCATTGATGGCTGTTGTAGGGAGGTTGCACTGTAATACAATTCAAACAAATTGAAAGTAAGATCAACACTGACTGTACAAGCATGCATATAATACAATGTGATGTTAAAACACTGACTGTACAAGCATGCATATAATACAATGTGATGTTAAAACAATGACTGTACAAGCATGCATATAATACAATGTTATGTTAAAACACTGACTGTACAAGCATGCATATAATACAATGTCATGTTAAAACACTGACTGTACAAGCATGCATATAATACAATGTCATGTTAAAACACTGACTGTACAAGCATGCATATAATACAATGTCATGTTAAAACACTGACTGTACAAGCATGCATATAATACAATGTCATGTTAAAACACTGACTGTACAAGCATGCATATAATACAATGTCATGTTAAAACACTGCCTGTATAAGCATGCATATAATACAATGTTATGTTAAAACACTGACTGTACAAGCATGCATATAATACAATGTCATGTTAAAACACTGACTGTACAAGCATGCATATAATACAATGTCATGTTAAAACACTGTCTGTACAAGCATGCATATAATACAATGTCATGTTAAAACACTGACTGTACATGCATGCATATAATACAATGTCATGTTAAAACACTGACTGTACAAGCATGCATATAATACAATGTCATGTTAAAACACTGACTGTACAAGCATGCATTATAATACAATGTCATGTTAAAACACTGACTGTACAAGCATGCATTATAATACAATGTCATGTTAAAACACTGACTGTACAAGCATGCATGTAATACAATTTCATGTTAAAACACTGACTGTACAAGCATGCATATAATACAATGTCATGTTAAAACAAACTGCTGCACCTTACATTACTGTTCTGTCCATTATTTCCTGTTGTTTTGTTTACATTTAACTTATAAGATTGGAATCAAATAGGATTGATGCTTTTTTATTTGTTTGATAATGGCTTTGTGTTAAATTGACTTTCTTATTATTATTTCATGATAGATATTGCATTTCTGAAGTAATATTTAATTGCAGACATTATTAAATGAGAAAGAAGATGAGATATTAAGGATTAGAGTGGTAAGTTCTGTTGTTTGTGTCTCTTATCAGTTTTATGTTTATTGTTGACCTGATTGTTTGTCTACAACATTCAAGTAGTCTTAAATGCTTTAAATATAATAAATTTAATTTCTTACACACCACACATGTAAAAATTAATGAGTTAAGTGTTAATCATCACATGACTTTGAAAACATATACTTAGTTTTCATTTCACAATCATGTGATGCTCAGCACTGTAATTAATTGTGCTTAATTCAATAGAGAATTGAGAGTAGTTAATAGAAGTTGTAAGAACTTGGTCCACATTTGATGTAAAATAAATAAGTTTAAGAGAATTTCTTGTTTGAATTTTGACCAGGAAGCACAAGGGGCTATGCAGGAGGAAAGAAAGTTGAGGAGTAAGGTACATTTAGCAGCAAAAGCTCAGAAAGTGGCTAGGGATATGGAACATGATTATGAGGAAGTTGTGAGATTGTTAGAAGGTGAGATTGCTCAGCTTAAGGTTCAATTGAATGAACAAGCTGAGAGTGACCCAATTATGCAACGAAGGTTGGCTGTATTAACATGTCAACTTAGGAAAGAGGTGTCAGAGAAGGAGATGTTTAAAGTATCCACTGAGAAGTTGTTACAATTTGCTGAGGTTGGTATTCTTTGTCAAAATGATACAGCTTTTTAAAAATGGATTTGAATGAAATATATTTCTTTGTAGTCAAATAACCAAATAAGAATAATCATAGGAATTGTTTCAGTAAAAATATTGCTCATGTGATGAATCATATACAGCTACCTTTTGCACACTTGATCCTGCTTATAAACGTGAAACAGACAAGAAACATCATTAATTATGTCTCCCCCACTTAGTTAGATAGATAGAGTATTTTATTCCTCCAAATTTGGAGAGCATTTTATGCAGATATACCAAATACATACTTATCAATAGATAAATATAGCACAAATAAATATGCAAAAAAACAAATATACATACAGTTGAATCTCGTTATCTCAAATTTCTAGGGACCTAGGAAGTTAGTTTGAGATAACCGAAATTTGAGATAAACAAATATTGTATAATTATACATTTTTTGAAGTATTTTTGTGTATAGCCTTTATAACAATGTATGTATGTAACTTACGTTTTGCTTGAATTAATCATGTACATACGTAGAGAAGAAACAAAATATGTATCTATTCATAATAATTCACATTAACAGTTAATGTCCCAACTTCAGATATTTTTCGCAAGAAAGAGTAAAGTACAGTATAACCTCCGTAGAGCGACATCCGGCGAAAACAGAAATAACTGCCGCTCTGCAGAGGTGTCGCTCTACGGAGGTTTGGTAGTTTTAGACTGTCGTTCATAGACTGTTGACTGTACATTATCACGGTTTTCTTAAATTTCTGCCGTTTTGTGATTAAGTCTACTCGTAACCATTTTGCTATATAAACGTGGCGATTAATTAATTAAGACTGTTGATTAGATACAAAAATACGTACAATTCACGAGTCTATCAACTCAACTCTCAACCTTATAAATCGAGTCCACAATATTTTTACGCACATGCTGTTAGTAACAAATTAAATTGCTTCTAAATGTGAAAATCTCTAAATTATGTCATATTGCATGCTCACTACACAGTGTGTACACGTGCGATATTTGAGTAATTGGTGATTGGTTTTACTCTCGTGTGTAACTGGGTCAGTGCATGCATATGCTGACGTCCGATCAATTGGGAGTTTCTGTTTGTCACACGATTGTTAATCTCCTGGGGCCTTTAGTTGAATTAGCAAAATGTCATAACAGGTGTGAAAGCGTCCATTGTTCGCTGATCAGCTTCAGTTAACTTTGAGATAAATAATTCAAATTACATGCTAATTAGAGTCAAGAGGCCAAAAATATAGTTTGACATAAACAAAATTTGGTGATAAGTGAATTGGAGGTAAGCAGATTATTTTCATATAGAGAAAGAGCAAAAAAATCGGGACTCAAAGAAACAGTTTGACAAAAACTGAAATTTTGATATAAGCGAGTTTGACATAACAAGATTCAACTGTATATACTGGTTCCTCACGGTACCAGTGTACTTAAACAAAATGTCATTTAGATAAAGAAATTTCCACTAATATACACAAAATATCAAACATACTCATTCACTCATATCTTATGCTTACTTCATGATCATGGGAAACTTTCTGACTATTGAAATGTCAAATGTTTTAAGTGTCAATATCAGTACAGGTTTGAAAGATTGTCGTGGGAGACAACTCCATGCTACCGGTGTATGTGTAAATAAATGAATAAATATTTATTGCATCACTCTATTTTCCAACCAAAATTGATAACATTTTGTTTATCATTTGTTGATGACATCATGATCTGTCTGATTGGTCTAATATCTCATTGCAAAAGAGAAAAATATATAAAATGGAGAGTGAGGGTAGGATTTAGTTTGTAACTGACTGTCAATAGAGCGAAATGGAGGTAAAATAAATGAACATCAGAATGAACATCAGAATTCTTTGTACTTTAGCAAAATTGTACATGTATGCAAGTGATAAAATTTCCAGAGTAGTTACCTGTAAACATTCAGTAGGTGGCGTCATATTGGAAATATCACGAGATTCGTGTTTACACCGGTATCACGGAGCCACCGGTATCATGAAGTCTGACTATACATTGTAATAGCAATTTTATACACAATGGTACAATGAATTATAAGATACGACTATGCATAATGTATGTATGTGTATCAAAAGAAATGGTTCTTTCATTCAAGTACATACTATGATGCACTGTAATGCGTCGGAGACTGTTACTTTTTAGAGCATGTATATAGGGTAACCAGACCATTCACCCCACAGACAATTCACCTCTCAAAAATCCAAGACAGTTCACCTCCCAAGACAGTTCACCTCCCAAGACAGTTCACCCCCTAAAATATGTAAGATAATTCCCCCCTCAAGACAATTCACCCCATGTTTTATTAGGTAAGTGATTATGATATTTTAAATGTTGTTTTATGTCTCTTTTAAATGTTTTTCTTGTGTCAAAATATTTAATTAATCAGGAAAAAGATTATAAACAACAGGAAAGTTTAAATAATTAAACAAAACAACAAAAAACTAAAAATTTCAAATTGTTTATTTACAACACAAAATAGAATACATAGAAATATTTGAAACATAATGTTGCAATTATTTGTTGTTTAATAATATGTGTTTTACTAGAATAGACAGAATTGTGTTTAAACATTTAACAAACATGTAAACTATTTATTTTGTTTCACTGAAAGAATTTAAAGAACAGGAATTTGTTTATGTGAAAAGTATTTAAACTCGAAATGCCAGATAATACAACACATCTAATATGAAACAGAAAATTACAAAATATTTATTTTACTAAGATAACAAATATAAATATGATATTATACACTTAACCATACTTTTAAAACATAATAAAATATAACATTTATGTACACATATTTACACAAAATGTTCAGAAAGCATTCATCACATAACATTTCTTTACACACTGACACTATGTTCCAAGAATCATTCATCACATAACATTTATTTACACATATTTACACACTGACACTATGTTCCAAGAATCATTCATCACATAACATTTCTTTACACATATTTACACACTGACACTATGTTCCAAGAATCATTAATCACATAACATTTATTTACACATATTTACACACTGACACTATGTTCCAAGAATCATTAATCACATAACATTTATTTACACATATTTACACACTGACACTATGTTCCAAGAATCATTCATCACATAACATTTCTTTACACATATTTACACACTGACACTATGTTCCAAGAATCATTCATCACATAACATTTCTTTACACATATTTACACACTGACACTATGTTCCAAGAATCATTCATCACATAACATTTATTTACACATATTTACACACTGACACTATGTTCCAAGAATCATTCATCACATAACATTTATTTACACATATTTACACACTGACACTATGTTCCAACAAGGACTTATATACATACATGGATTCGCAACTGCTAAAAATAGCTCAAACGATATCGTTCGACAATCCCACAATGCATTGCTATATACTCGGCAATGTCCGACATCTGTGATTGGGTGTTTACGAATTTTATTATACTAAAAAACTCTGGCAATTTGGCACAGGAAATTGGTAAAGGATGCAACAAAATCCTTAAAGATATTGAGATTCATTTATAATCCACAAAGTCTAAGTATAAGCATTGAAATCGGCATCAGTCGAACATTTTAAATTCCAAGATGGCGGACATCTATTATAATCCTTTCGTCTCCGAGATTAAACATTCGGAATACCACGGTTATTTTTGCTGTTATTAACATTCGGATTATCACGGATATTTTCGTATTTTCGCTTTTGTAAACAATAGCATGTATTCCCGTTGATTCACGTCTTATTATCGCGGGATTTGATTACTTTAAACTGTTAGTACGGAAGTTGCGAATCCATGTATGTATATAAGTCCTTGGTTCCAAGAATCATTCATCACATAACATTTCTTTACACATATTTACACACTGACACTATGTTCCAAGAATCATTCATCACATAACATTTCTTTACACATATTTACACACTGACACTATGTTCCAAGAATCATTCATCACATAACATTTATTTACACATATTTACACACTGACACTATGTTCCAAGAATCATTCATCACATAACATTTCTTTACACATATTTACACACTCTGACACTATGTTCCAAGAATCATTCATCACATAACATTTATTTACACATATTTACACACTGACACTATGTTCCAAGAATCATTCATCACATAACATTTATTTACACATATTTACACACTGACACTATGTTCCAAGAATCATTCATCACATAACATTTATTTACACATATTTACACACTGACACTATGTTCCAAGAATCATTCATCACATAGCATTTATTTACACATATTTACACACTGACACTATGTTCCAAGAATCATTAATCACATAACATTTATTTACACATATTTACACACTGACACTATGTTCCAAAAATCATTCATCACATAACATTTATTTACACATATTTACACACTGACACTATGTTCCAAAAATCATTCATCACATAACATTTATTTGCACATATTTACACACTGACACTATGTTCCAAGAATCATTCATCACTTCACATTCGTCCATAAATCTCCCCAACCTTTTCCAAGAATTCCTCTGCCCTGAGCTCATGTTCATCATATAAATCCCAAAATAGAAAAATTTCTTTGTCCATGGATCTGAATACAGCTTTCTGGATACGTACAATCACCTCCTGTGCAACCAGGTTGATGGTGTGTGTAATCAACCATCTTTGCCTCTTGATGAAGGATTGGGATTAGAACATAAAAGGCCAACTTCCCATGACCAGCTTTGTTGTTCAGCGCCTTGTGATACCCTGAAACAATGAAAGAGATCATAAGATTAAATTACACATACACTAGATTTTGATTGAAACTGCAAACATGTATGATTATAAACCGGACATAAGACTTACATTTACAAGTTATGAATTACACATAAACAAATATTTATTAATAATAATAATTTATTATTTTGTGCAGCTCATAGTCATTCATTGTCATTCTTCAAGAAATAAGGGATTATGAAAAAAAAGAGTTTGCTTACTCTCAGTGTCATTATTTGTTCTGACTGGTTGACGGTACACTGACCATTCTTCAGTTGACCAGAGGCTGCTTTTAATCCACTGGTCATTGATATACTTGAACAGATCAGCAACTGACTTGCTACTGGTGTCAGCTCGCTCTCGTAGCCTGGTGAATGCTCTGGTGATGTGTTGTCCTGGCAGGAATGGTAATGCCAGCAGCTTACTGATCAGTGAAGCCTTATATAGAGCATCATGTTTCACATATTAATTGAATTAAACAGACAGCTTAATGTTTAGGTTGCTTATGAGATAACTACATGTATGTAGTATAGAATGTTAACTTATTTACAATAATAAAGTTCTAAATGGTGCGGCATATAGTTTCCTTCTGTCTACACAAATGCAAATTATGTTCAATAATGTTTTCGCAGTAGATTGTACATGCTTTACATTGATCATTGTCCAATGTCCATAGATCTTATCCTTTATCTACCTCAGGGACACGGGTCTAAGGGATAGCAACCTTGAATATTTTTCACTTTTTCCTGCTAAAATCACACATTGTTGAAGTAGATACTTCCATCGCTGTTTTTTGGGAAACTCCAGTTCTCATATAGTTATTAAGTTCGGGAAACAGTTTATGTTTGTGCAATAATCTGTACATGTCTGTAATCAGACCTTGCACTTGGAAATCAGTATTGATATCAGATTGATGAATACTTGTTTGGCCAGGTAGTTACATGGTAATCTGCAAAATTGTCCAAGAAACACAAGTTTCGCGAAGTATATAGAACGTCATTAATGTTCATAATTGTTCTCAAAAACCACCTTGTAAAGGATAAGTGATTTTGATAGTTCACCTTTACATCGATCAAGCAGCACCACTTCATATAGTTTCAATAGAGCTGATGTCAGGGAGATTGCTCTGACATTGTAAGGGTTTTCTCTTGTTTTCCTACTCCTTTATGAAGAGTGATTATCACACCCTTTTTCATGTGGTCAGGAACCTAAGAGTTCTGGAGCATATACGTGAATATGCTTGCGATTATTCGAGAAATGACATCACTAGCGTAGATGAGATGTTCATAGGATATATTGTCAGCTCCAGAGGCTTTACCTTTCTGACTTGATTTTATCAGTTTATTGACAATGTTAGGCAAACTAGCACTGTTATCGGGAACATAAGTCATTCACTATTCCGTGCCATTCTTTATAGTAAAATGCATTTTCACACATAGTGTATAAATCACCAAAATATAGTCCCCATTGCTTGTCAAGTCCTGATTGTCACAGTATACATGACCATTGAAATTGATACCAGAACCAGCTTAATTCCTAAAAGACTTCCTTCTGTTGCTTATAGGGCTATCCCGATACAGATATCAGCCGATACAATACGTATTGCGATACGGTACTAGCGATATGCGATATCAACAATACGATATAAAAATATTTAAAAATAATGAAAAACGTTGTAATATTAGTTTTTTTTTTTAAATCTGCACACTTGTTTGGTGCTAGAAAGTCCTAATTAACTCTTAAAAAGGTGTAAAACTAAAATTGTCTTGTACCTAAAGTCATCAATTTGGTTCACATATATGTTAGACTATTGTTAGTTGATATTGTGGAAATTAAATAATTATGAGAAATATTAGCAAGTTTTAATCTCTATCCCATGAATGACCTTATATCAAGAATAGAACCTAGCCATACAAAATTGTTTAAAGAATCAGAGTTTTGATTGTCAAATTTATTAACAATACTAAATTATTGATAATGAACTTCTGAAACCTTCAACTTGGATGTTATGATGACGAGACATATATGTGTTCTAAAGTTGCTAGTCCCACCACTATACTTGACATCGCGTTGACACTTCCTACAGAAAATCATACATGCTTTTTGTTTCATTAATCAGCAAACCAAAATGCTGCCATATTTTTATGTTAAAGTACATGGTGGCCTAATACAATTTATAAGTCAATACCGACTTGACAAAATCTGAAAATTCAAATCGAATTCGTTGTCTACCATTACCTCACGCTGCTAATGTCTATAAATAGAGTATGGAATCCCGGATATTAGTTGCGTAAACATTGTCGATGATGATATGAGAGTTAATTGGCAAATCTAGTTCAGTTGTTCAACATTATAAGAGGTTTTTTTTAACATAAAAAAAACCCGCGATACGGCCGATACAGGACCTTCCGATACGATACGCATATCGTTCAGCACTGTACCAGTACGTACCGGTACGCAGCCATATTGGGACAGGCCTAGTTGCTTAGAATTCTCCAGAGTTGAGTTCTGTCCATTTCAGCCGTTTCATCAATCGTTTGATTTTGTTTAATCATTCATTGCTGCACATAATGTCTGTGTGTTTGCCTACATCCACATTTTGGGCTTTTATATCATCTGTAATGCAGGTTATTGGATTCGCATGGTCAAAAAGATAGTCTGTCCATATTTCGTGTCTGGGCCATAACTTGGAAGTCTCTTGGACAATTGTAACATAACTTGGCACAGTTACTCACCACCATGAGCTATGTTTTACGTGCAACACTCCCAGGTTTAAAGTCAAGGTCATGTTACAAATGGCTAACTCATTGTCCAGTGTACAGCTGAAGTGGGGAAGACAAACGTTTTCGTTCCAAATACTATAATCTTCTTCATCATTTAGATTATTGTGGGTTTAGAAATTAGAAGCACTACAACATTACAGAAAAAAGACTCAACAGCATTTCTGTATAATGAAACCTTATTAGAAAGTTTGTTTCAACAAAAATGTTAAATTGTATTCATAGTCATTCATAATGAAAAATAGGTCACTAGGTAAAATTATAGAAAAGTTAAATAAATTACTGGTTCATTTGCAACTCACTAGAACTTACTATCTCTTATAAATTGAAACCTTATAACAAATACTTTCCATGGTACTTACATGATCTATGTTCCATGGTACTTACATGATCTATGTTCCATTGTTGGCCACACTTTCCATGGTACTTACATGATCTATGTTCCATGGTACTTACATGATCTATGTTCCATGGTACTTACATGATCTATGTTCCATGGTACTTACATGATCTATGTTCCATTGTTGGCCACACTTTCCATGGTTCTTACATGATCTATGTTCCATGGTACTTACATGATCTATGTTCCATGGTACTTACATGATCTATGTTCCATGGTACTTACATGATCTATGTTCCATGGTACTTACATGATCTATGTTCCATGGTACTTAAATGATCTATGTTCCATTGTTGGCCACCTTTTGCATTTGATTTTCTTTTCGTTCATGAAAACATAGGATAACAATGTAGTATCAAATTCTGTCTGTGTATTAGGAGTCATGACTTTAATTTATGACTAAACTTATTTTTATTGTTTCAAAAAGAACAAACTTCTTTTTGATTGACAAATTTGTAACAAAGGTGTGGTTTTATTTTGATGTGTCTTGATTTGTCCAAGCTCTAGTGAAGCTTGACCTACAGCTCATGTATCCTGTTTCAATGCTTTATTATACCCCCGCAAACGAAGTTTGAGAGGGGGTATATTGGAGTCACTCGGTCGGTCCGTCCATCCGTCCGCATACAATATCACAAGTTTGTGGAGCGAACTACTTCCACATTCTTTAAGTGATTGCTATGAAACTTGAAATATGTTATCACCATGAAATGTAGATGTGCAAAACATCTACTTCACTCATTCCAGAGTTATGTGCCCTTGAACATAGCCATGTAGTGTATAATGGCATTCTTAGTTGATGAATGTTTGTGAAGCAAACTACTTCCACATTTTTAAAGGAATTGAATTGAAACTTGAAATATATTATTAATATGAAATGTTGATGTGCAAGACACAATGTTCATGCCCCCTTGAACATAGCTGTATAGTGTACTATTGCATTCTTAGTGTTAAAGTGGTGGCGGGGGTATTAGTCACCTCTGTGACAGCTCTAGTTTTAATTGGAAATGACTTTATTGTCATTTGCTTAAGGTTCTTTAAACTTGATTGAATCAAATCAGAGATGAATTTATATCACATTCACATATTTATCCTCCTTTTTAGCTCACATGAGCACTTGTGCTCAGGGTGAGCTTTTGTGATCAGTCTTCGTCCGGTGTCGTGCGTCCATGGGTCGTCAAACTTTTACCTTGTGTACACACTAGGGGCAACAAAATCTCGGACGAGGTTGATAATGGGGTCAAAAACTAGGTCACCAGGGCCAAATAAGGGAAAACCTTGTGAACACTCTAGAAATCACTGTTTTGATTGGATCTTCATGAAACTTTGTCAGAATGTTTATCTTTATAATATCTTGAACAAGTTCGAATATGAGTCAAAAACTAGGTCGCTAGGTCAAATCTTATGAAAAACCATGTTAACACTGTAGATTTCACAATTATAATTGGATCTTCACCAAACTTTGTCAAATTGTTTGATTTAATGATATAACCGTCAAGGACAAATATGGGTCATCTGGGGTCAATAACTAGGTCACCAGGTCAAATCTTAGGAAAACTTTGTTAACACTGTAGATGTCACAGTTTTGATTGGATCTTCACCAAACCTTGTCAGAATGTTTGCCTCAATGATATGAGGTTGAACATGGGTCAGCCGGAGTCAAAAGCTAGGTTACCAGGTCAAATCTAAGGTAAAAATCTTGTAAAAGCTCTAAATGTCATGGTTTTAATTCGATCTTGGCCTAACCTTGTCAGATTGTTTGTCTTAATGATATTAAGGACAAGTTCAAATATGGGTCACCTAGGGTCAAAAAACTAGTTCACAAGGTCAAATCTTAGGAAAACCTTATTAACACTGTTTATGTCAAATTTTGATTGTATCTTCACCAAATGAGTGAACAGTGATTGTCATGTGAGCGATATAGGGCCATCTTGGCCCTCTTGTTAGAGATGTCATATATCTGTGTAATTATTTTTTCAGGCTGTTCATCAAGCATTAAATGATAATGGTGGTGCTGTTACCTCTAGGTAAGATAATACAACTCAATGTTAAGTTATGTTCTTATAATTTTACCTAAATGACAGTGAAAGATATTTTACCATTTGCCTTCAAGCACTAGGGTAACATTAATATTTTGAATTCAATTGTTGAATTATTAATTTGAAAGATGAGTTGTTTTTGGCTTGGTCAGCTAGGAATACTAATACAATCTGCTGACCTCTGTAGGTTGCTGAATTTCTGTTCACTGTTCATTCATTATTTTACATAGAGCTCTAACCTGTGTGGATTTGTGGTCCCATTTCAGCAATTTTAGCTCACCAGAGCACAAAGCTCTACCAAAGTTGTTAAAAAATTAAATTTCATTAAAAAGCTTTAAAGTTCTTCTTCATAGAGGCTACTTTTTAGCTCACCAGAGCACGAAGTGCTTAAGGTGAGCTATTGTGATCGCGTGTAGTGCGTGCGTCCATCAACAATTGCTTTAAACAACTTCTCCAAGCAGTTGGCCAATTGCTATGAATCTTTACAGGGATGTTCCTTGCATGAAGCTTTACCAAAGTTGTTCAAAAAATTAAATTTCATTAAAAACTCTGGTTGCCATGACAACCAATAGCAAAAAAAACCTTGTCCAATACACAGGACCTAGCGCTTAGATATTTGGTGTGTAGCATTGTCTAATGGAACTCTTCCTAGTTTGTTCAAATTATTATTCTGGGGTCAAAATTGACTCCGCTTCTGGGGTAACTTGATTTTACATAGACTTATATAGGAAAATTAAAAAAATCTTCTTGTCAGAAACTACAATGCCTAGAGCTTAGATATTTGTTATGTGGCATTGTCTTCTACCAACTTTGTTCAAATTATTGACCTAGGGTCAAAATTTGCCCCACTACGGGGGTCACTTGATTAATAAAGGCTTATATAGGAAAATTTGAAAATCTTCTCGTCCAAAACCACAAGGCCTAGAGCTTTGATGTTTTGTTTGTAGCATTGTCTAGCAAACCTCTACCAAGTTTGTTCAAATTATGGCCCCAGGGGATAATTTGCCCCACCCTGGGGGTCACTTGATTTATATAGACTTATATGGTAAAATTTAAAAAAACCTTCTTGTCTGAAACAACAATGCCTTGATTTTCGATATATATTTGGTATGTACCATTTTTAGCTCACATGTCACAAAGTGACAAAGTGAGCTATTAGGATCACTCTCCGTCCGGCGTCATGCTTCGTCAAACTTTATGTTGTGACCACACTAGGGGCCACATTTTTGGCTCAATTTTAGCAAAACTAGGTCAGAACGTTAATATCAACAAAATCTCGGACGAGTTCGATATTGGGCCATTTGGGGTCAAAAACTAGGTCACCAGGGCCAAATAAGGGAAAACCTTGTGAACACTTTAGAAATCACTGTTTTGAATTTATCTTCATGAAACTTTGTCAGAATGTTTATTTTAATAATATGTAGGTCAAGTTTGAAAATGGGTAATTTCTGTAGTAAAATTAGGTCACTAGGGCAAATTGCTGGAAAACCTTGTGAACACTCTGGAAGTCACTGTTTTGATTGGATGATCATGAAACCTTGTCAGAATGTTTGTCTTCATAATATCTTGGACGAGTTCGAACATGGGTCATCTTGGGTCAAAAACTAGGTCGCTAGGTCAAATCATATGAAAAGCCATGTTAACACTGTAGATTTCACAGTTATTATTGGATCTTCACCAAACTTTGTCAAAATGTTAGCCTCAATGATATGTGGGTCAAGGATGAACATGGGTCAGCTGAGTTCAAAAACTGGGTCACAAGGTCAAATCTTAGGTTAAAATCTTGTAAAAGCTCTAAATGTCATGGTTTTGATTGGATCTTGGCCAAACCTTGTCAGATTGTTTGTCTTAATGATATTAAGGACAAGTTCAAATATGGGTCACCTAGGGTCAAAAACCAGGTCACAAGGTCAAATCTTAGGAAAACCTTATTAACACTGTAGATGTCAAATTTTGATCGTATCTTCACCAAACCTAGTCAGACTGTTTGTCTTAATGATATGTAAGACAAATTTGTCTGGGGTCAAAAACTAGGTCACCGGTTCAAAACAATGTTTTAATGAGTGAACAGTGATTGTCATGTGAGCGATATAGGGCCATCTTGGCCCTCTTGTTTAGTGGATCTATACCAAGTTTGTTCAAATTATTGCCCTAGGGTTAAAATAGTCTCTGCCCCAGGGTTTTCTTGATTTTAAACATAGTCTTATATAGGAAAAGTAAAAAAATCTTCTTGTCAGAAACAACAATGCCTAGAGCTTAGATATTTGGTGTGTAGCATTGTCTAGTGGACCTCTGCCATGTTTGTTCATATTATGGCCCCGGGATAAAAATGTTCTTCTCCAATGGTCTTTTTTTCTGGTGAGCGATTATGGCCCTCTTGCTTGTGTTGCTGCATAATGTCTTCTTTCTTAATGTTGGTTCTTCCTTCAATGTTATTGTCTTCTATAGACCATTGGTTAGAAAAAGTTTCTCAGGACAGAAGCAATCATCACAAACTGTAAGAACCATTGCAACAGAAGCTAAAGATATTGTGAAGTCTGTGAGATCTTTGATGGATACCCAGTGTATGTATATAATTTAATCTAATGATGTTTGCATAGAGTTTAAAATTCCTATCGGCATCTAACCAAGTCTTTGATTTTGAAAATTTGCAAAAGAAATCTACTGTGAATTAAATGAAGTTATGCAAGTATACTGGTATATATATTGGTACATATAGTTGATTGATTTAGGTTTGTCATTTAGTTAATCATTAATTTTATTTCCTTGATTAAAAATTGCCACAATTCATATAACCTCCTGAGTACAGGGGTTGCATAACACGAATTAATATTATTAATATTTTGTATATTTAACTGCATGCTATATGTAATGTATGATGTATTTTTTACTGTGCCTTCTTTTTATTGTCAATAATTGTATATTATGCCTCATGTGCATAATCGAAGAATTGTGGATTTCTTAATGATATATCTCATAAGTTTATTATTATTATTATTTACTTTTTATTTTGTTAATAGATGTTTTTAAATGTGCTTCATTGCTTGTCTGTATATTCTTAAACATGCATTTGTTTTTAGCTCACCTGATTCATCAGGTGAGCTTTTAGGATCGTTGAATGTCCGTCGTCTGTCATCCGTCCACAATTAGTTTGTTTACACTCTAGCAACCGCAGCTCTTAACGAATCGTGATTAAACTTGCTCACAATGTATATGGCCACAATGTCTCGGCTAAGTTCGATTATGGGCAAAATCGGACAATAACTTCTAGAGTTATGGGCCCTTGAATTACAAAATTTGCTATATTTAGCTTGTTTACACTCTAGCGCCTTCATTTATTCACCAATCCTAATAATATTTTCAGTAAATGTGTAAGATCTTGGACAAGTTCGATTATGGGCGGAATCAGACCACATCTTCAAGAGTTATTGGCCCTTGACTTAGAAAATTTGCTATATTTTAGCTTGTTTACACTCTAGCGCCTTCATTTATTCACCGATCCTAATCCTATTTACAATGAATGTGTATTACCTTATGGATTTGGACGAGTATAGTTATGGGTGGAATCGGACCAGAACTTCAAGAGTTATGGGCCCTTGGATTAGAAAATTTGCTACATTTTAGTTTGTTTAACAGTATTATACCTTCATTGTTGGTTTTGATCTCAAAATCTACGTAAAAATGAGTTTTACGAGATGGAAACTATATTACCTGGTCATTAATAATTGGCCTTTGTTCTCAGGTGAGCGACAAAGGGCCAATGTGGCCCTCTTGTTTACAGCTTTTATATATTTTGTTATTGTTGTTTACTCTAGTTATATAGTCGGCTCAAAAGCTCTTAGATGGCTTATGTTATATTGTTATTGTCTTACCGACTTTAAATAAATCTTATTTTATCTTATAACCTCCATGGGATATGTTCAGATTAATAACAATTTAATTTACACCAGTTTATTTAGAAGACTTTTGACTGACATTGCAACTGATAGTCTAGACTGTACAACTGTATTGTATATGTACATGGTGAAAATTCATGGGTGATGTCTTTATTATGATTATAGAATCAGTTATATTCAGGGGTGACAATATTCTGGATATATTCGGATATATACCAGTATCAGTCCTGAAAGAGCTATGATTTCTGAGCAAAATAAAAGTTATTTGATGAAAATATCTCAAGAAATGGCAAAGTTATGGTCAATTTAATCTGCTCTAAAAGATTTTTTTTTAATACAAACTGAGTTAAATATGGGAGCAAGTGGATGAAGGCCTCATGTTTGACAAAAATGGTTGGCTGCGTATGATTTTCAGGATTTTTAATTTGGCTCTATTGACACCCCTGTATATTCAAAATACAAATTAAATTACCGGTATGTTGATATTGTGTGAAAGTTTGGTAGGATGTAAGTAAATAATGGTTTGACATTGAAAGCTTTACAAATTAATTTATTTTTAGCTTTGCCGTTTGGCTGGGAAGAAACCTACACAAGTGATGGAGTGAAATACTACATTAAGTAAGATTTGGTTTTGTTACCAGTTTTTACAAAGTAAATTAGTATTTGAAAAACTGCATAAGAACTTCAGCTGCAGTTAGCTTTGTAATGTTTTTAGCTCACATGAGCACTTGTGCTCAGGGTGAGCTTTTTTTTAGCTCACCATGAGCACAAAGTGCTCATGGTGAGCTATTGTGATCACATGATATCCGTCGTCCGTGTGTGTGCATGCGTGTGTGCGTCAACAATTGCTTTAAACAACATCTCCTTCTTAACCAGTTGGCCAATTTCAACGAAACTTTACTTGGATGTTCCTTGCATGAAGCTCTACCAAAGTTGTTAAAAAAACCACAGGGCCTAGAGCTTAGATATATGGTGTGTAGCATTGTCTAGTGGACCTCTACCAGGTTTGTTCAAATTATTGCCCTAGGGTCAAAATTGGCCCCGCCCCAGGGGTCACTTGATTTATATAGGCTTATATATAGGAAAATTAAAAGTCTTCTACTCCGAAACCACAAGGCCTAGAGCTAAGATATTTTGTATGTAGTATTGTCTAGCAGACCTCTTCCAAGTTCGTTCAAATTATGGCCCCAGGGTCAAAATTGGCCCCGCCCCGGGGTTTACTCTATTTTATACAGTAAAACCCCGATTATTCGAATGCCATTGGGCCCTGAAAAATCATTCGGATAATCCATGGTTTCGAATAATCCATTTCAGTATAATGTATTGGTTGGAAACGATAAATTCCGTACTGTCCGTATATTACAAGGGAGTTAACTCTCGTATGCAAACATGAGGTTACTTGAGTGATAATAAGAATATAATAAAATGAAAAACAAACTCTTATTATTTATCCTTGTTTTATGAATGTATAAGAGTTAACAAATGAAACAATATTTTTTGTTAAATAAATACCCTCGCATTTATGGATTATGCAGAACACAATCCGACACAATAATATGTCATTCTCACTTCACTTACTAACGCTCGACTAGACATCGCTATCGTCACATTCTAAAACAATTAAAGAATCGAAGACTTAATGTTTTTATGTTTGGAACATTTTTTCACTAAATCATCATATTCTAGTTAGTTTTGTTTAATTGTGTTCGAATGAGTTTTTAAATTTTGAAAGACGCTGAAATCCAAATAATTTCATACAGATCACCAGGTACGTACACATATTAACTTATTATACCCGAGATCATAGTGTAATATTCGTAGCGATTTGTATAAAATCGTAACAAAAAATATGTTCAACTTAACGATAATTAAACTGTTGACACGCTTCGTGTATGAATTGATGTTACACATTGTTTGTCACACGACATTTGATTCTCAATCAGCCATTGTTATCAATTGACGATTTCGAATAATAGGTGTGAAAATATGCGCAATCGTAACTTTAGGGACCAAATAATGTATTCGGATTACACCAGGTATTCGTAAAATCCGATTCGTATAACCGGGGTTCGTTGCAGTTGAAATATATAGAGACGTAATCGGGGCAGTAGATTTTATTCGGATTATACTGGGTATTCGGATAATCGGTGTTCGGATAATCGAGGTTTTACTGTAATAGGAAAATTTGAAAAATTTTCTTCTCTGAAACCACAAGGCTTATATAGGAAAATTTAAAAAATGTTCTCCGAAACCACAAGGCCTAGAGCTAAGATATTTTGTATGTAGTTTTGTCTTGACCTCTTCCAAATTTGTTCATATTATGGTCCTGGAGTAAAAATTGGCCCTCACCTTAGGGTCACTTGATTTTACTTGGACTTGTGTAGAAAAAATTTAACAATGTTCGTCTCCAAATGACCTTTTTTCCTGGTGAGCATTTACAGGGCCATCATGGCCCTCTTGTTAATGATACTTATTGAGAATTTGAAAATAATGCAAAATTCCTTTTCTTAAATAAATGTAGAAAATTGACTGATGTTTACTTACTATGTTGTATTTCTTCTCTCGATTTACAAGGAAGTTACTAAAAGTGGATATTGAGTTGCTACATACACATGTATATTAACCGATCAAATAAGAAAGCTCAGATTCTCACATTTACCATTCTAAATTTACTCTGGGCGAATGAAAAACCTGAATGCAATGTATTTGTTGAGTTATACTCTTTAAAACATTTGAACATAATAAAAGATAAACTATGTATTTACACCTTAACTACAGTTTCTTTTTTTTGCAGTCATTTAAATCAAGTTACAACATGGACTCATCCATTATCCAATGTGACTCGTTTACCATCATCCGATGAGGATAAGAGCACAAAGGAAGATAATCCTCGACCAGTGGAATCAGAACAATGACAACATCTCTTTCTCATTAATTAAAGAAGAAGTAAATTTTCAATGTCGTCTTGCAGTTTGTAACCTTGGTGTCTCTTTCAGTATGTCTACGTCCTTGTACAGATGATATTTACTTTGTCAATAAGAAATAAATTGGCACAAATTTTCACATTGATGAGACAGTATGTTGTGCAGAAGATCCATGTGTGAAGCTCATAGGTCAAGGTCACACTTTAAGGTCAAACATGATAATTATTCCAGAACAGTTTGTCTTAGCCATTTACTTTTTCATTAGTGAACAGATATTTTAAGCAAGACCTGTGTTTGTAGATTAACACGATAGTAAGGAGGTAGTATCGATTTTTGTAGCTAACTCAACGAGGTTGTAAGATTCGACGTCCTCGTAAAGTTGACAAATATTTACGAGAAAAATATTTAGGTGATAAGAGGGTGGTAAGTGATGTGTCGACATTTAAGACTTCGCTTTGGTTCGGAGGTTAATGATTTATCATCTTTTTAGCTCACATGTCACAAAGTGACAGGGTGAGCTTTTAGGATCAGTCTCCGTCCAGCGTCTTGCATCATCAAACTTTACCTTGTGAACACACTAGGGGCCACATTTTTAGCTCAATTTTAGCAAAACTGGGTCAGAATGTTAATATTGACAAAATCTCGGATGAGTTCGATATTGGGCCATTTTGGGTGAAAAACTAGGTCACCAGGGCCAAATAAGGGAAAACCTTGTGAACACTTTAGAAATCACTGTTTTGATTGGATATTCATGAAACTTTTTCAGAATGTTTATTTCAATAATATGTAGGTCAAGGTTGATAATGGGTCATTTCCGGTCAAAAACTAGGTCACTAAGGCAAATTGCTGGAAAACTTGTAACGCTCTAGAAGTCACTGTTTTGATTGGATGATCATGAAACCTTGTCAGAATGTTTGTCTTTATAATATCTTGGACGAGTTCGAACATGGGTCATCTTGGGTAAAAAAACTAGGTCGCTAGGTCAAATCATATGTAAAACCATGTTTACACTGTAGATTTCATAGTTACACTTGGATCTTCACCAATCTTTGTCAAATTGTTTGTTTTAATGATATAACCGTTGAATACAAATATGGGTCATCTGGGGTTAATAACTAGGTCACCAGGTCAAATCTTAGGAACACTTTGTTAACACTGTAAATGTCACAGTTTTGATTGGATCTTCACCAAACCTTGTCAGAATGTTAGCCTCAATGATATGTGGGTCAAGGTTGAATATGGGCCAGCCGGCGTCAAAAACTGGGTCACCAGGTCAAATCTTAGGTAAAAATCTTGTAAAAGCTCTAAATTGCATGGTTTTAATTGGATCTTGGCCAAACCTTGTCTGATTGTTTGTCTCAATGATATTAAGGATAAGTTCAAATATGGCTCATCTAGGGTCAAAAACTAGGTCACGAGGTCAAATCTTAGGAAAACCTTATTAATACTGTAGATGTCAAATTTTGATTGTATCTTCACCAAACCTAGTCAGAATATTTGTCTTAATGATATGTAAGACAATTCGAACATAGGTCATCTGGGGTCAAAAACTAGGTCACAGGGTCAAATCTTAGGAAAACCTTGTCCATGCTGTAGTTTTCATGGTTTTGATCGGATCTTCACCAAATTTTGTCAGAATGTTTGTCTTATTTATATGTAGGACAAGTTCTAATATGGGTCATTTCGGGTCAAAAACCAGGTCACTGGTTCAAAACAAAGTTTTAATGAGTGAACAGTGATTGTCATGTGAGCAATATAGGGCCATCTTGGCCCTCTTGTTTTTAAGAAAATGTCTTACATAAGTTGCACTTTTTTGTAAGGGTATATTAAATGCATGAAATAAATTAGTCTTTACTGATTGTAATATAAACTAATGAAGGTTGAAATACATTCTAAATTTTTTTGCGTTTGATATTATGATGGCTTTACGCATGTTAAATTAAATAAATAGATCTTGTAATCCATCAATATTCATTAAAAATGTTTATCTGTTTCTAAGTATACTGTTACATTTGACGTGTGTTACAGAAGAAACAACTATGTTTACATATTTGTATTATGGTTTGATAAATTCAACGTACTATAGCCATCATGTACTCAATCAATAACATTTGCCTATTACACTTTACTCTTTAATGTTGTTCTACATAAAGTTAAATAAACTTTATTTTCAATATGCATCAGAAAATAAGTGTATGAATGCTGATCAACAATAAAAAGATAAAAGAAAATGACGAACTGTTTACAATTCTTGGTTTAATAACTGGCACCTGCACTGAATGCTGTTAAAGAGTATGCTTTTGTCTTGAATGTCATGTAGCATTATTGTGTATTGTATTAAATCATAAATTGTGTTTTATGGCTGATATGTGGTCATAATCAAGATATATTATTAAAAAGGTGTTTTGAAGAGCTTTTCTGTATACGGTATCTTATATCAGTAACTATGGCAGTAACAACGCTAATTTTGGTACCGATGGATTCGGAAAATTATTGGCTGGATAATGGGCTACATGAAGAAAAAAACTCGAAACATCTGATAACTTAGATAACCTTCATGCTAGGTTGGTGAAATTTGGCATATGAATATCAGAATAATTATGTACATAAACAGATGGCAATATTGAGATAGTGTATGTTAATTCCTAAGCATGAATATCCACCGACTACAGTTCCTAATTTAGTATTCTCCTAACAGTCATTGTTGTGTTGCGAGAAAAACCAGTGACTTGTCTCATATGGAAAAATGAAGTTCTGACAGTACGTTCAGTACTTTGATTTAGAAATAAAATTTTTGGCTGTGGAGGTCTATAAAACTCTTTTGGTATCATGAGGGCTTCCTTTTGTATGTAGATATTTGTTTCTTAGTCAGTTTTTGTCTGTCTGTGTTACTCATTGAATAAATGTAATTTAGTACATAGTGCAATTGTGAATGTTTTACTTATAAATGAAGCTGCATGGATACAGTATCAGCTACATGTCAAGAGTTGACATTTATACTGTTGATTTACTGTAAAATTAACGACGTTTGCTACGGTTTCCAGTTTTTTTCACATAGAAAAAAAGGTAATATAATATTTAATGGAATTGCATGAAATTTTGCATTTTGACGAAGAATAAGATAAAAAAAAGTAAACCAAAAGTAAAAATACGGTATTTATTTTTAGCTCACCTGATCAGGTGAGCTTTTAGGATCGATGAATGTCCGGTGTCCGGCATCCGGCCACAATTAGTTTGTTTACACTCTAGCATCCACAGCTCTTAACAAATCATGATTGAACTTGCTCACAATATATATGGCCACACTGTCTCGTCTAAGTTTGATTATGGGCAAAATCAGACAATAACTTCTAGAGTTATGGGCCCTTGACTTAGAAAATTTGCTATATTTAGTTTGTTTACACTCTAGCGCCTTCATTTATTCACCAATCCTAATCATATTTTCAGTAAATGTGTATAATCAAAAGATCTTGGACAAGTTCGATTATGGGCGGAATTGGACCAGAACTTCAAGAGTTAAGGGCCCTTGACTTACAAAATTTGCTATAATTTAGGTTGTTTACACTCTAGCGCCTTCATTTATTCACCGATCCTAATCCTATTTACAATTAATGTGTATGACCTTACGGTCTTGGATAAGTTCAGTTATGGGTGGAATCTGACCACAATTTCAAGTGTTATGTGCCCTTGGATTAGAAAATATGCTACGTTTTAGCATGTTTAACAGTATAATACCTTCATTGTTGGATTTGATATCAAAATCTACGTAAAAATGGGTTATACAAGATGGAAACTATTTTACCTGGTCATTAATTATAGTGCCTTTTTTCTCAGGTGAGCGTTCAAGGGCCATCTTGGCCCTCTTGTTAAGTTATCTGCCCTTGAAATGACCCGAAATTAGACAAAATTTCAAATTCAAGGGCAGATAACTCAAAAACGAGTATGTCAACCCCCAATTTTTTTTCATTTAAAATGTTTCTGTTATCATATGCTATGAACATGTAAATTTTAAAAAAAATTCATGAATGAGTTTTCATTTTCCCTATATGTCTATGTGAAAAAACTGGAAACTGTAGCAAATGTCCTTAAGTTATTTAACACTATTTTATCATTTATTGTATCATTCAAGATTATTATGTATAATTGTAAAGCATGCATAAAAATAATGTCAGAATTTGTTAAAACCACAAGGTTTTCTTTGGTCTGTTGACATATTTTACATTTGACTAACTTGTATTGTATGCCCTCCTGTTGTGAGCCTGAATGATGGAAAACAAACATTTTGATGGTTTCTATTATTAAGTTGTTGTTGCATTTATGATTGATATTTTACCTCTTTTATATTCTTTATTATGTGTTTTATCCATTTTATATTTACTCATCATATTGGCTGTACGTTTTATATTTACTATCAAACTTGTTATGCCCCCTTTCAAAGAAAGAACATAGTCAAGTTGATCATCAGGATTTGAATATCCATTGATTTATGAATAATGTAGGAATCTCAGTTCAGAGGCTTCAGTGCTTTTTAATGAAGATATTTGATCATCTGGCGTTTCATGCCCCTTACACTGTTATCGTGTCAGGCAAAAGGCAATTATGGCAGCCCATGCTGTGCATATTGAGGTACAGAGACTTATTTCAGTTGATCATATTCTATTACCGTATGGATTAGATACCGTACCTTTTTATGCATGATTTATTATAGAACGTTCCTTTTTAGCTCACATGTCAAAAAGTGACAGGGTGAGCTTTTAGGATCTGTCTCTGTCCGGTGTACGGCGTGTGTCGTCATTTTAGCAAAACTGGGTCAGAATGTTAATATTGACAAAATCTTGGACGAGTTCGATATTGGGCCATTTTGGGTGAAAAACTAGGTCACAATAAGGGAAAACCTTGTGAACGCTTTAGAAATCACTGTTTTGATTGGATCTTCATGAAACTTTGTCAGAATGTTTATTTCAATAATATGTAGGTCAAGTTTGATAATGGGTCATTTCCGGTAAAAAACTAGGTCACTAGGGCAAATTGCTGGAAAACCTTGTGAACACTCTAGAAGTCTAGAAGATTGGATGATCATGAAACCATGTCAGAATGTTTGTCTTTATAATTTATCATGCAACTGCCATAGTAACTGCCTGATAACACATGACCTAAGAACACATGTTCTCAGGTCAATAGGCTGCTAACAGCCTGAGAACACTTTTTGGCTCCGCCCACAAAGACGGACTACTTTCATAAATTATGAATGGAACATTTTATTTGCTAAATTATAAAAAAAAACAAAGAAATTTATTATAAGAAATATAAAAATAGTATATTTGAACACAAATTATTATAAATAAAAACAAAGAATCATCAAGAAATGCTTATTTATGCAACTTAACAAAATACTAAACTTACATCAAAGAAAAAAAATGGGAGCAACGTTGGAACGTCGACATGTGATTTACTAGAGAATCGTGTAAAACGTCATAGAATGACGTCATTTTGTTCAACCGTGCGCAATGTATTTCCCGCAAAATCGTGTAAATTTATTGAAATTGAAGTTATATGGACGAAAATAATGCCAATCAAGCAGTAAGAAAATAATTTTACCATTACTTATGAGTTGTAGATAATTGTTAACAAATGATTTCTTTAATGTGAAATTAAATTTTTTGATCCATGAGAGCTTTTTTTATTATTTTTACCAATTGTAGTGAACTATTTATCTGCGGATGTTGACTGTTCAATGTGATTTGCCGGGAGACCGTAATAATCACACTAGCGAATTAAATGCTAAATTTCAGGTGAAATGACACTAAATGATGCTCCGAAAAATGAGTTACATGATAAATAGAAACTTGGGTCACTGTCAGGATTGAACAATGTTATCAGACTCGGCGATATCGTTCGAACATGGGTCATCTTGGGTCAAAAACTAGGCCAAATCTTATGAAAAACCATGTTAACACTGTAGATTTCACAGTTATAATTGGATCTTCACCAAACTTTGTCAAATTGTTTGTTTTAATGATATAACCGCTAAGTACAAATATGGGTCATCTGGGGTCAATAACTAGGTCACCAGGTCAAATCTTAGGAACACTGTTAACACTGTAGATGTCACAGTTTTGATTGGATCTTCACCAAACCTTGTCAAAATATTTGCCTCAATGATATGTGGGTCAATGTTGAATATGGGTCAGCCAGGGTCAAAAACTGGGTCACCAGGTCAAATCTTAGGTAAAAATCTTATAAAAGCTCTAAATTGCATGGTTTTAATTGGATCTTGGCCAAAACTTTTCTGATTGTTTGTCTCAATGATATTAAGGATAAGTTTAAATATGGCTCATCTAGGGACAAAAACTAGGTCACGAGGTCAAATCTTAGGAAAACCTTATTAATACTGTATATGTCAAATTTTGATTGTATCTTCACCAAACCTTGTCAGAATGTTTTGTCTTAATGATATGTAAGACAAATTCAAACATAGGTAATCTGGGGTCAAAAACTAGGTCACAAGGTCAAATCTTAGGGAAACCTGGTCTATGCTGTAGTTTTCATGGTTTTGATTGGATCTTCACCAAATTTTGTCAGAATGTTTGTCTTATTTATATGTAGGACAAATTCTAACATGGGTCATCTGGGGTAAAACACTAGGTCACCAGTTGAAAACAAAGTTTTAATGAGTGAACAGTGATTGTCATGTGAGCGATATAGGGCTATCTTGGCCCTCTTGTTTCTTTATTGACTTATACAAGGTGGGGAATAGTGATGTACCAATGATCGGAAAACATCGATTAGCTACTAGTAGAAGCTTGTCGATGATCGATGTCACATTTTCATAATCGATCATCGGATATGAACATGTTGGACTAGCACTTGGGTTTCATCGCATCAAAGGGAAGTCACTACATCGTAATTCAAAATGAAATATGTCATGCAAGTTCTTTCTATCCTAAGGTGAAGCTTGCAAGCATCCCAGACTCCAGTGCTGATTTCCAAGGGCTAGTTGGCTCGCCTGTTTAAGATTTAAATTCTCTGTTATTATGACTTGTTTGAAATTAATTATGAAACACCTTTTATCTTATAATTTGTACATCAAAATGAGAACTGAATAATGTACAGCACTTGTTGAATGTCTAACCGATTATAATCGGAAAGTCGGATCGGAAGCCTTAACCGATTCCAACAGATGATAGATTATGATTTCCAACTGATGTCCCATTACTAGTGGGGAATCATGTGACTTAATTTATTATGCTATACTGCACAGAAAATGGCAGATGACAGCTCTCGGTAAGTGATGGTTTTTCATTTCTGTTGACTTCCATTGCCATTTCTGACCACCGAAACATACCCTACCATATGGTCAGTTAAATTTCGCATACAACGGTAGCTTTCTGACCACTGCAGCTAGCATATCTGTTGAGATTGCCTTCTAAATTTATATCAGGTAGTCATGGTTCCGTGAAGTTTAGCTTGTTAAACTACTCTCCACAATATAAATTTCGAAAGTGGTCAGAAATGCACCGATGTATGCAGAATTTAACTGGCCATATGCACCCCTACTTAACGGTGGCTCTTTCACATTTTTGTGATCTGTTAAATATGAGCCATCAACACATCCGTTATAGAGCCATCGATCAATTTCAAGTTTAAACAGGTAAATACATTTTATAAAAATATTAGTTTTTAAAGCACATGCTTGTTTTTAAAAAATCGAAGAATGCTATTTTCTCTTTTCTCGTCATTTTGCATGCATTTTCGACAAGAAATACTCTAAAATGACGTTGCTAGAAGTTGCATGCACGATTAAATGGTCCAGCATCCACTTCATGGAAGAGAAATCACTCCAAATGTGTCTCCTCGTGAAAGAAAACACACGAGTTGATAATTTCTGAAAGTTCTAGCAACGTCATTTTAGAGTATTTCTTGTCGAAAATGCATGCAAAATGACGAGAAAAATGTTCTGGGTGGCATAGCATTCTTAGATTTTTTAAAAACAAGCATGTGCTTTAAAAACTGATATTTTTATAAAATGTGTTTACCTGTTTAAACTTGAAATTGATCGATGACTCTATAACGGATGTGTCGATGTCTCATATTTAACAGATCACAAAAATGTGAAAGAACTACCGTTTAGTAGGGGTGATATGATAGGGTCAGAAATGGCAATGGAAATCAACAGAAATGAAAAGCCGTCACTATCCGCCATTTTCCATGCAGTATAGCATAATAAAGTCACCCGATTACCCACTGTGTTATACATGATCAGTCAATTAATGATAATTCCCTTACATTTGTATGCCCATCAGACGCTGCCGTTATTGTATTTACCTGACCTATTTTCCTGCATTATGCCGGGAACCAAAGTAGGCAGTATGTGATTGTACAGGAAAAAAACAACAAATTTTGCTTACAGCAGTTTCTAACTAGGGTTGCTTCAGTTCATGTTGTTAGGTTATGTTTTGATGCTTTTTAATGGATTTGATGTGACATTTATGAACTTTGTTTTATTACATTGTATGTGATATTTATTTGGAATTTATCTAGTCTCCATTTTTCGCATTTTGAATGATTGTATGCATTTACATAGAAAGTAGAAACCGTCCATATATACATAATACTGTAAGGGTTGTTTATCTTTGGAGATATTATATTGTTCAAGATAAACTTGTGATGTAGTTTACCAGAATATTTTTGTGAACTCTGAATTTTTGTAAAATGAGTCCTTTCATAAGATTGACTTTATATAGCGAAATGAATTGGTTGGGTTTTTATGCTTCTAATTTATCATGGCTTATTGTGATAAATGGAGGAATTTAAGACAAAAATGTGTTCTATCACATCCGAGTGTTACTGCATTCACTGAACAAAAGGAAAGCTGTTGTTTTAAACTTTCTTATCTATTATCTATAGGGAAATGTTTTTCCTTGATCTTTTCTATTCTATTTAGTTATGTTCCTGTTTCTGTAATTTTTAGACAGTCACGTTTGTCCTGGACATAATAAACATATTCATTTCCATCAAGAAGTGTTACAAGTTAATTGTTTTATTGAAACAAATGTGCTTGGTTGTACATTAATTCATGCAAATTTAACTAGGATTTATTCAATTTATAAGTAGCGTTTATTCTTTAAATTGTATCTGATTTAGTTTCATGTAATATATGTACATGTACTTATATTAAAGTGTTTTACTGTGTATTAATTAAACTACAACTTATATGACTGTTTAGTTGTTTATTACACTACACCTGTGAATATTGAAACTAACATTGAGCGACTATTGTAAATCATGCCACTGACTTACCTTTACAGCCATGTATTGCTTTTAGCTGAACTGAGCATGATGTTTTCAGTGTGAGTTTTGTGATAGCCCTGCGTCCTTCATGTGAATTGCGTCATGAGGTGGTATCAAACTTTCTTTGATTTCTCTGAAATCTTTAGGTCAATTGCAACAAAACTTTGCAGGAATGATCCGTGGGTGGTCCCCTTTCAATGTTGTTCAAAGAATTCTATTCCATGCAGAACTCTGGTTGCCATGGCTACCAAAAGAAAAAACTTTTTTTAAAGCAAACCGTAAGGCCCAAGTTTAGATATTTGGGATGCAGCATCATCTGGTGGACCTCCACCAGGTTTGTTCAAAATATGGCCCCCGGGTCAAAATTGGCTCTGCCCTTGGGGTAACTTATTTTACATAATCTCAATAGTCTCATAGTTCAAACTTCCGGACCAAAGCAGCAGCAGCAGGGGTTAACCGCCAACCTTCGTTCTTGTGGCTACGCTCCTGAGTGTACAAGAATAAATTTCTTTTCATTATTTACAGATATCTAGTTCATCGGCACTCTACAGTCTTAAAATCGAAGTCTGTCTCTTAATGATAAAAGCAAGGGCCGAGTTTTCTTATTTTCAAGAAAGTCAATTAGCTATCATCAAGTTTAGAAAGAATTTGTTCCTAAACATAAGAATTCATAGCTAAGAAAATATTGATGAAACGCATTTTACCGCTGAGAAGGGAGATAAGACACTTCTTATTTAAGAAGTTGCTCAAGATGTTTGATGAAATGGGGCCTAAATATCTAAGCTCTAGGCATTGTTGTTTCTGATAAGAAAATTTTAAACATTTTTCTTATTGGGTTTCTTTGCTATAGCTTCAAGCAAGGAGCACTCTATGAAGTTTTGTTGAAATTGACCCAGTAGTTTAGGAGGAGATATACCCATAATGCTGTTTTAAAACAAGAGGGCCACGATGGCCCTTTATCGCTCACCTGAGAACAAAGACACAATAATTAATGACCAGGTAATATAGTTTCCATCTTGTAAAACTCATTTTTACGTAGATTTTGAGATCAAAACCAACAATGAAGGTATAATACTGTTAAACAAGCTAAAACGTAGCAAATTTTCTAATCCAAGGGCCCATAACTCTTGAAGTTGTGGTCCACCCATAAATTAAACTGGTTCCCATTCCATGATGCAGTGCACCAAAGGCTTTGTACACACAAGTCAACGGGAACCAGTTTACCCATAACTGAACTTGTCCAAAACCATAAGGTCATACACATTCATTGTAAATATGAATAGGATCGGTGAATAAATGAAGGCGCTAGAGTGTAAACAAGCTAAAATATAGCAAATTTTCTAAGTCAAGGGCCCATAAATCTTGAAGATATGGTCCGATTCTGCCCATAATCGAACTTGTCCAAGATCTTTTGGTTATACTCATTTACTGAAAATATTATTAGGATCGGTGATTAAATGAAGGTGCTAGAGTGTAAACAAGCTAAAATATAGCAAATTTTCAAAATCAAGGGTCCATAACTCTTGAAGTTCTGGTCCGATATTGCCCATAATCGAACTTGTCCAAGATCTTTTGGTTATACACATTTACTGAAAATATTATTAGGATTGGTGAATAAATGAAGGCGCTAGAGTGTAAACAAGATAAATATAGCAAATTTTGTAATTCAAGGGCCCATAACTCTAGAAGTTATAATCAGATTTTGCCCATAATCGAACTTAGCCGAGACATTGTGGCCATATACATTGTGAGCAAGTTTAATCACGATTCGTTAAGAGCTGCGGATGCTAGAGTGTAAACAAACTAATTGTGGACTGACGACGGACATTCAACAATCCTAAAAAAATCAGTTATTTCCCTTTCCGTTCAGTAATTCTGAGTTGTTTTCCCTGGAATTCTTCAACGGGATGGACAGTTAAAATGTCACCATGTCTGTCCTTGGTTATTTCTTTAATGAGCATTGAAATATCAATACATGAATAATGTAGTTTCTTTTTTTGCTGAGTATATATTTGAGTATTGCTCAATAATTAAACACACTTCTATTTATACCATTTATTCTTTCACAGTCTTACAACAGGGAGACAGAATAATAGATGAAACAAGAGGGCCATAATGGCCCTATAATCACTCGCCGAAAAAAATAATTGACTACTTTCATCTTAATCTTTGATTTGAAGAATATAACACTGCCAAATGATAGAAATCATTTTAGAATAAAATTTAAGGTACATAATTCAACAACACATAGCTTTTTAGCTCACCTGATTGATCAGGTCAGCTTTTAGGATCGATGAATGTCCGGCGTCCAGCCACAATTAGTTTGTTTACACTCTAGCATCCACAGCTCCTAACCAATCGTAATCAAACTTAGTCACAATGCATATGGCCATAATGTCTCGGCTAAGTTCGATTGTGGGCAAAATCTGACAAGGACTTCAAGAGTTATATGCCCTTGACTTAGAAAATTTGCTATATTTAGCTTGTTTACACTCTAGCACCTTCATTTATTCACCGATCCTAATCATATTTACAATGAATGTGTATGACATTAAGGTCTTGGACAAGTTCAGTTATGGGTGAAATCGGACCACAACTTCAAGAGTAATTGGCCCTTGGAATGGAAAATTTGCTATATTTCAGCTTGTTTACACTCTAGCGCCTTCAATTCTTCACCAATCCTGAACATATAATCATAATCGTATTTACACAGAATGTACATTTCCCTGCATCCAGCATTCATGAAAATTAGAGTTGGTTTTGATCAAAATCTATGTAAAAACGGGTTATACGAGATGAAAACTGTATTACATGGTCATTAATTATAGTGTCTTTGTTCTCAGGTGAGCGATCTAGGGCCATCTTGGCCCTCTTGTTTTTTGAAAACATTTTTCATAACATAAGCCTAATGTAAGTGTGCTTTCTGATTTTGATGAAATTATTTCAATAGGATTATGTTAGATAGAATTAATACTGCAAAGTTTCATCAAGATTGGATGATATTTATTGTTGAAAATATGGATACAAAAAAAACAGCTTTTTTCGTACACTTGGGACAAAAAAGTACATAATGTTCAAATCAACAGCTTACTTAGTTATTTAACATATTATGTAATGTAAGCAACAAAGGTAATGTTGAGGAGTAGTACCAACTAATATGAATTGCATTTTTACTATATTTTCATTAAAATCTAATGCATCAATGACAGTTATGAATTTCATCTGACACATTAATTCAGACCAATTAGATAAACCCAACTATCACTAAAATCATGAAAATGGTGCATGATATGCTGCATTTTGCTATTTAGAATGTGTATTAAAACAGCAGTCAATTTTAAAGTCAAATGTTTTTAACCTCTCTTTAAAATTCAGAGTTGGATGTAATGCGTCCATCCGTACACTTGGGACAAAAAACTAAATTGTCTTACATAATTCCATATTAATGAAAATTATCTAATAGAATACACAAAATTGATAAAAATGACTCTAGTAGGAGATGTTGTTAGTATTGCGTTTGTAATCATAGGTAATGAGCAATAACTTGGTAACATCATGATTAAGAAGTTCATGATTTCAGTTATTGATATGGATTACCTTTTGCAAATTTATGCTTGGATGAAAGTCACATTTCAAAATCTTTTTTATTATGTCTGTACTAAAATATTGCAAGTATGAAATCATAACTGGAATAATATAACTCTATAAAAGATCTAATGAGATACCGATGTGATAAACATATCTGTACGCTTAGGATATTCATTATATTCATGTAAATTTCATCATTCATGGAATTTAACAATTATGAGTCAACCCAAACTATTATTATTGTACAGTTAAGTTTTTACAGCTTCTAGTTTTCACCTGAAATTGATAACATTAAAATATATTCTTAAAATATATACTAGTGCAATGTTGGCATTATTCACAGGACTGTTGATCTCACTCAGATTCAACCAGGATCTTCTTGGTGTGATATTTCTAACTACATGTACAAGACATGTACAAGGCAGATTCAACCAGGATCTTCTTGGTGTGATATTTCTAACTACATGTACAAGATATGTATAAGGAAGTACAGCTTCAGCCCATTATTTGGAATCCTCTGTGTACTGTATGCTTCTACGTGATGATAAGCCATATAATGGTTCTTCTCCTCTGGCTTCTCTCAATCTGTTCAGCTGGGGTTTGCTGGTTTCAGTTCTTGTATTTCTTTCTTCTTTTTGTTCCTGTATGTACTTCCATTTTCACCCCTCTTTTATTATAATTTGGATCTGTCTGTCTCTTTTTCAGTACCCTTTCCATGCAATTGATCTTTTCATTTCTTTTCTTGGATCTTAGATATTGTACTTTTTTAGGATCTGACTTTATCTATACATTTATCTATTATTACATAATAAATTATTCTCTGTGCCTCTTCTAACTTGGTTCTAGATGTACTTTTCTTTTCATTTATTTGCTACGAAGTTCTATTTCTAGTTCTGAAGGGGTATTTTACCACCAATTTGTCATGCTTGTACACCAAATATGCCATGAATTCATATGATGGGATGTGTAACATACTATGCCAATCATATATTGTATGCAAAATATGTGCTCATTGATTAGTGTGGATCTGAACACATGATAACATTGATTGTTTCTATTTTTATGTCCCGAGTGTACATAAAGTACATGTTTTAAAAACATAGGGTATCTTGTAACAAATATCATAAATGATTGATAGTTAAACATTTTTATCAAGAAATTGAATGGGCATTCAAGAATAGAACAACTTGATAGCTTTATCTGCATGAATTGACTTAATTACTAAATGTTAAAAAAATCAGTTTAATTAAAAAATGAAATTGCTCAATAAAAACTTACCAAAATTCTTCTTCACAGCCATGTAATCATATTTCATGAATGATGTAACCTTGATACTGACTGATTCCACAAATGAATGTATCATGACATTTGACACTTGTAAATGTAAAAATGCCAAAGCTGTGTACACTAGGGACATCCTAATTTTGATGGTAAAAATCATTACAGACCATCAGTTCCTCAAGTAAGAATATACAACAAGACATTGACATAAGCTATGTAGGGAATATGTTTAATGTTATGTACATCTGCGATTTAAAAAAATATAGGCTTATTTGTTTGATTTCGTACACTTGGGACAACTCTGGTTCAAATGATACAAAATGGCATTACTTGTACAATATTGCTAAATTTTCATGTTAAATTATTATTTTTCAGCTGTTGATACAATTGTTGGATAAAAAGAGCCAAAAATATTAACCACAACATGATCATTTTGTGACTATAAGGCTTAAAAATTAAAATTTCCCCAAAAATGGTTGTCAAAAAATTCCTGTATGTCTTATCATAAACTCGCAAGCCATCATACCATGCCAAATGATAATTTCATTATGTTTTCCCATTGGACATACATCAAACTACTAACTTAAACAAGAGGGTCAAGATGGCCCTTTAGCGCTCACCTGAGAACAAAGTCACAATAATTAATGACAGATAATATAGTTTCCAACTCGTATAACCCATTTTTATGTAGATTTTGAGATCAAAACCAACAATGAAGGTATAATACTGTTAAACAAGCTAAAACGTAGCAAATTTTCTAATCCAAGGGCCCATAACTCTTGAAGTTCTGGTCCGATTCCACCCATAACTGAACTTGTCCAATACCGTAAGGTCATAAACATTCATTGTAAATATGATTAGGATCGGTGAATAAATGAAGGCGCTAGAGTGTAAACAAGCTAAAATGTAGCAATTTTTCAAAGTCAAGGGCCCATAACTCTTGAAGTTCTGGTCCGATTCCGCCCATAATCGAACTTGTCCAAGATCTTTTGGTTATACATATTTACTGAAAATATGATTAAGATCGGTGAATAAATGAAGGCGCTAGAGTGTAAACAAACTCAAATATAGCAAAATTTCTAAGTCAAGGGCCCATAACTCTTGAAGTTTTGGTCCGATTCCGCCCATAATCGAATTTGTCCAACATCTTTTGGTTATACACATTTCAAGGGCCCATAACTCTAGAAGTTGTTGTCCGATTTTGCCCATAATCGAACTTAGCCGAGACATTGTGGCCATATGCATTGTGAGCAAGTTTAATCACGATTCGTTAAGAGCTGCGGATGCTAGAGTGTAAACAAACTAATTGTGGACAGACGACGGACATTCAACAATCCTAAAAAAAATCAGTTATTTCCCTTTCCGTTCAGTAATTCTGAGTTGTTTTCCCTGGAATTCTTCAACGGGATGGACAGTTAAAATGTCACCATGTCTGTCCTTGGTTATTTCTTTAATGAGCATACGTATTGTATCTGCTGAGAACTGTATCGGGACAGCCCTAATTGGGATTATCTTTCTATTAAACTTGAACAATGATGATAAATTTGAAATGTCATGCTAAAAGCAGTACACGTGGGACATTTTTGGTATGTTTTTCGTGCATAATTTTGTAATAAATAAAGTGACAGTACATGTAATTGTTTGACACAAATCAGAATATTTCTTCTTTGGCCTTGTCAGACCTACCTCTGTTAATTTAACATGTATTTCCATGCTTAGATCTTATGTTATTATAAAAATATAATGAAACATATTATAGAAACTGTCATGATCATCATAATAGTGAATAAACCATAATCTATAGTTGCTTCCAAAGATAAGATATCCATGAGATACTGAACAACTTTCACATTATTCCATCTAAATAAAACTGAATTTTAAGTTCAAATACAGTTTTAATTATTTCCTGATCCATGTACATTTAGTTAGAAAAATTATATTTTCATGAAAGAAGAATGTAGATGGCACCAAAGTCTATCAACAAAAACACTTGGAATGAAACTATATATAAAAAAACTGTTATGTATAGAAGGACCAGAGAATTGATAATCATATTGTAACCATTTTCAGTAACAAAGCTTTCTTCTAGCATAAATCTAGCTTTCACAGTAAACTATTACATTTTTCACTGAACATAGTTGTAAAATTAAAAGAGTTTATGAATCAAATAAATTAAGTGTACAGATACATTTATCAATTAAGATTCAATAAATGGTAACATTATATGGTATGAGAGAGCAGATACAATTACATGAAAAGTCTTAACAATAAATACATGATTCACTGTGACAATAGAACAACAAAATTTAATGATTGTTAATCCTTTTGTTTCACTGAGTTTGTTCAAAGAACAGTACAAGTGTTTGAAGATCATAGTTATCTAAAACTTCTAACAATGCTGGTACCCGACCTTTCATATTCTGACCTTTGAACTTGAACTTGTCTATGAATAAGTCAGTGATCATGCCTGAAACGATAGTATTTAATTATGACATATTATCTATCTGCACAATACTAAGCATTATAGCTAAGCAACAAACTTGCAAACTAAAACTTAACTAAGAACACGATGTGTTTTAAAAAGACAATGCCCCCTCTGGGTGGGTGACCTTTGACCTGAAAATGCACAAGTCCCGATGAACCAACATATGAAGTTTGATGATTGTAGGTGGAAGCCTTTTGATTTTATAGGCAATGTTAAAGTTTGGTACAGACAAACAAAGGGCCATAAATCTGCTAAAAATGATTGAATCACAAAACCCAGACAATAATTTTTTATGTCCGAGGGAACTTGGTGACAATAGTTCTATCAATGTTTGGTAAAAATCCATTGAGAAAACTAGGAGGAGTTGTGTACAGATGAGTATTTCTCTATCACATATGCAGAAACAAAGGGCCATAAATCCGCCAAAAATAATCCAATCACAAAACCGGAATTTAGTAGCTGGGGTTCTTGGTGACAGTAAGTCTGTGAAAGTTTAGTCAAATTCCTTTGAGAAATGTAGGAGGAGTATCATAGAATAAATTTAGGATATAAAATAAACAAAGGGCTAAAATCTGCCAAAAATGGTTGAGTCGCAAAACCCGGAACATATGTGCTGGGGTTCTTGGTAACAAAAAGTATGTAAAAGTTAAAGTTTTGTCAAAATCTCATGAGAAATGTAGGAGTAGTATCCTAAAAGAAATTTAGGATTTTTTAAAAACATAATGACCTTGTGACCTTGACCTTTTGACCTACTGACCGGAAAATGTGCAGGTCCTGTAGAGGCTGTCATGAGGAACATACATATGAAGTTCGATGATTGAAGGTGGAAACATTTTGATTTTATAGACAAGGTTAAAGTTTGGTACAAACAGACAAATAGACAGACAGGCCAAAAACAATATGCCCCGATCTATTGATACAAGACATAAAAAAAGCATCGTAAACCAGTATTATAAGTACATTAACTGTAGTAGATGTATTGTAGGGAAACATGTCCATTGTTACACATACTTCATTTTATAGAAAATGGCTCCATTTAACACAAAAACATATTTCTAAACAGACAAATACACTTTTGTATTTGCTAGCTTCTGTTTATGCAATATTTGAAAAAATCTTTGCTTGTCTCATTCCTTTCCCAAAGACTCTTTAAGAACAAGAAATTAATTTGGTTTGACTTAAATAATCAAATCAAAACTTGCAAAATTTGAATAAAATACCAATAACAAAATGAAGAAAAAATCCCAGAAACAAAGATTGCAGCTCCCTACTGGCCATGGAAGATATAGCTTCTTATTATATAAGGGAAGATCAAGAAAAGAAAGAAAAGACTGAGTCTACAACTTTTGAAAGCAACAAGATAAAGTAACAATAAACATGCATGCGCATTGTTATTTTTTATCTATTAAATTGATCAAGTGACAATTGCACAAAATCTATTGACAGACTTCATGTTATGGACTAGCAACTCATCCATGACTCCAGGAGATGTCATGATGATGTAGCACTTCTTCGCTATGAATATAAATCTATTGAATTTTGCACAATTAAGAAATTTACATCATGCCTGGAACCAACATGCATAGTGGTCCCAGATTGTATGAGAAAGGATGTAAGCTGCAGGGACAACTTAAGTGATACGGCACAATTACACAAGTCAAAAGTATAACACAACAGTTACTGTTCAAATTGTATAAAATATTTCCTACTAGTTTCTGAAAGGTAACAGATTGTTGAATCTAGTACAAAATTATCTGAGAAGTTAATTCTCCCTTTCGTCACATACCAGAACATGTTTTCAAGCGGTTTACTGATATCTCTGCATTTTTATTCATTAGATTTGATTTCATGGATAAGCCGACCCACAAAATTCATAAAATTCAATCACCTACGTAAATTAATAAAATTGTAGTATGTACGAGGGGTGTTCAATAAATACGCAGAAAAGTGCTGTAACTCAAACAACTATTATCTACGCTCAACCAAATTGTCATATTTTTTAGATAAAACAATTATGTATTACCGGGGAAAATAATATTTTCCAAATATAATCTAAACTACCACGGCAGTCACTATGACAACGTCATGTTTGAAAACCCGGCCCAAAATGTAATAAAAAGAAAGCATTTGTCGCTCAGGAAACGGCGTCTCTCTCTCTTGCGTCTGATCAGATTTCGTCACCAAAATTTGTCATAATATGGCACCAACTCTTGGCACGACGTCCAAGACCTCATATTAACGTCTGACATCATTTGAGCATTAGCGGACATATTGTTTATGCAAGGTGCGTAAAAATGAGTGCCGAACAGAGAACGGCGGTGAAATTTTGTGTTTTAAATGGAAAATCGAGAAAAGAAACAATGTATATGTTGATTAAGGCATACGGCAATTCTGCAATGAAGAGAACGGCTTTGTACAAATGGTATGCCCGTTACGAAGACGGTAAAGAAAGTGTGTAAGACAACCGGAGAAGTGGGTGGCAAACGTCGATAACGTCACATAAGAATCAGGATATTAAAGAACTTCTGGATAAAGACAGACACATTACCGTAAGAGAAATAAGTGACAACCAAGCAGCAAACGATCATCAGACAATCCATTGAACTATTGGAGCACCCACCATATAGCCCCGACCTGGCCCCTTGTGATTTCTTTTTTATTCCCCACACTGAAGCGGTATTTACGAGGAAGACAGTTCGATGGGATAGAAGACCTACATATTGCAGTTGCTTCCCTTGAGTCTGATACGTACAAGAAACGCTTCTACTCATGGGTAAAACACTGTAAAAAGCGCATAACATTTCAAGGAGAATATTTTGAAAAAGATGAGAGTCTTTAGACGGTTATCTCACCAAGGTATGTGAAAAAAAAATCAATTAGCACCGTAAATAGCGCAACGTAAAATTGACGCTGGATGACGTTGGGCCGGGTTTTGCGCGATGACGTTACCATAACTATCGAGTTTTCTTAATGTGTAGAGATATTAACATGAAATGTACACAATAAATACAGAATTGTTTAGTCTACAGTATGTGCAAATTTTGCTGTGCTATTTCAATAATTGAGAGAATGACAACACTTTTCCGAGTATTTTTTTAACACCCCTCGTATATGCACACTAAGAGGTTTTTTGTTTCAAGCTTTGCAATAAGTGATTAAAATGATATTGTGAAGACATCCTGACAATAGCATTAGTGGCCTATATTTAGTTTAAAACATTTGACGTCTCATGGTTATTCTAATAATTGTAAATTAATGATATTCAGAGTGTTTAACTAATTAATTCCTACCATACAATCTTTCTAAATGGCAAGGTTGTCGTTTATATTCTATTTTTAGCTGCTCAGCATCTTCAAGTATCTGTCGATATTCAGGTGACAAGAAATCAACACTGTTTTCATTCACATGTAATTCCTACAATAACAAACAAACTGTTTAGACACAGGAAATTAATACCAAAATCAGTAAATGTAGAATAATTCAGTAATCATGCAATCATGTTTTATTTGCACTAAATTAACTGCAAACAAGAGGGCCAAGAAGCCCTATATCGCTCACATGACAATCATTGTTTACTCATTAAAACATTGTTTTGAACCTGTGACCCTGTGACCTAGTATTTTTTATCCCAGATGATCCATGTTAGAACTTGTCCTACATATAAATAAGACAAACATTCTGACAAGGTTTGGTAAAGATCCAATTAAAACCATGACAACTACAGCATAGACAAGGTTTTCTTAAGATTTGACCTAGTTTTTTACCCCAGATGACCCATGTTTGGAGTTGTCTTACATAGCATTAAGACAAACATTCTGACAAGGTTTGGTGAAGATCCAATCAAAATTTTACATCTACAATGTTAATAAGGTTTGCCTAAGATTTGACCTTGCGACCTAGTTTTTGACCCCAAATGACCCATGTTTGAAGTTGTCTTACATAGCATTAAGACAAACATTCTGACAAGGTTTGGTGAAGATCCAATCTAAATTTTACATCTACAGTGTTAATAAGGTTTGCGTAATATTTTACCTCGTGACCTAGTTTTTGACCCTAGTTGACCCATGTTTGAACTTGTCCTTAATATCATTAAGACGAATAATCTGACATGGGGTGGAGAAGATCCAATTAAAACCGTGACATCTAGAGCTTTAACAAGGTTTTTACCTAAGATTTGACCTGGTGACATAGTTTTTTACCCCAGCTGACCAATGTGCGACCTTGACCCACATATCATTGAGGCAAACATTCTGACAAGGTTTGGTGAAGATCCAATCAAAACTGTGACATCACAGTGCTAACAAACTTTTCCTAAGATTTGACCTAGTGACCTAGTTACTGACTCCAGACGACCCATATTTGTACTTGACCGTTATATCATTAAAACAAACAATTAACCAAGTTTGGTGAAGATCCAATTATAACTGAACTCTACAGTGTTAACATGGTTTTTCATAAGATTTGACCTAGCGACCTAGTTTTTGACCCCAGATCACCCATGTTCGAACTTGTTCAATATTGACAAACATTCTGACAAGGTTTCATGAAGATCCAATCAAAACAGTGACTTCTAGAGTGTTCACAAGGTTTTCCAGCAATTTGCCCAAGTGACCTAGTTTTTGACCACAGATGACCCATTATCAAACTTGACCTACATATCATTAAAATATACATTCTGACAAAGTTTCATGAAGATCCCTTATTTGGCCCTGGTGACCTAGTTTTTGACCCAAAATGGCCCATTATCGAACTCGTCTGAGATTTTGTCGATATTAACATTCTGACCCAGTTTTGCGAAAATTGAGCTAACTAGAACTATCACTAAAGGTGATGAATACCCCCACATGCCGCCTTGACATAGTTATTGTTACATTATACAAAGGGAAATATAACGCATTTTCATTTTTTTTAATATCTGCAAATTGTTGCTTAGAAATATCTTGACCAATTTCTAAATATTCATTATAATATAAAAAATAACAAAGGGCCATAACTCATTAAAATTTAATTGGACAAAACCTATTGTGGACATGCACAACTTATTACTTCTGTGAAGTTTCATTGAATTCCTGTCAATAGTTAATGAGAAATAGTCCGGACAAAATTTGCCTATTGTATATACTGTAGAAAGAAACAAAGGGCTATAACTCAGTGGAAATCAATCCAAACGAAATATGCTTTAAGCATGCACAACTAGGCTTACTACTGATCACTTCTGTGAAGTTTCATTGAAATCCTGTGAGTAGTTGCTGAGAAATTGTCCGGACAAAATTAGCCTATTGTATATACTGTATAAAAACAACAAAGGGCTATAACTCAGTGAAAATTAATCTGAACGAAAAATGCTTTAAGCATGCACAACTAGGCTTACTACTGATCACTTCTGTGAAGTTTCATTGAGATCCTGTGAGTAGTTGCTGAGAAATTGTCCGGACAAAATTTGCCTATTGTATACACTGTATAAAAACAACTCAGTGAAAATTAATCCGAACGAAAAATGCTTTAAGCATGCACAACTAGGCTTACTACAGATCACTTCTGTGAAGTTTCATTGAAATCCTGTCAGTAGTTGCTGAGAAATTCTCCGGACAAATTGTGCCTACAGACGCACGGACCGACCGACCGTCAAGCGTGAATCCAATATAGCCCCCATATATTTCATATCTGGGAGTATAACAAGTAATTAAAAAATCCTTCAATCCATAGAGAAGATACAGCGTGGACAAATTTTGGGACAGACCGACGGACCGACCAACAAAGTGACTCCTATATAGCCCCCCTACCAATGGTAGTGGGGGTATAAAAATGTGGCCCCTAGTGTGTTCACAAGGTAAAAGTGTGACGACGCACAACACTGGACGCCAGACGAAAACTGATCACAAAGGCTCACCCTGAGCACAAGTGCTCATGTGGGCTAAAAAGATGAACCTAAGTAGTTAAATCATTTCAGAACAACAAGAAACAGTGTTCAATATCCAGTCAACCTCGAACCTTGTATAAATGGATGGACAGGCAATCACTTTCTAATGATGTGAGGCATAAAAACTTATAGTTTGTAATTGTATGTTTTTAATGATACCTTCAGGGCATCAATCAATTGTACTTTCTTTGCCAGAAGAAGTTGATATTCAAGCTTTGGATGAATAAGATTCAATGTGTAAGGAATAGAGTCATCATTGATATCTGAAACACAAAGAAAGAATAGATAAGTAGTTCGTACAGTTCAAACAACTTTGTAAAAACTGAAATCCTAAAATACAATAGTATCCTAAACAATAGTAACAGCTAGGACCTGTGCTAGTGTCATCATGGTCCTGTGTAAGAATCTTCATGGTCTGGTGTGTCATCATTGTCTGGTCTATGCGTCACTGTGGTCCTGTGTGTAGCCATGATCCTGAGAAAGTGTCATCATGGGCCTGGATGTCACCATGGTCCTGTGTATACATGTACTGTATAAGTGGTTAAGTTTTGCAAATTTCGCGAATGAACAAAATTTGCTGATATTTCATCTTGCATAATTATCCACTGACTGTGGGAAGAATTTTACCAAAACACTGGTAGACACCTGAAGACGATAATTACAGGTCACTTATGATCATTACATTTATTAAATGCACAACAAATGAGTTTTATGAAAACAGAATCTTTTATTCAAGCATTGATAATCAGAAATAAAGTATTTCATTTCACATTGTTTTAGTATTTTGTAAGCTAGGAAAATATTTTATACCCTTTACAATTTCACCTTTACAATTTGCATACATTTACTTTAAACATACACATTGTTTATTAACATGCGCTTATAATTGTTCAATGTATAATGTCTCCATTCGTAATTTCGCTTGTAAGAAACTAACGAAATTGACAAAAGATGAATGATTTTTCGATCGTAGGCAGGTGTTATTTTACCTGACTGTGATGTTTATTACGAATATTACCAGTTGGAATTCTGCCAACATTTCTGCTCGCGAAAAGTCCAGAATTTCGAATTCGCTAACTTTTGGACAGGTGGAAATATCAACTTATACAGTATGTTACCATGGTAAGGTGTATGTCACCATAATCAATAGTAAAGTGAAACTATGGCCTTCTGTCAGCCAGACCAATGTCTGTGTCTGTAGGAACCACATGATTGAAGAATAAGGATTTAAATTTAAGAAAAAGAAAACTAGAATCATAATCAAATTTACAAAACGCTGGACTAACTAGAGGGGTAAATGATTTAGCACAGTACCAGGGTGATCATTAAGTTCGTGGACAACCTTGCTGTTGCTGTTATAATTAATTGTATACTTCATTAATTGTACCACTTGACGTGGTTGCCGACTTCTGCTACCTCTGAGATACCATGTCTACCATAACTCGGTGCAAGTCAGCCTGGAAAAAGTTCAGAGAACCTGCTGCAACCAGAGGTCAAGTCTACTCCAGCTGTGTGAGGAGTGTCATGCTCTATGGTTCTGAAACATGGGCAGCATCAGCGAGCACCGTCAAGCGCCTTCAACGTTACGACAGAGCCATGATAAGATGGACCTGCCTGGTCAAGCCTGAAGATGACATCCACTTTGAGACTCTTCTATCTAGGCTCAAAATAAGAGACCGATATTGCCGAACTTCTCCAACTGGGCAGGCTGAGATGGCTATGACACGTTGAGCGCAGTACAAGCTGGATCTTGCAGATCAGATACATGAATATTGCAGCACAGCGGGGTCATGGCAGACCAAAGCATTCTTGGGACTAAGTCGTGAAGCGTGATCGTGCAACCCTGAACATGGACTCTACCAACCCGCTGAATCGCCAGGTATGGAGAGGAAGACTTCTCTCTCAATAGACAGACAGGCCACAACCTCGTCATGAGGATTAATCCATGGCCTGTAGAATCAAAACTGGTTGATGATGATGATTATGAAATTTTTATATAAGGTTACTGAATACAAAAATAAACAAGAGGGCCACATTGGCCCTTTATCGCTCACCTGAGAACCAAGGCCAATAATCAATGACCAGGTAATATAGTTTCCATCTTGTAAAACTCATTTTTACGTAGATTTTGAGATCAAAACCAACAATGAAGATATAATATTTTAAACAAGCTAAAACGTAGCAAATTTTCTAATCCAAGGGTCCATAACTCTTGAAGTTGTGGTCCGATTCCACCTATAACTTAACATGTCCAAAACCATAAGGTCATACACATTCATTGTAAATATGATTAGGATCAGTGAATAAATGAATGTGATAGAGTGTAAACAAGCTAAAATATAGCATATTTGCTAAGTCAAGGGCCCATAACTCTTGAAGATATGGTCCGATTCCGCCCATAATCGAACTTGTTCGAGAACTTTTGGTTATACTCATTTACTGAAAATATTATTAGGATCGGTGTATAAATGAAGGTGCTAGTGTGTAAACAAACTAATATATAGCATATTTTCAAAATCAAGGGCCCATAACTCTTGAAGTTTGGGTCTGATTCCGTCCATAATCGAACTTGTCCAAGATCTTTTGGTTATACACATTTACTGAAAATATTATTAGGATCGGTGAATAAATGTAGGTGCTAGAGTGTAAACAAGCTAAAATATAGCAAATTTTCAAAGTCAAGGGCCCATAACTCTTGAAGTTCTTTTCCGATTCTGCCCATAATCGAACTTGTCCAAGATATCTTGGTTATACACATTTACTGAAAATATTATTAGGATTGGTGAATAAATGAATGCGCTAGAGTGTAAACAAACTCAAATATAGTAAATTTTCTAAGTCAAGGGCACATAACTCTTGAAGTTCTGGTCCGATATTGCCCATAATCGAACTTGTCCAAGATCTTTTGGTTATACACATTTACTGACAATATGATCAGGATTGGTGAATAAATGAAGGCGCTATAGTGTAAACAAGCTAAATATAGCAAATTTTGTAATTCAAGGGCCCATAACTCTAGAAGTTATTATCAGATTTTGCCCATAATCGAACTTCCCCGCCACAAAAGAAGCACATCTGAAGCATATCTGAAGTACAAATGAAGCTTCCCCCTGGAGTATCAAAGAAGTACTTTTAACGTCTCCTGCTTCAAGAGAACTTCCCAGATACAGATAAAATTACATATATGAAAATAATGGAGAAGCGTATTTGAAGTCCCGTCCCAATTATGTTAATTAGTGCTTCAGATGTGCTTCAGTATGCAAATTAGGTTGAAGCGCATTTGAAGTCCCTTGACAGAAGCGCCTTTGAAGCACAAACAGAAGCGCGTCTGAAGCACCTCTAAGAAGCGTCATTGAACGCCTACTTATTTGAAGTCCCTGTTTGAAATTATGTTCAGACCATGCATCATGCTATATCATGAAATGCCTGATATGCCATGTCTGCATCATCAGACAGTATTCAGAAAAAGTATTCAGATATAATTCAGACATTTCTGAGACAACACTCAAAAATAATATTTAGATATTGTACATTGAGTTCACTCAGACTATATTCAGAGAAATATTCAGAAGTTTTTCAGACATGCAGAGCCAGTCTTTCCTTAAATAATTTAATTATACTTGGAAAACTTAACTTAACAATAATAGCAGTTTGATCACATTATATGATGGGGATTAATTATGTTAATAATGTAGCTAACTACAACACAGTCAAATTGCAGCCTCTCAAGTGTTTCATCACACCCCACCCACTTGGTTTTATCATAATTGTCTCTAAATATATATGAAACTGTCATGTTAGGTTTTTTTAGGTGTAAAACATTTATCTATACAAGAACTTAAAAACCAGTACACTTACTAGTGTATTAACATCATAGTTTTAGCAGTTTTTCCATTTTCATTATTGGCACACTTTTTCTTATTATAACAGTCAGCCATTTTTTGAATTTACACCATGTGACCTGTGATGTCATCAAACATCACCATTCCTTTAAATATACTGAAGCGCTTATGAAGCCCCTCCTTATAAGAAATAGATAAAATCAATCCATCCCAAAGTCTATGAAGTACTTCTGAAGTCCCCGCGCGCTTCGATGGAGCAGGGGACTTCATCTGAAGCATATTAAGAAGTATGAAAGAAGTCCCCGGGACTTCAGATGAAGCGGGTCTTTAAATTTTGCAGTGCTAATGAAGTACTTCTGAAGTACGATTGAAGCAGAGGCTTTAACCGAAGCCTCTGCTTCTTTTGTGGCGGGGTTAGCCGAGACATTGTGGCCATATACATTGTGAGCAAGTTTAATCAAGATTCGTAAAGAGTTGCAGTTGCTAGAGTGTAAACAAACTAATTGTGGACGGATGACGGACGCCGGACATTCACCGATCCTAAAAGCTCACCTGATGAATCAGGTGAGCTAAAAAGTACCATTAATTTCCGCTAAAAGAATTTTATAAGCACATGAAATTGATCACCATAGCAACAATAGTAAGCATAACCACCACAGAACAAAATTTTAATATTTATCTGCAAATCCAGCATTAACTATGGCCTCAATTTGGCATGAAATCCTGTCATTAATAAATGACGTCGATGTCATATCATAACATCTTAGCTGCCAGAAGTAAACAAAACTTGAACTTGTTATTATGTAACAACAGAAATGTCAAGATGCTTGGGGTCATCCGAGAAACAATGCCATGTGACGTCGGACATCAATTTAGAACAAAGGGCAGTTATTAAATTTTGCGTAAGACTTGGAATGACACCCAACAGAAACTAAAGAAAATTGGAGAAAACATCAGGGAAAGAGAATGTGTGTCGATCACTGGTTGCAAGAGGCACAAATGATTCCAAGTGGGATGTGATGAGGTTTAAGATGTGGCCGACCGACAACAAAATGTAGCGATGCTAACGTCAAGCTTGTTAAAGAAATCATGGACATAGATAGGCGGACAACAATAAGGCAGATTAGTGAGCAGATTGATATAAGTTATGGACTGATTCAGCAAATTTTAACAGTAGACTTGAATATGAGAAGAATAAGTGCATGATGGGTCCCACGATTGATGTCAAAAGATGAAATGGAAAAGCGTGTGATACTCAGTAAAACAAGAGGGCCATGATGGCCCTATATCGCTCACCAGAAAAAAACATTTTTCTATATATTCCCTATATGGGCCTATGTAAAATCAATTCACCCTGGGGCGGAGTCAGGTTTTACCCAAAGGCCATAATTTGAACAAACTTAGTAGAGGTCCACCTGACAATGCTACACACAAAATATCTAAGCCCTAGGCCTTGCGGTTTCGGACAAGAAGATTTTTTAAATTTTCATATACTGTGGAATCATTAATTTTCGTTGGGGATTTAATTTCGTTGGTCGACTCATCCACGAAATCAAATCCCCACGAATTCAAATGCAGGGATAAGGCATTTCTTTTCAAAAATCAAAATCCACAAATTTATGTCCCCATGAAATAGCTATTTTAGTAAAAACCATGAAAGTTGAACCCAACGAAAATTAATGATTTCACAGTATGAGCCTTCATAAAATAGAATAAACCCCAGGGCGTGGCCAATTTTGAGCCCAGGGCAATAATTTGAACAAACTTGGTAAAGGTCCACTAGACAAATCTACACACCAAATATCTAAGCTCTATGCATTGTAGTTTCTGACAAGAAGATCTTTTAATATCTAAGCTCTATGCATTGTTGTTTCTGAAAAGAAGATTTTTTTTTTCCTATATAATTTGGGGCATAGCCAATTTTGACCCCAGGACCATAATTTTAACAAACTTGGTAGAGATCTACTAGACAATGCTACACACTAAATAGCTAAGCTCTAGGCCCTGTGGTTTTAGACAAGAAGATTTTTAAAGTTTTTCCTATTGGTTGCTATGGCAACCAGAGTTTTTAATAAAAAAAATTTTTTTTAACAACTTTGGTAGAGCTTCATGCAAGGAACATCCCTGTAAAGTTTCGTTGAAATTGGCCAACAAAATGCGTAAGAAGGAGATGTTGTTTAAAGCAACTGTTGACGCACTGACGGACGCATGCACGCACGGACAACGGACAACACACGATCACAATATCTCACCTTGAGCACTTTGTGCTCTGGTGAGCTAAAAATGTTAATTGATGTCATGGATAATGTTGTTCTGGCAGCGATCGGATGCAAATGGTTATACAAAAACATTTGTTATTTGAATAGCTCTGGTGTTTTCGTTAAGAAATTTTATCATGATATGCAGTACACTTTCAGCAACTTCATTATTGTGTTAATTCTTACTTAAAATCTAGCATTTTTTTATATGCTTGGTTTTCCACGATCTTAAGGATCACCCCTCATAGTTAAGACATAGTTTAGGCTGTTCTTACCATATGTAATATCCAGACGGACTTTTTTCTTTGTAGCCTCTTTTGTAAGGACATCTTTGAGTATAGATATGGTGGATATATTATCAGATCTGAATGTGGCAATTCCCTTACTGAAACAAGTGAAATTATCATTTACAACAGAATTCTTATTTTGTAATGTTCTAATGCAAATAAAATAATAGTTGAACTTGAGGATTTATAAAATAAAGATTTTTTTAAGGAGTATTCAGAAATAGGCTAATATGTTCACAGTACCTGTATGTGCATTCCAGTTGAGTATCAAGGAATGTGGACATAAAATGGAACTGCACACTATCACCAGGGGGGGTTTTCTCTGGTAACTCGGGGAGACAGAAACATACCCAGGAATGCATCTCAGCCTGGCTGAACTGTCCAGTCAGCTTGAGAGTGTTGAGAGGTCTGTAAAATATACAGTAAAACAAAATGGTCTGCGTTATACTGAAAAAATATTTATTGAATAATTGATGCTCCCTTATGACATAATGATGAAATTTCCACCATAGGATGTGCAATACCTTGAAATCAATAATAATCAAAGTCAGAGAAGTTCAATGTTGACAGATGGAAAAGATGCCTGATCTCCAAATGGAGGTGTTATGCTTGATTACTTGGTGCAATGACACAAACATGTTCACTGGACAGTTGATAAAATCAGAGTTTTGATATCTAAATATGCATATTATACCAAACGAAACATTTGAAAAGCTGCTTGTTAAGGAATGAGAGGGAACATAAGTTAAAACAAGAGGGCCAGAATGGCCCTATATCGCTCACATGACATTCATTTACTGATTCAAACATTGTTTTGAACCGGTTTTCATGTGATTTGACCTGGTGATCTACAGTACTGTTTGGGTGATTTGTCCGAAAATCGCGAATTGCCGTGGATTTAAAATCGCACTAAGCCATAGGAAGATTGCTTCAATGCGGCGATTTGAATTTTAGCCCTCGCGTTCAGAGCGACGATGACCGTCACCACTGAAGGGCAATAATTCACGGTGGATTGCGGCGTTGATCACACATTCCCAGTGATACGCGATCTTTAATCTAAACTTGCTAATTTCTTGTCAATAACAGTGTTATTCACACATTATTTAATTGCACTTTTGTGAACAAATTGTTACCTGATAAGTGTGAAAAATTAGCATTGACATAAATTATAATCAACAAGTGTTGAGAACTTAATAATAGTTGATGAGCTTTAGTTAATCTGTCAGCTTTCATATATTAATTGTGCGAAATAATATTACATGTAAACAGTGGACTGGTTTTATTGATTAAAGCGCTGAGCTACATATGTAAAATGAGAAACAGCGACTCTGTCTAAATAATGATTCTTGCCCTGTACTCGACATATATAAAACACTAACAATAGAAATAAGATTCTCTCCCTGTACGCTGCATATGTAAAACATAGCTACACAGTTTACAAATTCGCTTAGCAATTCGCCGGTTTTTCTTCATATTTACTTCAAGAACGAGATTTCCTACTTGACAAAATTTAATCAGAGGCCTGGATTTCTGTCAGTCTCGTGCCGACGGATTTAGTAAGTGTTAAATCCTGAATTATCTTACCATGTGACTGTTTTCGGAAAATAAACTGTGTCTGTTTTCGGAAAATGAACGGTCAACAGAAAGCAAAAGTAGAAGAAAATATCATTTTAGCTACTTGAGTCGGCTTTAGACGTACGCGAATCACCGTGATCCTTAGTGATCAAAGATTACCATCTGATAAAAAGTCATAAAACGCGGTGAATAGCGACATTGTGGTGATTCGCGTTTTTTTCATGATCGATGCCACAAAGAAAATCGCTGCTACGGGTGAACATTTTTTGGACAAATCACCCGAACAGTACTGTAGATCTGTGCAAATAAAAGTTATTTATATTTTACTATGTCATAGATTGATTCCAAAAAGTTCTATGTTTATAAAGCAACAGATCTTTGATGTTCTTTACAAATTCCACACTGAGAAAGCCGAAAAGTATGCTTTACATGTCAATATATTGAATATTGTTTTTGACCCTGGCTGACCCATGTTCGACCTTGACCCACATATCATTGAGGCAAACATTCTGACAAGGTCTGGTGAAGATCCAATCAAAACTGTGACATCTACAGTGTTAACAAACTTTTCCTAAGATTTGACCTAGTGACCTAGTTATTGACCCCAGATAACCCATATTTGTACTTGACCATTATATCATTAAAATAAACAATTTGACAAAGTTTGGTGAAGATCCAATAATAACTGTGAAATCTACAGTGTTAACATGGTTTTTCATAAGATTTGACCTAGCGACCTAGTTTTTTACCCCAGATCACCCATGTTCGAACTCGTCCAAGATATTATAAAGACAAACATTCTGACAAGGTTTCATGATGATCCAATCAATACAGTGACTTCTAGAGTGTTCACTAGGTTTTCCAGCAATTTGCCCTAGTGACCTAGTTTTTTACCATAGATGACCCATTATCAAACTGGACCTACATATCATTGAAATAAACATTCTGACAAAGTTTCATGAAGATCCAATCAGAACAGCGATTTCTAGAGTGTTCACAAGGTTTTCCCTTATTTGGCCCTGGTGACCTAGTTTTAGACCCCAAATGGCCCATTATCGAATTTGCATGAGATTTTGTTGATATTAACATTCTGACCCAGTTTTGCGAAAATTGAGCTAAATATGTGACCCCTAGTGTGTTCACAAGGTAAAGTTTGACGGCGCACGACGCCAGACAAAGACTGATCACAAAAGCTCACCCTGAGCACAAGTGCTCATGTATGTGAGCTAAAGATCGATAAATTGACTGTGTGTGAATGAGTGTTTGCACTTTGTGCAGTATCGCTCTGTTAGCGAGTCTGGGTAACGATAAAGACTTAAGTACATGTAGTTGGATTTCTCGCCTAAAGCCAGAGACCAGTGTTGAAATTCATGTATGAATTCCAGTATGTGATCGCTATACAAGATGAATTTACAAGTATATTCATCTCCTAAAAACGATCACTTAAGTGAATAGTAATGGTTTTTAGAGATTTCTTATATTCAGAACAATTTGATGAATTGTAATCATCTCACCTATTTTCATCAAATATATGAGTCCTCTGGTGTAATGACAATGGTTTTATCTGATACTGTTGTACCTTACAGGTTTTGGGTTGAACTCTTGGAGTTACGTAAGCTTGAATTGTACCATATTGTCCTTCAATAGATCGGATCTTTAGCTCTAACCTTGTAGTGTTTGCTTGACATCTGTATGTGGCCAATAGAAAGTTACCTTCCTGTAAAAACAAAACACTTTCATCAATTCACAAAACAGAAAACATTGCAAATATTTTTCTATTTCACAATACAGGTACATGTAGTGCATAAAAGTCTGTCATACTGTCTATTCAAATAAAAGAACTGTTTGGAAAGAAGGATATAATAAGCTTATTCATACCTCAGGGTGACAAGCGCTGTAACTGACAACAGCTGAATTCTTTTCTACATCCAACAAGTCAATGGGTACATCACTCTGAAATAAGTCAGCTTTGCTTTTAATTCCAAACATTGAAAATATTTAAAACAAGAACAACAAGAATACTGAATGCTAGTTTACTTAATGTGCTTCATTGTTCAGATATCAAGTGCTGAACAAATCCTGACAGCATTGTAGCTTATGTTTCTATCATATGGAAAGTTGTAACAAGGTCATTCAAAGAATTTGTGGAGGTATTAATGTACAAGATTGGTAAATCCAAACTTTTAAGATATCGACCAGAAATCACCTGTTTGGCTGTAATTCTGTGTTCAGTAACAATGACCTAAACCCTATTGACCCCTAATGCAACCCCAAGCTTGGTCTGTATACATGTAAGCTACGTACACACAAAATGTCAATGCAATATCTTAATCCTAGCTCAATTTATTAAGCAGAATCTGATTTTCTGTTTTTATAGTAACAGTGACCTTGGACTTTACCTGACTGACCCCAAATATGATCATGCAAGTATACTACATACCAAGTTTAGTCAAGATTGGTCAATCCAAACTTAAGTTATTGACCAAAAACCACCTGTTTGATGGCCATCCACCTACCCAGCTGCCCATCTGCATTCACAGGCAGAAGTAACGGACCTGTGATGGTAAAATTGTAATTAATTCTAAACAAAACACCATAACTTAACCCATAATTACCTTAAATGAAAAATTCGACCCCATTCAACTGGTATAATATACTATAAGAAGGCGTAAAACTCTTCGTTTCGGTGAATGCACACTACCTTCACAAAATGCAAAGATATAAAGCAATACGGACAAATTCTTCAAATCAAATTTTGCAGCGGTTTCAGGTATATATTTTTGCACAAAATAAGACCAAAACTAAGTTCCTATACACCGTTTCAATTAAGTGGTAATTTGAATTGTCGCCCTTGGATGACGTCATACGAGGATACCGGCGGAGAAGACAATTTTATCATCAGGAAATCAATATCATCAAAAACTACGACGAACAAAGGTATTTTACTAGAAACTGGTGTTAAATCATATTTAGATATATGACAAGGTTGTTGTAATGAACAATTGTTCCGTTTATATGTTTTACATTAAATATTTGAGCCTAGGATTGATTATATCATATGTTTTCGCGATCTCACCTGTATGCTCGTTTTTAACGTATTTATTTTGCAAGAACTGTAAACTCGTATCTATTTATATAATACAGTAGAAGAAGTTATGGATGGGAATACAAGCAATGCTTATTTTTTTCCACTAACATGCATGTTATTTTGTTTGTTTGTTTGTTTCAATTATTTATAATGTTCAAGTAGTGTTGCCCATGTTTAGGCTTATCAAGTGAATGCCTTGCGTATATATGTGTACTTTATATATTTATTTTACAGATCAGTGTGATTGATCACGACTATTCTTGACCAGAAAACATACAACTAGAATTTTTCTCTTGAAAAGTCAGATGGATCTGACTTAGATTTGCCCAATAAAATAAAGACACAAGAAAGTCCAAAAGGAGTCAAACTGAACATTCCTCCATTCCTAGGACAGTATCATTATGATCAAATGACTGAAAATGAAGTGAGACAAACTCAGAGCATTGCTGCAGAAAGAATTTATGTAGAAAGGGCAATAAATAATATAAAACGAAGAACTTTCACATACTTGATCAGACCATTCCTATGTTACTGCTTAGCTCGATAAATCAGATTTGAACTGAATGTGAGCTGCTGACATCATTACAAGATCCTATCATACCATGTCAAGGTAATTAGATGTCCTTTGGATCTACTTTTGTGACTGATGTAATGACATACCAATATTGTAATGACACATTGTCAAGTTGTTAATTTTCATATTATCATAAATGTATAGCTGTTTGTGTGGAAGCCTATTGAATTGATGTTATTAAATGTCTAATACAAATGTAACTGTTAACTCTGTCTTGTGTTACATAAGCTTGAGACTTTGCGAAAGGCAAAACTATCTGCCAGACATTCGGTCTGACAAGCTTGAAAATTCTGTCAGACTGAAAGGAAATTTGCCAGAAAGTCGACCTGATGAGATAAGATTCTTTATCGGACCAACACACAGTCTATCGGACAATCCACCATCATTCACCAAGTCTGGTTCTTGTCGGCTTGATTTGTTTTAACTCAGTGCCATGACAAAATAAACCAGTATTTAAATAAGTGATTCAAAAGAATCAGATCCCACATTCTACAATATGTATTGTAAGAACAGAAAAAAAACTAATTATATGTAAACAATTTATTTGAGAAATCAACAATAAAAATGTGGTCATGTATAGCACATACAGCATGATACAGGAAACAAAAGGGCACTAGTAACTTACAAGGATAGCAACAATTACCAAGGGGTTAATAACTATTATTACATTCTGACCTAGAAATACTATGAGATAAGTAATCTAAGGGTTCAGGGTAATCTAAGACAGAGATGTGAGATATTAAAATATCTAGATTCAAATTTGACCTAGCTATGATGACATTAATGCAGCACCAAAATAAAACTCCAAAAAGACAAAATTATAGAAGAGACAACCTTAACAGGCATAAAATACAAGTACTGTTCATAGCAACATGCTGTACATTACATATATACATTAATTCAGTATAATTGATATGATCAAATGATTTAGAAACTAGAATGTTGCAGAATCAAACAAAATTATTTCATTAATTATAGTCATACCTGTGAACACAGGCTGCCCTTGGGAAATAGAAAATGGACTTTTACTTGCAGGTGGTCTTTATTCAGGGGTCATTTTGTTCTAATCAATCAACTACTGCATGTCTTTAAACGAATGGCCTGCATTCACATGATAGCCTTTATTTAGATGTGACCACTAACACAGGCTTGAATGCACAACTAAATTAAGACATTCGAAGAATATCAGGATATCTAATAAAATAGAACATCTTTCTTTGTTTGTTTGTTTCATCGGGTTTTACACCATTTTTTTAAACATTATTTCAGTCATATCGTGGTGGGCAGTTATCCTAACCGGCTTTCTTGGACTTCATTTAAGCCTTAACCAGTACTAACCACATTCTGTCCATAAGCTTCTGCCAAGCTACCCCACATAATTTAGAGGTGGAGGACAATTTAACATAGGATGTAATATCTTCAGTCAAATTTGTCACGGACAGTGTGAGCCTCGCCCGGGGTTCGAACTCACAACCTCTCGATCATTAGACAAATGCTCTAACCACTGAGCTAGCTGGGCAGACAGAACATCTTTACATTAACAACAATGAATCATAAAATTTAAACAACATACATTTTTTATACCACAAAAGAGTCATTAAGGTTTCAACTTTTCCAACTTCCTGATTAAAAACATACAGATCAAAATAAAATGCATATCCTTTATCACTTGTTTTTTCTACATAGTTTGTGTTTTTTCCCAGACTTTTTTTAATGATTTAGAATATCAAACAAAAATTGTATGTTAGATCATTTCTATGTCCATGTTGTTGTTTTGTCAGACTGGTCTGGTTGCTCTTATGTTGAACTAACCACTGGCAAGCACAATTGACAGTTTGCTGTTATCTTTGCCAGGTACAGTAGATCAGGATGAGGACTTACTACAGGCAGGTTCACCACTTGCTCAAGGCATTTCTTGACCCTGAAACAACATAAGAACAAGAATTAAGAGAAAAAGACAATGAAATGTCATCCATTATTGTTAAAAGCACTGCAAACTATCGCCTAATTATATTCTGTCTTATGATTTCATAGATGCACAAGTTTTTCAACAGATGTTAATAGCACTTTTTTATCGAATTAATCAACAAAGAGAGAATGATATTGATTATCATTTTCATGTCACTAATTAATGCATTGATTGCTGGACCCCTATTATTTCTAAATAGTTTATCACACCACTTTACTGATTACATCTTGAAACACATGTTTTGTCCCTCAGGCATCTGTGAAAACAATTTTCATTCATAAACAACGGGTGATATAAACGACCCCTGACCGTTTTTTTTCAGTTTAATTGCTTATCTAATTGTAATCAATAAGGATCGTGTCAACAATTGGATGTTATTTTGACAAGTTGCCAATATATAAGACTGCAAATTGGACTGTGATCACACGAAATTGGTACCAGAGACAATGCTTGGATTATACAAATTAGTGACAAAAATATGACAGAAAAAAGCAACTGAGATAAATCACAAAGATAAACATGTGGATTTTTCAAAATATGTAAGTTAACTAGCTGCCAATAATGAATGGAATTATTTTTTCAACAAACCAAATTTATGATTGCAAACCACAAAATGTCCGAATAATATTAACATTTGCGATTGTAATTTGTAAACCTCTCCAGTAGATTCTACATACTATTCTACTGTACAAAATATCCGCGAACATTAATGCCAAAGATATTATTATAAAATGTCATACGTTATCTTCCACATTAGATAACAATATAACTTATTAATATAGTAAAACATGAAGTTTTTTTATGTATAACATTGAGAAACAAACCTGTACCTTTTTTACGGCAAAATATTGATTGAATTGTCAATTGTTTGTATCAGCTTCTTTCCTCATTTGACGTCACATCTGGTAAGGGAGTTAACTCTTGCGCGCATGAAATCGATTAAATAAAACGGTCTATACCAATCCGTTCCCGAGAAATCAAACAAGAAATGCTAGAATTTGACCCGATTTCGGTGGGTCGGAAAAAATGCGGCCACACCAAAATGGACTAATTTCACATACTAATGCAAGATTGTCAGTCGATCGTACGCGAAATTGACCAATATGTCCTAAAAAGACAATTCTCTTTTAGAAGACGCACATATTCGGGAAATCAGGATTTAAACTTTTGAATAGAAATTTCTTTATCATACACCGCCATGTCTCTATAAACAATATTAACCAATCAGAAATCACATATCATTTATAATAGCTATTGCGGTGTGCGAGTAAAATAATTCTGTTCAAAATAAAAATGTTGATTTTGCAAATACTTGTGTCTTCTGAAACAGTTTGTAGATTTGTATTGATGTATTTAATTGTTCTTTTTAAGACGTATTGGTCAATATGACCAATAGACAATAGTCGACTGATAATCTTGCATTAGTATGTGAAATTAGTCCATTTTGGTGTGGCCGCATTTTTTCCGACCAACCAAAATCAGGTCAAATTCTATATACCTGAAACTGCTGCCAACTTTGATTTGAAGAATTTGTTCATATTGCTTTATATCTTTGCATTTTGTGAAGGTGGTGTGCATTCACCGGAACGAAGAGTTATACGCCTTCTTATAGTATATTATACCAGTTGAATGGGGTCGAATTGTGGGACAATTCTTTTTCATTTAAGGTAATTATGGGTTAAGTTATGGTGTTTTGTGTAGAATTTGTTACAATTTTACCATTACAGGTCCGTTACTTCTGCCTGTGCCTGCATTCGGTAATCTTGTAACCTGCAAAACCTGGTTAATAATGTATATTAAGCAGGCTTATATGATTATTATGTATAATCAATCATACATCATATTGTGTTGGTGCACTAAGTCCAAATTAGGTCAAGGTGAAAGTGAGGTTAGTTGATATGAATTGAGAATGGTCATAGGCAACAACTGTACAAGTTCCAAGTGTTCTAGTAGATACTGAGGGTATAAAATCACTTGCACTTGCTCGTATATTTCTGAAAACCGAACTTTTCTAAAGGTCCCAGGATATAATGATGGATTCATCAGTGCCAAATGAATATGGTGTTCACTCTCATATGTGCGCTTTTTATTTATTTCAGCTAATTCAGGCTAGTTGTTTTCAAATACCTTACATGTCTATGAAATTTATAAAGAGCTTTAATCATCTGATGAAAATGACAAGTGAAATAATAATTACCTGTAACAGTACATTATCTATAGGCAACTGTAATTCCAAACTTAATGTATAACTTGCATCTTCTCTGTTCAATACAAATTTATCATTGATGTTAAAACTGGGTACAGCTGATATAGCAGTGTTACTTTGTGCTGTCTGTTGATACTTCTCTCTCTCCAACATCACCTTCTCTTGTAATTCTTCCAAATCCGTTCTAAATTAAAGGTTTGGAGCAAATAAGAATTTACAAAGAATGAGAAGAAATCTGAGTTACAAAAACAGTTAATTTCCAGAAAGTTCCAAACTCATATAAAATTTTTAATTTGAGCAAAATTTGATCATGTACAGATACAATAAATAAGTTCTTACACATGATGCACGTTAGAATATGGTAAAACTTTTGATAAACACAAATTATATCTATTCAGAAACATCAAGTAAAAATGTGTTACACATTTTTCAACAGAATATCAAATGTATTTCAACATTTTGTCAATATTAGAACATCCAAAGTGCACTATAAAATTGTACACAAATACACTCAGTAAAGATAATTGATTTCTGAATTCCTGTAAAGGTGAAAAAAACAAACAAAGAACAAGAGGAACATTGTACTGTTGTTTCAACGAATTATTAACGACTCGCCACAATAACGTCTCGCCACACTTAAATAACGACTCGCCACAGAGTAATAACGACTGGCCACATAGTAATAACGACTCGCCACAGAATGGTTAGTACAAAATGTATATTAAATTATATTATTGTATTTGTATATTTGTTTACGTTATACCACAGTCCTGAGCCTGATATTCTATAACAAGAGGGCCACATTGGCCCTTTATCGTTCACCTGAGAACAAAGGCCAATAATCAATGACCAGGTAATATGGTTTCCATCTCGTAAAACTCATTTTTATGTAGATTTTGATATCAAAACCAACAATGAAGGTATAATACTGTTAAACAAGCTAAAACGTAGCAAATTTTCTAATCCAAGGGTCCATAACTCTTGAAGTTGTGGTCCGATTCCACCCATAACTTAAATTAACTTGTCCAAAACCATAAGGTTATACACATTCATTGTAAATATGATTAGGATCGGTGAATAAATGAAGGCGCTAGAGTGTAAACAAGCTAAAATATAGCAAATTTGCTAAGTCAAGGGCCCATAACTCTTGAAGATGTGGTCCGATTTCGCCCATAATCGACCTTGTTCAAGATCTTTTGGTTATACTCATTTACTGAAAATATTATTAGGATCGGTGTAAGAGCTGTCCCGATACAGATCTCAGCCGATACGATACGTATCGCGATACGGTACTAGCGATATGCGATACCAACGATACGATATAAAAATATTTCAAAGTAATGAAAAACGTTGTAATATTAGCGTTTTGGGGGAACTCTGCTCACTTGTTTAATTGGTGCTAGAAAGTCCTAATTAACTGTTAAAATAGAATGAAGCTGTATAAAATTGTTTAAAGAATAAGGGTTATGATTGTCAAATTTATTAACAATACTAAATTAATAATGAACTTCTGAAACCTTCAACTTGGATGTTATGATGACGAGACATATGTGTACTAATGTTGCTTGTCGTGACATCGCGTTGACACTTCTTATACACAACTACATGCTTCTTTGTTTCGTTAATCGGCAAACCAAAATGCTGCCATATTTTTATGTAAAATTACATGGTGGCGTAATACAATTTATAAGTCAATATCTACTTGACAAAATCTGAATATTCGAATCGAATTCGTTGTCTAGCTTTACCTGACACTGCTAATATCTATAAATAGAGTATGGAATCCCGGATATTAGTTGCGTAAGCATTGTCGACGATGATATGAGAGTAAAAGTTTTTTTAATATAAAATAAAAAACCGCGCAACGGCCGATACGGGACCTTCCGATACGATACGCATATTGTTAAGCACTGTACCGGTACGCAGCCATATCGGGACAGCCCTAATTGGTGTATAAATGAAGGCGCTAGTGTTAACAAGCTAAAATATAGCAAATTTTCAAAATCAAGGGTCCATAACTCTTGAAGTTCTGGTCCGATTCTGCTTATAATCGAACTTGTCCAAGATCTTTTGGTTATACACATTTACTAAAAATATGATTAGGATTGGTGAATAAATGAATGTGCTAGAGTGTAAACAAACTCAAATATAGTAAATTTTCTAAGTCAAGGGCCCATAACTCTTGAAGTTCTGGACCGATATTGCCCATAATCAAACTTGTTCAAGATCTTTTGGTTATACACATTTACTAAAAATATGACCAGGATTGGTGAATAAATGAAGGTGCTAGAGTGTAAACAAGCTAAATATAGCAAATTTTGCAATTCAAGGGCCCATAACTCTAGAAGTTATAATCAGATTTTTCCCATAATCAAACTTAGCCGAGACATTGTGGCCATATACATTGTGAGCAAGTTTAATCAAGATTCGTAAAGAGCTGCGGTTGCTAGAGTGTAAACAAACTAATTGTGGACGGACGATGGACGCCGGACATGAATGAATCAGGTGAGCTAAAACAAGAGGGCCAAGATGGCCCTATATCGCTCACATGACAATCACAATGACCCATATTTATACTTGACCGTTATATCATTAAAACAAACGATTTGACAATGTTTGGTGAAGATCCAATAATAACTGTGAAATCTACAGTGTTAACATGGTTTTTCATAAGATTTGACCTAGCGACCTAGTTTTTGACCCAAGATTACCCATGTTCGAACTCGTCCAAGATATTATGAAGACAAACATTCTGACAAGGTTTCATGATCATCCAATCAAAACAGTGACTTCTAGAGTGTTCACAAGGTTTTCCAGCAATTTGCCCTAGTGACCTAATTTTACTACAGAAATTACCCATTTTCAAACTTGACCTACATATTATTAAAATAAACATTCTGACAAAGTTTCATGCAGATACAGTCAAAACAGTGATTTCTAAAGTGTTCACAAGGTTTTCCCTTATTTGGCCCTGGTGACCTAGTTTTTGACCCCAAATGGCCCAATATCGAACTCGTCCGAGATTTTGTTGATATTAACGTTCTGACCCAGTTTTGCTAAAATTGAGCCAAAAATGTGGCCCCTAGTGTGGTCACAACATAAAGTTTGACGACGCACGACGCACACCGCACGACGCCGGACGGAGAGTGATCCTTATAGGTCACTTTGTCACTTTGTGACATGTGAGCTAAAAAGTATTAAAAAACATCTGTAAATATGTCCCTTAAAATGATAATTTATGGGGTTAATTATGTTTAAGCAGGTACGTATATTCAAAGGGGTTTGTCACGAAAAAATAATCAAAAAATTTTTTTTTCCATGTAACTCATATATATATAGAAGGGAAAGAACTTCAACAATTCGAATTTTCCAACGCGTGTTATAAACTTCCATGTTATTGCAATGCAGTACAAAATATTTAACACATATATAGTGCAACGTATGGGCAACTCAACACGCTAACAGAAAATGTATACTTTTACTACCTATTCTAAACTCGCTATTGAAGATTTTTCACTCGAAAAATGGTCAAATTTTACAATTTATTATGTCACATGTCAGTACGCCCACGCCACATTACGAACTAATTTCTTCACATGTCCATAAATGTGCCTTCTTTGTACACTTACCGCATTATTAATGGTCAAGCGTCGTACATGTAATTGCTAATGTCGATATTTTAGTTAGGTTTGTTATGTTAAGTTCATATTGTATTTATGCTGTTGTATCTCCCCTCCACCGCCCATTTACAATGTTATTCCTTTGTCCGGAAATAATCTTTCTATGTATAACATATTTGTCATGTCCCCATGTTGTATATATGTACCTGGGAGAAAAATAAAGTTGTGTTCTGTTCTTCTGGCTGTAAATATAGCGAAAAAAAATCACTGTATGTATATTGACCATAATTATGCTTTGAATGCCGACTTATGTAGAATAAAGAGATATTTAAATGCTTATCAAATGAAAACATAATTGACTATTTGATTGGATTTGTGAAACATGTGCGAAAAGAGTCGTTAAATACTTAAATAAATTGATCATCTATATTCATTGACACATAGACTGCAATCCGACTTGATTGTATTACGAAAACGTGTGAATGTGTCTTTAACAGAATACTTTATTCCTCTAAGACATTGACCGAAGAGGTTGAAGGTGGATGTCTCCCCTTCTTCGACGATGCCACCAGTCTCCATGACTGGAAGGCCGGTCACGTGCACGCTCTGGTCGTTGGACGCTCCAGCTACGTTGACATGAGTCTTCATGGGATGCTCTAACACTAAATATACTCGAACTATATAATTATCATAGTGCAAGTTCTTACAACTTATATTAAATACTCTGGGTTCTGACCTGTACTAGCACCGAAAACAGTGATTCATGTCAAAGTCCGCCACTGACGGGAATCAAACTCAAATAATAATGAATATTACTCCAAAAAGAATAACTTCTAATAACTCTCATGAACATATGCTTAACTCAAAGCAAACAGACCTATGATCGATCTTAGGAAAATGGTCCCTACATAAATTCACATGTGCACATTGTTAATTATTTTCCCGCGATTCTGTAAAGTGCGAAGTCGTTCTCTATGATCTTAGCATTTCAAAATGAAATAGAATATTATAGTTATGAACGTAACAGCTGAATGCATATATTCTAATATCCAAGGTCATGATCTATTTAGCTCTTACTTTAGTGAATAAAGTTATCTGTCTGTCTGTTTATTATGAATTTTCAAGAATATTTCAAGAAAAGCCGTTGGAGTTCGTATTAGAATGAATATCATTTCCTCCTATTTTACAATTAACTATAATACATCTTCAATTAAAATGTGTTGATTCCATGCAACAGTTAGTCATAATTAACCACTTTGATGTTTTATGCTTATTTATATCATTTAATTGTTTCATCCATTCATTAATTAGGCTACAAATAAACAGGGCTTTAATTAAAAAAGACACTTTACAATTTTATTTTAACGGTTTACATCACACTAACTATAATTAAAGAATATTAATTTGATGTAAATTTATGCAATAATTAAATATATCCTAACCACTTTGATGTCTTAACTCAGATCATAATGCCGAATCCATGCAGTGCAAATTACGATGTTTCAGGGTAACACTTAAAAGAGTCATGTTCAATTTGAACGGGCTAAATATATGAAGAAAATACTCATTAATGAACAAAATCCTTCATTAAATTAAACATACAGAATAACCAAATAAGTAAATATTATAAAACATCTATAAAAATAAGTAAATAATATGCTTTAAAACTCATTTCAGGTTCTGTGGCGAGTCGTTATTGCTTTGTGGCGAGTCGTTATTGCTTTGTGGCGAGTCGTTATTACTTTGTGGCGAGTCGTTATTTAAAGTGTGGCGAGTCGTTATGTGGCGAGTCGTTATTGTGGCGAGTCGTTATTGTGGCGAGTCGTTATTGTGGCGAGTCGTTATTGTGGCAAGTCGTTATTGTGGCGAGTCGTTATTGTGGCGAGTCGTTACTATACCAGGAGAATTGGCAGTGTGGAGAATCAGCTGACTCTGAAATGAAAATATGGCAGAAAATATCCCTTTATTTAACCCTTAAATTAAAGTAGTTCTATTGATAAGCTGTTGTTTTGACTTCCTGTTACTTCTTCACCTGAACTTTGTTACAGTCTGTTGAAGTTTTCCAGAACACATGGGAATTATAGTTTCCTTCTGATGCTTTTGAACTGGTCAAAATACTTAAAAATTTCCTGAGTCAATGGAAAGTAACTGTAAGTCAGAGGACATTTGATATGAAGCATGAAACATCTAAACAATTGATAATCAACAGAAATACCTGGACACAGGGGTTCAATGGAGAGATGTTCTCTACCATACTTTCATATTTTAGTCACATGATTTCCATAACTCACTAAGTCACCTTCTATGTAATATCTTGTAATAATAAAGTTTTTATTATTATAATTATCAACAGCAAAGTGTATGAGACATATACACAAACATTTCCAGTTTAATCATGGACTCACTTTGTATAAATATAAAGCAACAACATTACTTTACTGAAAAGGTACTAGTATTTCAATCAATTTTAAACATAACAATAATTACATACATACTGATAAAGTCTAGCAAACACAATAAAATTCAATAAGTGCCATATGTTACTAACAAGAGGGCCATGATGGCCCTATAAATGCTCACCAGGAGAGAAGGTCATTTGGAGATTAACATTGTTGAAGTTTTCTATACGAGTCCAAGTAAGATCAAGTGACCCATCTGGGCCGTTTTTTAACCCATGGCCATTATAGGAACAGATTTAAAAGAGGACAATTAGACAAAGCTAGATACCAAATATCTCAGCTCTAGGCCTCGTGGTTTTGGAGAAGATTTTTTTAAATTTTCCTATATAAAATAGAATAAACCCAAGGGCAGGGCTAATTTTGACCCCGGGGCCATAATTTGAACAAACATGGTAGAGGTCCACTAGACAATGCCACATATAAATATCTAAGCTCTAGGCCTTGCAGTTACGGAGAAGATTTTTTAATTTTTCCTATATAAGTCTATATAAATCAAGTGACCCCCGGGGCGGGGCCAATTTTGACCCTAGGGCAATAATTTGAACAAACTTGGTAGAGGTCCACTAGACAATGCTACATACCAAATATCTTAGCTCTAGGCCTTGTGGTTTCAGAGAAGATCTTTCAAATTTTTCTATATAAAATAGAATAAACCCCAGGGCAGGGCTAATTTTGACCCTGGGGCCATAATTTGAACAACTTGGTAGAGGTCCACTAGACAATGCCACATACAAAATATCTAAGCTCTAGGCCTTGCGGTTTCAGAGAAGATTTTTTAAATTTTCCTATATAAGTCTATATAAATCAAGTGACCCCCGGGGTGGGGCCAATTTTGACCCTAGGGCAATAATTTGAACAAACTTGGTAGAGGTCCACTAGACCATGCTACACACCAAGTATCAAAGCTCTAGGCATTGTAGTTTTTGACAAGAAGATTTTTTAAATTTCCTATATAAGTCTATGTAAAATCAAGTTACCCCCGGGGTGGAGCCAATTTTGACCCCAGGGGAATAATTTGAACAAACTTTGTAGAGTTCCATTAGACAATGCTACATACCAAATATCTTAGCTCTAGGCCCTGTGGTTTCGGACAAGAAGATTTTTAAAGATTTTTTAGGGTTTTTAATGAAATTTAATTTTTTGAACAACTTTGAAAGGGGACCACCCAAGGATCATTCCATCAAAGTTTGGTTGCAATCGGCATAGCGGTGTAGGAGGAGATGTTGTTTTAAGTAAACATGGACGCCATGTAACGACGCACGATGGACGCAGGGTGATCACAAAAGCTCACCCTGAGCACATTCGTGCTCTGGTGAGCTAAAAATGGATAAATGTGTTGTAAAATGTTTAGTGTGAATAATGCTATAGAATTTTGAAATTACCAAACAATCTGAAAACCATGACAATTGTGCAGTGAATATGAACTAAGCATATGTTAAATAGATACCATGAGCATTTTTACAATGCAAGTATAAAATAATGTATATTAAGCAGGCTTACATGATTATTATGTATAATCAATTATAAATCATATTGAGTACTATATACAATACAGAATAGAAATTATACTTGTTTGTTTTGAAATTAATTTGGCTTTTAAACAGTGTTTCAGTCTGTTGTATATGACAAGAAAAGGGTCCTATGTTGTATATGACAAGAAAAGGGTCCTATGTTGTATATGACAAGAAAAGGGTCCTATGTTGTATTTGACAAGAAAAGGGGCCTATGTTGTATAAAATGTATGACAAGAAAAGGGTCCTATGTTGTATATGACAAGAAAAGGGTCCTATGTTGTATATGACAAGAAAAAGGTCCTATGTTGTATATGACAGGAAAAGGGGCCTATGTTGTATATGACAAGAAAAGGGTCCTATGTTGCATATGACAAGAAAAGGGTCCTATGTAACGTTGTATATGACAAGAAAATGGTCCTATGTTGTATATGACAAGAAAAGGGGCCTATGTTGCATATGACAAGAAAAGGGTCCTATGTTGTATATGACAAGAAAATGGTCCTATGTTGTATATGACAAGAAAATGGTCCTATGTTGTATATGACAAGAAAAGGGGCCTATGTTGCACATGACAAGAAAAGGGTCCTATGTTGCATATGACAAGAAAAGGGTCCTATGTTGTATATGACAAGAAAATGGTCCTATGTTGTATATGACAAGAAAAGGGTCCTTGTTGTACAGTGTAACTTCTGAAATCCGGACCCTCTGAAATCCGGAAACTTCTGAAATCCGGACGATTTCCTTGGTCCCGAAATTTTTCCATCTATTTCAATGTAAATCAGACTTCTGAATTTCGGAACTTCTGAATTCTGGACGATATTTTCATAAATTTGGGTTTATGTAAGTGCAATTTTACTTCCAAATTCCGGACAGTGCAGAAAGTGTCATCCTTAATTAGTCCCGCGATTTTTAACCCTGAGGCAAAATGTCGTTGTTCTCTTTTTCAATTGTTTACCAATCAGTGGTGTTAGTATATTTTGACATGTGTTAGAATCACAATATGACAGTTTGCATTTGTAAAATGAACCACTTTTACTAAAATATATTTCCAAATATTTACACTCATTAACAATTTTGACTGGTTCATTTTTGTCAGTAAAATTGTATTGTATTCCTTTCCAGAAAATATCAGATTTTGATTAATAAATCTTATTAATGTTTATCTTTTTTTTGCATCATGGCTTAGTAATAATAACACCATAATATATTATGCATAAATGATGATGTCCCTATTTTCACCATTAAAAAACTCTGACATTTAACATAGATCCGTACTTGTTCAGATAATTTTAGACTTCTGAATTCCGGAAACTTCCGAAATCCGGACATTTCGGCCGGTCCCATGGGTGTCCGGATTTCAGAAGTTACACTGTATATGACAAGAAAAGGGTCCTATGTTGTATATGACAAGAAAATGGTCCTATGTTGTATATGACAAGAAAAGGGTCCTATGTTGTATATGACAAGAAAAGGGTCCTATGTTGCATATGACAAGAAAATGGTCCTAGGTAAACAGCTACAGTACAAGACACAGACAACATTCTAATGCAAAATGTGAATTAGATATGTATGACAAATGACTGTGAATGTAATGATTTCATGGCAATCATATCATAACACACTTCTACTCATTGACATAACAGATCCTTCGCACATACATTTACACACAACATTGATGTTAATCTAAAACATTCTATTCAAACCAGACAACTCCTTCGTCATATAAAACTTAACCTGTTTATTAAACTTTCTTCTAGAAAGTATTCCTTTTCATATCATACAGTTTATACTCACTTCTGTTAATTATACAGATGTTGAGTTTCTTAGATAAAAAAATAAAGCTGTATGTGATTGACAATTATTTTATCCACTATACAATATGAAACCAAACATACTTTAAATCAGTAATCTTATTCACTGCAGCAGGAGATGCTATAACCTCAGTAGGTCCCTTGGCTTTTGTGAGTTGCTCTGTTGTTAAACCTAACACCCAACCTAGAAACAATAGTTTCAAATATATACATTCATAATGCATGCTTTGAAGAAATCTTCATCAGGACATTTTGGAAAATAAATATAATGCAAAAGACAAAATTCCTGAAACAAAAAGAGAACCAATCAACTCTCTTGAATCTTTCTACAAAGAAAATGAATAGAAATTGATGCCAAGATCAAACAGCCACAAGGTCTAGTGATATTGTAAGCTAAAAGATAACTATGCCAAACTAAAACCTATATCTACATCTACAGTCACCAAGTACACACACTAGACTTTCTGTTCTAAAACTAACACATCATCCAATGAACAGTCATCATTCTCTTATAAATTATCAACCAACGATGTCAAATAAGACATTTAAATACTTAAAACAAGAGGGCCAATTTGGCCCTATATCGCTCACATGACAATTATTGTTTTCTCATTAAAACATTGTTTTGAACCTGTGTCATGAGGTCTGCCGATATCAAAGTTTTCCTGTCATTTGACCTGGTGACAGTGTCTGACCCCATATGATCCATGTCTGAACTTGACCTACATATCATTAAAACAAACATTCTAACAAAATTTGGTGAAGATCCAATCAAAACCGCGACGTCAACAATGTTAACAGTTTTCCTAAGATTTGACCTAGTGATTTAGTTTTTAATCCCAGGTGACCCATGTTTGAACTTGTCCTACATGTCAATAAGACAAACATTTTGACAAGGTTTGGTGTAGATCCAATAAAAACGATGACATCTACAGCGTAAACAAGGTTTTCTTAAGATTTGACCTCGTGACCTAGTTTTTGACCCAGATGACCCATGTTCGAACTTGTCTTACATATCATTAACACAAACATTCTGACAAAGTTTGGTGAAGATCCAAGCAAAATTTGACATCTACAGTGTTAATAAGGTTTTCCTAAGATTTGACCTGGTGACCTAGTTATTGACCCCAGATGACCCATATTTGTACTTGACCTACATATCTTTAAAAGAAATTTGACAATGTTTGGTGAAGATCCAATTATAACTGTGAAATCTAGAGCTATAACAAGGTTTTTAACTAAGATTTCACCTGGTGACCTAGTTTTTTACCCCAGCTGACCAATGTTCAAACTTGACCCATATATCATTAAGGCAAACATTTTGACAAGGATTGGTGAAGATCCAATCAAAACTGTGACATCTACAGTGTAAACAACGTTTTCCTAAGATTTTACCTGGTGACCTAGTTATTCACCCCAGATGACCCATATTTGTTCTTGACCTACATATCATTAAAACAAACAATTTGACAATGTTTGGTGAAGATCTAATTATAACTGTGAAATCTAGATTGTTAACATGGTTTTTCATAAGATTTGATCTAGTGACCTAGTTTTTGACCCCAGATGACTCATGTTCAAACTCGTCCAAGATATTATAAAGACAAACATTCTGAAAAGGTTTCATGAAGATCGAATCAAAACAGTGACTTCTAGAGTGTTCACAAGGTTTTCCAGCAATTTGCCCTGGTGACCTAGTTTTTGATCCAAAATGACCCATTATCGAACTTGACCTACATACATATCATTAAAATAAACATTCTGACAAAGTTTCATGAAGATCCAATCAAAACAGTGATTGCTAGATTGTTCACAAGGTCTATATTAACATTCCTACCCAGTTTTGCAAAAATTGAGCTAAAACTATGGCCCCTAGTGTGTTTTGACGACGCCGGACGAAGACTGATGACAAAAGCTCACCCTGAGCACAAGTGCTCATGTGAGCTAAACAAGAGGGCCATGATGGCCCTATATCGCTCACCAGATAAAAAGACTCTTATAGAAAATTATCACGAGCCTAAGTAAAATTAAGTAACCCGGGGGCGGGCCAATTTTGCCCCTAGGGTAATAATTTGAACAAACTTGGTAGATGTCCACCAGACAATGCTTCATACAAAATATGTAAGCTCTAGTCCTTGAGATTTTGGACAAGAAGATTTTCTTGTTTTCCTATATAAGCCTATATAAATCATGTGACCCCTGGGGCAGGGCCAATTTTGACCCTAGGGCAATAATTTGAACAAACATGGTAGAGGTCCACTAGACAATGCTACACCACCAAATATCTAAGCTCTAGGCCCTGTGGTTTTGGACAAGAAGATTTTTAAAGTGTTTCCTATTGGTTGCCGTGGCAACCAGAGTTTTTAATGAAATTAATTTTTTTCAACAACTTTGGTAGAGCTTCATGCAAGGAACATCCATTTAAAGTTTGGTTGAAATTGGCCAACTGGTTAAGAAGGAGATGTTGTTTAAAGCAATTGTTGATGCACACACACACACACACGGACGACAGACATCACGCGATCACAATAGCTCACCATGAGTACTTTTGCTCTGGTGAGCTAATAAAAAAACACTGTAGATCAAGAAGAAAATATTTACAATTATATCTGTATAGTTAAATTCTTCAATGACACAGAAAAAACATATAGAAAAATTGAGCACAAACTGTTCAAATTAAAAGTCAATAAAATACAAATATAATGATTTACAATTAACACACTAGCTAAAAGTGTCATGTTAGGAAAGACCCATTGCTATCTATTGATATAAGCCTTTGGACTACAAACAAAGGCTGTGGTTGACTTTGACACTATCATGCCACCATACTACCTTAGTCCAATGATTTTATCTTTTCCTTCCTGAGTTAACATGGACGTATCTGCCCCAGCACTTTTCTGTTTACACTCCGTAGTTAAGCCCATAACCCAGCCTTTAAACAGTGTTCAAATTTAAAGTGGCCAAAAAATTCCATTACACTTAATCTATGAGCGAGTATGTTCATCTTAAAGTACTTTAGAAGCCTAATCCTCACCTAAGTATACCAACATCAGTAGAGTACGGATGTCAACTGTACACATACACATTTTATTGGTGTCAATAGGTGCACTAAAAGACATTTGCTATAGTTTTCACATAGACATAAGGTAGAATGAAAACTGTTCAATAGAGTTATTTAAACTTTGCATGATTATAACATATGATAACAGAAACGTTTTAACCATTTACTTCATGAGCCCGTGATTTCACGTGCCAACTGTACTTTCATAATTCCGTGATTTCGTGTGTCGACAGTATTTTCATAATACCATGATTTCACGTCGTTGACACATTATATCTTAAATATTTTCAAACAAAAATGACGAAATAATGATAATAATCAGTAGTTTGCCGGGTCTCGGTTTCTGGTTTATTATACTAAATATTAATCCCATCAAATTGTAGTAAATATTAAAGTTGTTCATAATTTAATAACCTTTTTTATGGTGTCATTTTTGTAACTGTGGGATAAATGTTAAAAGAAATCAAGGGGAATAAAATTTGCAAAAAATACTGTAAGCTTATTTTTGCCTTTTCTGATTTTTTTCTATTGACACCTGGTCAATATGATGTGTACAAACTGACACAAAGTCCGTGTTTTTTCCTTATCCTTTTCTTAAATTTGCCATTTCTGTTTACTATGAGACACACAATAAAAAATCTTAAAGCAAGAATTGTTATTGCAAACTCCACTAAATTATGCTTTGGGCTGTAAAAATCAATACTTTACACTCAAGATTAAATAAATGTGCAAATGTGAAACTTGGCTCAGTGCCAGTGATTGATGGTGCACATTCAGGAAATTTAAGTTCAGCAATCAAGGTCATCATGATGACCCAGACAGAGTGTCTGATAAATGTGTCAAGTTCAAAGGATGTTTTTAAAACAATCAGAGGTTGTGAAAGTGTACCATAGTACAAAAACTTTGACCTAGTTGATCATGGTTTGGCATGATAAATGTGGTGGATTATGTTTTTGACTGATCTTCAATTGCAAGACCACCCATGTAGATCAATTCTATGTTCAAATACCTAGCACATGCCAGATAAAAAAATATTGGAAGGGGGGTCATAAAACACCTAGGTGACGCATTATTTTGATAATTATATACTGGAAGTGTTCTGCCGACTTAATTCCATTGATGTCTGCATAAATTAACACCGAATTCGCTATGTTTTCAATTGTTTTTCACATACATTCGCAGTGAGTCTTTGTGACTTGAATATTGTTTTACATCAAAGACGAGTAAAGCGGTCGTATATGACTTTTACTGCATCAAATTTGTTTGATGATACGGAATAAAGGATATATAATTCACGTATGTTTCAACAAATCTCCCATCCTAATTGATGTCAAAAATACATTATGCGCTTGCAGACTTCTGTGTTCATGATATGTCGAGTGATCAGCGCATGACTCATTTTGTGTTTACATGGTATTTACGACATTTACTGAATAATAGACAAAAAAAAAATAATAATAATAATAATAAAAAAAGAAATTTATTATTGTTGGTATAAAAAATCAGGGAGGGAAAGGTATTTATTTAGGTTGAACAACAAATTAATTTGATTGGTAGAGTCATATTGTCCTTTAATTAATAAGTAAAGAATGCATGTGAAAAACAATTGAAAACAAAACGAATTTGGTGTTAATTGATGCAGACATCAATGGAATTAAGTCGGCAGATCACTTCCAGTAAATGATTATCAAAATAATGTGTCACCCTGGTGTTTTATGACCCCCCTCCAATATTTTTACATCTGGCAGTACACAGATTTAATCTTCATGGGTGGTCGTGCAATTGAAGATCAATCAATAATATAGTCCACTGCATTTAACATGCCAAATTATGATCAACTAGGTTTTCGTACTAAGGTACACTTTCACAACCTCTGATTGTTTTAAAAACATCCGTTGACATTGACACATTTATCAGACACTGTCTAGGTCACAATGACATTGATTGTTGGAAATAAATTCCTGAACTTGCACAACAGTCACTGGCACTGAGCCAAGTTTCCCTTCCCACATTTATTCAATGTTGAGTATAAAGTATTGACTTTTATAGCCAAAAACAAGAAACGCGGCAGTGCCACGAAACGAGGTTTTCCAAGGCTTTAATACCACAGTACTCTAGAATACTTCACTAAGGCTTCATCAGTGGTTCAGTTTCCAGTGCTACTAATAAGTTAACATAGACCTTTAACCTACTGGCATAGAATGCAATCCCAAGCTTGGTTTCTATGTAAGCTACCTCCACACAAAATTTCATCGCAATGTCTAAATCCTTAATTAAGTTATTCTGCAGAAACAGATTTTCTATTTTTAGAAACAGTGACCATGCATGACCAAACTGACCCCAAATACAATTCTAAGCTAAGCTTTCATGCAAGGTTATTAAATACCAAGTTGAGTCAAGATTAGTCATTCCAAACTTAAGTTATTGACTGGAAACTGATTTCTATATTTAGTAACAGTGACCTTGACCCTACTGGCCCTTAATTCAATACAAAAGCATGGACTGGATGTAAGCTACCAACATACAAAATTGCATCACAATATCTCAATCCTTACTTAAGTTATTGACCAGAAACTGATTTTCTATTTTTAGTAACAGTGACCTTGACCTTACTGAACCTAGATGCAATTCAAAAGCATGGACTGCATGTAAGCTACCTACACACAAAATTTCATCGCAGTATCTTAATCCTTGATTAAGTTATTCACTGAAAGCTGATTTTCTATTTTTAGTACAGTGACCTTGACCCCACAGACCACAAATACAATCCCAAGCTAGGTTTTGATTCAATGATGCTAAATACCAAGTTTAGTCAACATTGGTCATTCAAAACTTAAGTTATTGACCGGACACTGATTTTCTATTTTTAGTAACAGTGACCTTGACCCCACGGATCCAAAATACAATCCCAGGCTAGCTTTTCATTTAAGGATGCTAAATACCAAGTTTAGTCAACATTGGTCATTCCAAACTTAAGTTATTGACAGGACACTGATTTTCTATTTTTAGTAACAGTTACCTTGACCCCACAGACCCCAAATACAATCCCAGGCTAGGTTTTCATTCAAGGATCCTACATACCAAGTTTGGTCAACATTGGTCATTCCAAACTTAAGTTATTGACCGGACACTGATCTTCTATGTTTAGTAACAGTGACCTTGACCTTGATCCCACAGAACCCAAATACAATCCCAGGCTAGCTTTTCATTCAAGGATGCTAAATACCAAGTTTAGTCAACATTGGTCATTCCAAACTTAAGTTATTGACCAGACACTGATTTTCTATTTTTAGTAACAGTGACCTTGACCTTGATCCCACAGACCCCAAATACAATCCCAGGCTAGGTTTTCATTCAAGGATCCTACATACTAAGTTTGGTCAAGATTGGTCCATCAGAACTTCAGTTATTGACCGGACACCGCTTGTTTGACGCCCACCTGCCCGCCATGCCGCCCGCCGGCCATTTTCGGCATTCTAATAACCAGGTTTCACTTTGTGAAAACCTGGTTAATAAAAATGTATGTCTCACAGTAAAAAAAGGGCAAACTTAAATAAATGATAAGGAAAAACGACAGAATTTGTGTCAGTTTGTACACATTATATTGCCATTAATATCTGCCTAACATCAAATATTTTTGCATAGGAAGTAAGATAAATTAAATACTATCAATTTGGCAAAATTCAAAAATCATAAAACCATTATTTAGCATTACAATAAAGTGATAAAATGATCAGGTGTCATGTAAACAAAAGGGCTATGATGGCCCTATATCGCTCACCTGAGTATCATAACACTAAGGGATAATTTAATCAAGGAAAGTCATTTGTAATGGTAAAGATTTATCTACCCCAACTGTCAAGTAGTTGTTGAAATCAACTGAGCCCTGGGGCTAGGCCAATATTGACCCTCGGACTATGATTTGAACAAACGTGTTAGAGGTCCACAAGACAATGCTACATATCAAATATCTAAGCTCTAGGCCGTGTGGTTTTGGAGAAGAAGATTTTTTAAATTTTCCTATATAGGCCTATATAAATCAAGTGACCCCCGGGGCAGAGTCAATTTTGACCCCGCAGCCATAATTTGAACAACATAGTAGATATCCACTAGACAATGCTACACACCAAATATCTTAGCTCCAGGCCTTGTGGTTTTGGACAAGAAGATGTTTTAATTTTCCAAAATAAAATAGAGTCAATCTTGGGGCGGGGCCAATTTTAACCCCAGGGCCATAATTTGAACAAACTTGGCACAGGTTCGCAAGACAATGCTACATCCAAAATATCTAAGCTCTAGGCCTTGTGGTTTTGGACAAGAAGATTTTTTTATTTTCCAATGTAAGCCTATATAAATCAAGTGACCCACGAGGCGGGCCAATTTTGACCCTAGGGCAACAATTTGAACAAACTTGGTAGAGGTCCACTAGACAATGCTACACGCTAAATATCTAACCTCTAGGTCCTCTGGTTTTTGTGAAGAAGATTTTTGAAGATTTTTTTAAAAATCCAGAGTTCTGCATGGTATGGACTTCTTTGAACAACTTTGGTAGAGCTTCAAAGCAAGGAACACAACTGTGAAGTTTTGTTGAAATTGATCAAATGGTTTAGGAGGAGGTGTTGTTTAAAGAAATTGTTGACGACGGACGGACATAGCTCCATCCTAAAAACTCACCTTGGCACTCTGTGCCAGGTGAGCTAAAAACTCAGAAAAGGAAAAAATATGCTTAAAGATATTTATGCAATTTTTGTTCCCCTTTATTTCTGAAGATGGTGTACCAAGTTTATCTGATCCACTATCAATATACGGTATGTATATTCACTAGGGGGCTATGAAGTAAAGGGTTAAGCGCGAACAAAATTGGGGGTCTCTTATCTCGTTTTTGAGTTATCTGCCCTTGAATTTTAATTTTTTGCTTGAATACTTGACATTAATTGTCATGTAATATTATGGAAATTGACTGATTGAACTCTACATATTTTAGATGTCCAAAATTGGAAATCAGCAATTTATGTACCAACAAAATTACTGATTTGGGCAAACTTAAAAAAAATTAGAACAATTGAAACCAAATAATTCATACTGAGTCATTCAAAATAATATATAAATAATATCCAATTTCAATCTAAAATGATAAATCTGTACAAATACCAGCATAAGTTGAGCAAACAATTTCTTCATATCCTGCATTACCCACAATCCCACACTGTACTGAAGTTATACTCTCACTACATGTCTGAAAGATAGAATAAACTCCATGAATGTATTAGATTCATCAAACAAGATTTTTAAAATTTTCCTATATAAATTAGAGTAAGCCCAGTGGTGGGGCCAATTTTGACCCCAGGGCCATAATTTGAACAAACTTGGTAGAGGTCCACTAGACAATGCTACACACCAAATATCTAAGCTCTAGGCCCTGTGGTTTTGTAATTTTCCTATATAAAATAGAGTAAACCCTGGTTTTTTTTCGTTTGGTTGCCATGGCAACCAGAGTTTTTAATGAAATTTTTTTTGACAACTTTGCTTCATGCAAGGAACATCCCTGTAAAGTTTCATTGACATTGTGTAACCTGAGGCTTAATATGTTTTTATTTTGTATTGTCATGTACCTGTTTATATACAGTAAAACCCCGATTATCCGAACTCGGATTATCCGAAAACCTGGTATTATCCGAAATGAAATTTCGGTCCCGAATTTCCCTCTATATATTTCAATGTAAATTAACCTCGATTATCCGAATCGTCTAATCCGAATACCATGGCTTATCCGAAGTGATTAACTCTGATCGATCAGACAAGTTCATTGTAGGATTTCTTTAACGTGTCAAAAGGTGTGAACAACAATTTATTAAACCACTGTGAACAAAGGATTGTCCGTTTGGATCATTGTTTGCAGTAATGGGAACACAATTATACGGACTTGGTTAGATCATTCACCTTTTATTTTTCGTTTGATTTATAAATTGCATCATAATTTCACTTTAATAAGCAGCTAACAAAAAAAATGTTCATTTCATTTTTCTAAGTTTGTTAAATTGACAAATAATGAACATGACCAATATAAATTACCGGCACTCAATTTCAAAATCATTCCAATTTCGGAAAATAAATACAAACAAGATAAGCTAAGATATCTTAGGACGACAACGATTTTTGTGACGCTCGTAAGCGTTTGTGACTATAGCAATAAAATGAAACTTCGCATTGGATTTTCTGATTGTAATTTATTCAACAGTGTACTTATTCTATATGACATGTATCTTTTATTTCATGATTTAAACCTATCGAAGGATTAATGTGCTTTGTAACATGACATGTGCTACCGTTTGGGTATTCATCTGCATTCGTAGTTTCACTTTGGGATCCTCATGACTTCGACGAATTAATAATGGTACAAACTACTCATACATGTGTTTTTTCGTTAAACATACACATGTTTATCTTAAAATGTATTTTTTCGTAAAAAAATAAAATATGAAATATAACACATTAATTTTGTTGTTATTATACAGTAAATCTTGCTCATGCGACCACGTGTATTAAGCGACCTTTTTCTTTAGCGACCACTTCAAAATCCCCCAGAGTGTTTTTGCACTATGTTTTAATGTATTAAGCGACCTTTGCTCAACGCGACCAGCGACCGCCAATATGTCGACAAAATCCGACAAGATCTTTTCATTAAGCGACCGTTTGACACGTCAAACCGTTAATTCCCATAGATTGTGAATTGTAAACACAGACATAATTAACACCTGATGAACGTGTGAAAAACATGACCGTAATCACTCGTGTATGCATAGAGCACTAGAGTGTAGGACTCGGGTAAAATACATGTTGTATCATTGGAAATCCTTGGGAAAATTATTGTTATGAGTGTAAAAAAATAGTATTTAGCAAAATAAATGACGAAAGACATTGAAGAAAACCGCGCCATTTTTTGTTTACAGTAACTTTGCGCTACGTAAGTTTTACGAAAGGGTGATAATGACTTTTGTATCAAAACACCAATTAATTTCTCAACCAAAGTATTCATACTTCTCAACACCATGAGGGTATCGTAATTAACGGCACGATCAGCAACATCGCTGTTGATTTTCAAACTCGCGTCCACAACAGACGTCTTCGACAACGAAATCCATGAAAAGTACGGAATCGTACGGGTTTTTAAACCATCGCTATGAAAAACGATTTATTTTCCCTTGTTTCACATTTGACAAATTTCTTCTCCGGTAAAAAAATAGATTGAATTTGTCTATATTGTTTTGTCACGGACAAAATGGACCGATCTTTGCACCAATGTATAAGACAGACACGATTTTCGATTTAAAAACATGCATGTTAAAAACGAGTGAAAAAATTGTGCGAAGTGGTATTTACTTTACCGTAATGGAATATTGTAGTCATAAAAAAATATGTGATACGTCATCAACTATGCATTTCATTTCAAATAGTACAATATATAATGGTACATATGCTTTATTTTACCATTGCTATTCATTTTCCCTACTTTTTACCTCATCACTAATGTGCTTCATTGGTGATCTTTCCATAAGATACTGTCTATGTTTTCCATGAACAAGGTAAAGTACCCAGATAAATTATTTAAATAAACGGCCTGGATTTTCATTGCATAATGATCATAATTACTATTATTTGTAACACAGTTGAACACCAACTCACAATAAAAGTGCTCTGCAGCAAACCGTACATGAAATGAAACAAGGCTGGTACTTTAGGTATAGTTCAACTATCGGAAACTTCAGGTTTTTGTATTAAGAGACTGTTGTATTAAAAGACCACTTTTGGTCTTTCCCTTGGGCGGTCGCTTAATACAAGATTGACTGTACATAGATACGTGTACGCCATATATATGAGTGATCTCCCTTTATTGTCTAAATTTCCCTTACCCTGGATTATCCAAAACCCCGGATTATCCGAAGTAATTTTTCAGTCCCGAAGACTTCGGATAATCGGGTTTTACTGTATATGAATTGTTGTCCACATAAATATGACTGTGGTAAGCTATGTTTATTTAACATCTCACTTAGTATGTTATATTTTTATATTTTGTAGGACACCGTATATGTTATACTGAGTTGAGTAACTAATTACGATGAATAGATTTGAATATTGATGTATTGAATTACACAGAATACATAAGGAGATGTACCAAGACGTTTGTAGTATTGTTGTGTTTTTACCCATGAGTTGAAGATCCCTGGTGTATTTAAGATAGTACGCGACCTTTCCTTTACGTCATGGGTCTCCAATTGTTCTGAAATTTTGTACAATGGTAGTATAGCATGTTCTTCTATTTTTGTTCGTTTTATTTTTTCTGTTTTGCGCCCAGTTTCCTAGCAACGCTACGTCAAATGCCAGCGGTGTAAAATCAACGTTTAACATACATAATTGGTTCAAACATACCGCTATTGTAATTTCGAATACACCAACTTCAAGCTCTCTATCTGCGGAATAAGCTGATATAAGTTTTAATGGGGGTTTGCCGTCATTATTTCCTTAGCGAAACATTTAGCACTAAAAATATGTCCGTTTTTTCACCCGTAATTTTGACACCCAACTATGTTTTGGTGTACTTTTGGTAAACGAAAGTAGATTCAATCAACTAATGAATCACATGTTGATTTTGTGGAGATTTTAACAAGCAATAATAAAAGGAAACAAGAGGGCCATGATGGCCCTATAAATGCTCACCAGGAAAAAAGGTCATTTGGAGACGAACATTGTTAAAATATTTCTAAACGAGTCCAAGTAAAATCAAGTGACCCTAAGGTCAGGGCCAATTTTTACCACAGGGCCATAATATGAACAAATTTGGAAGAGGTCTGCTAGAAAATACTACATACAAAATATCTTTACTCTAGGCCTTAGGGTTTCGGAGAAGATTTTTTAAATTTTCCTATATAAGCCTATATAAATCAAGTGACCCCCGGGCGGGGCCAATTTTGACCCTAAAGCAATAATTTGAACAAACTTGGTAGAGGTCCACTAGACAATGCTACATACCAAATATCTTAGCTCTAGGCCTTGTGGTTTAGGAGAAGAAGATTTTTCAAATTTTCCCATATAAAATAGAATAAACCCCAGGGCAGGGCCAATTTTGACCCCGGGGCCATAATTTGAACAAACTTGGTAGAGGTCCACTAGACAATGCCACATACAAAATATCTAAGCTCTAGGCCTTGTGGTTTCGGAGAAGAAGATTTTTTTTAATTTTCCTATATAAGTCTATATAAATCAAGTGAGCCCCGGGGCAGGGCCAATTTTCACCCTAGGGCAATATTTTGAACAAACCTGGAAGAGGTCCGCTAGACAATGCTATATGCCAAATATCTTAGCTCTACACCATGCGGTTTCGGAGAAAATTTTTAAATTTTCCTGAATAAGTCTATATAAATCAAGTGACCCCCGGGACGGGGCCAATTTTGACCCTAGGGCAATAATTTGAACAAACTTGGTAGAGGTCCAATAGACAATGCTATATGCCAAATATCTTAGCTCTAGGCCTCGTGGTTTCGGAGAAGAAGATTTTTCAAATTTTCCTATATAAAATAGAATAAACCCCAGGGCAGGGCCAATTTTTAACCCAGGGCCATGATTTGAACAAACTTGGTAGAGGTCCACTAGACTATACTATATGCCAAATATCTTAGCTCTACACGATGGGGTTTCCGAGAAGAAGATTTTTTAAATTTTTCTATATAAGTCTATACAAATCAAGTGACCCCCGGGGCGGGGCCAATTTTAACCCTAGGGCAATAATTTGAACAAACATGGTAGAGGTCCACTAGACAATGTTATATGCCAAATATCTCATCTCTAGGGCTTGTGGTTTCGGAGAAGATTTTTCAAATTTTCCTATATAAAATATAATAAACCTCAGTGCAGGGCCAATTTTGACCCCGGGGCCATAATTTGAACAAACTTGGTAGAGGTCCAACAGACAATGCCACATACAAAATATCTAAGCTCTAGGCCTTGCGATTTCGGAGAAGAAGATTTTTTAAATTTTCCTATATAAGTCTATATAAATCAAGTGACCCCCGGGGCGGAGCCAATTTGACCCTAGGGCAATAATTTGAACAAACTTGGTAGAGGTCCACTAGACTATGCTACACACCAAATATCAAAGCTCTAGGCATTATAGTTTTTGACAAGAAGATTTTTTAAATTTCCTATATAAGTCTATGTAAAATCAAGTTACCCCCGGGGCGGAGCCAATTTTGACCCCAGGGGAATAATTTGAACAAACTTTGTAGAGTTCCATTAGACAATGCTACATACCAAATATCTCAGCTCTAGGCCCTGTGGTTTCGGACAAGAAGATTTTTTAATTTTTTTCTATTTGTTGCCATAGCAGTTTTAAATGAAATTTAATTTTTTGAACAACTTTGAAAGGGACCACCCAAGGATCATTTCAGCAAAGTTTGGTTGCAATCGGAATAGCGGTATAGGAGGAGATGTTGTTTTAAGTTAATATGGACGCCACTTCACGACGAACGATTGACGCAGGGCGATCACAAAAGATCTCATAGATAACAGATTTAATGCCGTTTAAAATAATATTGAAAATAAGTATAAGCATAGATGATAAATAAATAATTATAAATAAAAATAGAAATATTGAAAATAAATGCAATTATCAACAATTTTCCGATTTTGGATTTTTACATTGAAGCAAATTAAATTCAAATTAATCTATATATGAATTCTGTTCATATACCAGTACAAGCCCCATATGTTTGCTCACTGGAATGATTTATCCCTCAGTAAAATATGGAAATGAAATCAACAATTTTATCTTATCGATATCTGACTCAAAGTTTCCGATTTTATGCATAAGTAGAATCCCATTCTTTGGATTTTGAATTTTATAAAAATAAACCAGACTAGGGCGTCAAAACAGTATAATCATCTCAATAGCAAACCATGTTCTATTTCATCTATAATTATTTATTTATCATTTGAACTTATATTTATTCTCAATATTTTTAATATCAAACCGTCTTAATTATGTTATATATGAGTTACATCATTGTAAAAAAATATTATTTGCAATAATGTCAGACTTTGACAATTGACGTGACATAACAATTTCAATGTTATTCATGATGTCCGAATTTTACTTTATTGCAATTTTGTGAAAAATAATGCGCGATGACATATCATTTTTTCTTTTTATTATTGCTTGTTTAAATCTCCACAAAATCAACATGTGATTCATTAGTTGATTGAATCTACTTCCGTTAACCAAAACATAGTTGGGTGTCAAAATTACGGGTGAAAAAACAGACGTATTTTTAGTGCTAAATGTTTTGCCAAGGAAATAATGAGGGCAAACCCCCATAAAACTTATATCAGCTTATTCCGCTTGAAGTTGGTGTATTCGAAATTACAATAGCGGTATGTTTGAACCAATTATGTATTTAAAACGTCGATTTTACACCGCTGGCATTTGACGTAGCGTTGCTAGGAAACGGTGCGCAAAACAGAAAAAATAAAACAAACAAAAATCGAAGAACATGTTATACTAGAATTGTACAAAATTTCAGATTTTCGATTTTTTTACCCATGACGTCAAGGAAAGGTCGCATACCACCTTAATACCCAGTAACCCACGCCGATGGTTTGGCCTACAACAACCTGAAAGTACCATAAGGCTACATTGGGGCCCAACTGCTTAAGAAGGAGATGTTGTTTAAAGTAATTGTTGATGCACTGACGGCAGACGCACGCACGCACAGACGACAGACAACACATGATCACAATAGCTCACCATGAGCACTTTTGCACAAGTGAATTGTTAGGCGGTCTATATCTATAAAATTAACAGTTACACAGTTATTTTATTTACTATGCTGTACACGAGAGAAAATAAAATGTTTAGCATTGACTACTGACTTTAAATATATAGACAAGAGGGCCAAGATGGCCCTATATCACTCACATGACAATCATTTTTCACTCATTTAAATATTGTTTTGAACCGGTGACTTAGTTTTTGACCCCAGATGCCCCATGTTAGAACTTGTCCTACATATAAATAAGACAAACATTCTGACAAGGTTGGGTGAAGATCCAATCAAAACCATGACAACTACAGCATAAACAAGGTTTTCTTAAGATTTGACCTCGTGACCTAGTTTTTGACCCCAGGTGACCCATGTTTGATTGTCTTACATAACATTAAGACAAACATTCTGACAAGGTTTCGGTGAAGATCCAATCAAAATTTAACATCTACAGTGTTAACAAGGTTTTCCTAAGATTTGACCTCGTGACCTAGTTTTTACCCTAGGTGACCCATATTTGAACTTGTCCTTAATATCATTAAGACGAACAATCTGACCAGGTTTGGTAAAGATCCAATTAAAACCATGACATCTAGAGCTTTAACAAGGTTTTTACCAAAGATTTGACCTGGTGACCTAGTTTTTGACCCCAGCTAACCCATGTTCGACCTTGACCCACATATCATTGAGGCAAACATTTTGTTTGGCGAAAATCCAATTATAACTGTGAAATCTACAGTGTTAACATGTTTTTTCATAAGATTTGACCTAGCGACCTAGTTTTTTGACCCCAGATGACCCATGTTTAAACTCGTCCAAGATATTATAAAGCCAAACATTCCGACAAGGCTTCATGATGATCCAATCAAAACAGTGATTTCTAGAGTGTTCACAAGGTTTTCCAGCAATTTGCCCTAGTGACCTAGTTTTTGACCGCAGATGACCTACTATCGAACTTGACCTACAGATCATTAAAATAAACATTCTGACAAAGTTTCATGAAGAACCAATCAAAACAGTGATTTCTAGAGTGTTCACAAGGTTTTCCATTATTTGGCCCTGGTGACCTAGTTTATTGACCCAAAATGGCCCATTATCGAACTCGTCAGAGATTTTGTCGATATTAACATTCTGACCCAGTTTTGCTAAAATTGAGATAAAAATGTGGCCCCTAGTGTGTTCACAAGGTAAAAGTTTGACGGCGCACAGATGCACGATGCCGGATGAAGACTGATCAACGCACAGATGACGGACATCACGCGATCACAATAGTTCACCATGAGCACTTTGTGCTCTGGTGAGCTAAAAATAACCAAAGCCATGGTAAGTACTGTAAAACTTACGTGTGCATGTCTGTGAACAGGTTCATCTGAGTCATCATAACTATAGACTTCAACTAAACCATCATCTCTACCAATAATCAGATCTAAAACACCATCAGCTGTAATATCATAGTTGTCTATACACAAAACACCACCATTACGTTTCTCATTCTGGAGCTCCCATGTATGTATAGGCTGATCTCTGTCAATAAGGCACAATTTTTAGCTAAACAATATAATCAAGATAAATCAACACTAGGGCTGTGGATCGTTGGGTAGAAGGCGATCCAATCCACAATTCAGCACTTACAATCCCAAATCGAATCACGAATCATCAGCTATCAAGTAATTACCCATCTAAAACTTGATATTGCAGTTTCGGAGGCTAAATTTACAAAATGTAATTTTCTTTCAGCAATAATGAAATAAATCAATTTAAACTGGTTCTATGTCTTGAATTTATGTACTACCTTTCAATTTATAGATATACAATGTGCCAGCATTAGTTTCTGGTTTAAGCTTGTGACCCATTTTAAAGGTCCTTTTAGTCCACTTAGCAAACAGTGTAGACCCTGATAAGACAATATATATTCAGAGAAGAGATTTTCAAGTAATGTAAAAAAAGAAGATTGCCATCCACAAATCTCATTAAAGGGGCATGCCCTGGAACTGAAGCGTCTCGAATAGCAATCAAATTGGTATCATTTTAATGCCTAAATGAAAGCCCTGTAAAATAATTACAAAATATCCCGCTAGTTTACTCAAAATACACATTTCAAGATGTACCAAACCTGCCGATTTCGGCCTCAGAAATTATTTGTCATTTTCACAACTCGACCCTTTCGGTATCTGTCAAAACCGAAAACATCGCGGAAAAAATATCAACGAACTGAAATGGTAAGTATTGCTCATGTTTTGTTCACTTGAAAGGCAGCGCACATGCTCAGTTAAACTCTCAGACATATTGGAAATATCGTTGTCATCAATAAAAGGCTGACAGCCTTTTATTCAAACTGCCATACAAATACTGGTCATTTTTGAACGCACATTCTTCTTTGACTTTTCGGTAATAATTGGTTTTACAAGTGACAAACGCATTTTTGGTGTTCGAAAAGAAAGACACAGCAGTTCCTGGGCATGCCCCTTTAATGACGATTATTTTCGTCATTACCCGAATACTCGGATACTCGCCTCAGCCCTAATCAACACCATTTTCTATCCCATCTTAGTTGCCATTCCAGCAACTTGGTAATTAGATAACAATTGTTTTCAACAGAATTTGCACCAAACCAAGAGGAGTTTTACAACGAAGATCAGTCTCTATGAAACTTTACTGATCCAATGAACAGGCGAGGTTAAAAAAATGGAAGGTCTGTCCATAAATTTACAGAACCAAATGTTTGACAAATAATCTAATGACAGTAGTATAGAATGATTGTTATGGTGCAGTAAATAATCTTCGATGGGTTTTTCCCAGTTACAAATATAGAGCAACAAAAGACTTGCTCATGGATCATTTTCATTGATTAATTCTGAGATGTATTGGTGTATAGGACTTAGTTATTCTGCATCATCCAGATGCTTGCATTTACATTTACCTCCCAAGCAAACATGAACACAAACCTCTGAATGATGTTGATAATGATGCAATGTTTCCGACTATGCTATTTACTATTAACAAGAGGGCCATGATGGCCCTATAAATGCTCACCAGGAGAAAAGGTCATTTGGAGATTAACATTGTTGAAGTTTTCTATACAAGTCTAAGTAAGATCAAGTGACCCATCTGAGCCGTTTTTTATCCCATGGCCATTATATGAACAGATTTAAAAGAGGTCCATTAGACAAAGCTAGATACCAAATATCTTAGCTCTAGGCCTTGTGGTTTCGGAGAAGAAGATTTTTTAAAATTTTCCTATATAAAATAGAATAAACCCCAGGGCAGGGCTAATTTTGACCCCGGGGCCATAATTTGAACAAACTTGGTAGAGGTCCACTACACAATGCCACATACAAAATATCTAAGCTCTAGGCCTTGCAGTTTCGGAGAAGAAGATTTTTTAAATTTTCCTATATAAGTCTATATAAATCAAGTGACCCCCGGGGCGGGCCAATTTTGACCTTAGGGCAATAATTTGAACAAACTTGGTAGAGGTCCACTAGACAATGCTACATACCAAATATCTTAGCTCTAGGCCTTGTTGTTTCGGAGAAGAAGATTTTTAAAATTTTCCTATATAAAATAGAATAAACCCCAGGGCAGGGCCAATTTTGACCCTAGGGCAATAATTTGAACAAACTTGGTAGAGGTCCACTAGATAATGCTACATACCAAATATCTTAGCTCTAGGCCTTGTGGTTTTGGAGAAGAAGATTTTTTAAATTTTCCTATATAAGTCTATATAAATCAAGTGACCCACGGGGCGGGGCCAATTTTGACCCTAGGGCAATAATTTGAACAAACTTGGTAAAGGTCCACTAGACAATGCTACATACCAAATATCTTAGCTCTAGGCCTTGTGGTTTCGGAGAAGAAGATTTTTTAAATTTTCCTATATAAAATAGAATAAACCCCAGGGCACGGCTAATTTTGACCCTGGGGCCATAATTTGAACAAACTTGGTAGAGGTCCACTACACAATGCCACATACAAAATATCTAAGCTCTAGGCCTTGCGGTTTCGGAGAAGAAGATTTTTTAAATTTTCCTATATAAGTCTATATAAATCAAGTGACCCCCGGGGCGGGGCCAATTTTGACCCTAGGGCAATAATTTCAACAAACTTGGTAGAGGTCCATGGGACAATGCTATATGCCAAATATCTTAGCTCTAGGCCTTGTGGTTTCGGAGAAGAAGATTTTTTAAATTTTCCTATATAAAATATAATAAACCCCAGGGCAGGGCCAATTTTGACCCCGGGCCATAATTTCAACAAACTTGGTAGAGGTCCACTAGACAATGCTACATACCAAATATCTAAGCTCTAGGCCTTGCGGTTTCGGAGAAGAAGATTTTTTTAATTTTCCTATATAAGTCTATATAAATCAAGTGACCCCCGGGACGGGGCCAATTTTGACCCTAGGGCAATAATTTTAACAAACTTGGTAGAGGTCCACTAGACTATGCTACACACCAAATATCAAAGCTCTAGGCATTGTAGTTTTTGACAAGAAGATTTTTTAAATTTCCTATATAAGTCTATGTAAAATCAAGTTACCCCCGGGGCGGAGCCAATTTTGACCCTAGGGGAATAATTTGAACAATCTTTGTAGAGTTCCATTAGACAATGCTACATACCAAATATCTCAGCTCTAGGCCCTGTGGTTTCAGACAAGAAGATTTTTTAAGTTTTTTAAATTTGTTGCCATAGCAACCAGAATTTTTAATGAAATTTAATTTTTTGAACAACTTTGAAAGGGGACCACCCAAGGATCATTCCAGCCAAGTTTGGTTGCAATCGGCATAGCGGTGTAGGAGGAGATGTTGTTTTAAGTAAACATGGACGCCACGTATTCGTAACGACGCACGACGGACGCAGGGCGATCACAAAAGCTCACCCTGAGCACATTCGTGCTCTGGTGAGCTAATAAAACATAACATGGGTAGAATATAAACCTCACTACATGTATATAACTAGGGCTGTCCCGATACAGATCTCAGCTGAAACGATAGGTATTGCGATACGGTACTAGCGATATGCGATATCTACAATACGATATAAAAGTATTTCGAAGTAATGAAATACAATATAATATTGGTGTTTTTTGGAACACTTGTTTGGTGCTAGAAAGTCCCAATTACATACATAATGTAAGATGAATGCGTTTGTGCAACGTCAATCTCGCTTTCGGAATTAATTATTTTTATCAAGCTAAGATCATTTTTCTAAGATAGGAATCCAACACTGTCATAGGTGGCAAGTATTCGTACTCAATTTTCAAGTTAAACCTATGAGTTTCCTAGTATTCGGATACTAACCGCAGCCATAGCTGTACGTAATGCATATTTGTTTACCTTACCTACCATAACTTTAATTAAGTCAAATACCAGGTATGATTATCATGCTACACTACACTTGTGCTGTCTGTTTGTCACACGGTTGTAAATCTTCCTGAGCCTTTAAATTATTCAATTAGCAAAATGTCATGGTAGATGTGAAAGCGTCCATTGTTCGCCAATCAGCTCCAACTTTGAGATAAACAACTCAAACTACATGCTAATTAGAGTCACAGGGAAAATTTTTTTATTTGACATAAATGAAATTTGGAGATATGTGAACTGGAGGTAAGCAGATTAATTTCAAATAGAGAAAGAGCAAAACAAGAGGGCCATGATGACCCTATATCGCTCACCAGATAAAAAGACTCTTAGAGAAAATTACATGTAAGCTCTAGGTCTCAAGGATTTGGACAAGAAGATTTTTTTCGTTTTCCTATATAAGCCTTTATAAATCATGTGAACCCCGGGGCGGGCTAATTTTCACCCTGGGGCCATAATATTAACAAACTTGGTAGAGGTCTGCGAGACATTGCTACATACCAAATATCTTAGCTCTTGGTCTTGTGGTTTTGATCAAGAAGATTTTTCAAATTTTCATTAATAGATTAGAATAAACCCAAGGACAGGGCCAATTTTGACCCAAGGGCAATAATTTGAACAAACTTGTTAGAGGTCCACTAGATAATTCTACATACAAAATATCTAAGGCTCTAAGCATTGCGGTTTTGGCCAAGAAGATTTTTAAATTTTCCTATATAAGCCTATATGAATCAAGTGACCCCTGGGGCGGGCCAATTTTGACCCTAGGGCCATAATTTGAACAAAATTGGTAGAGGTTCACTAGCAAATGCTACACACCAAATATCTAAGCTCTAGGCCCAGTGGCTTTGGACAAGAAGATTTTAAAAAGTTCCCTATATAAGTCTATGTAAAATCAAGTGACCCCTGGGGCGGGGCCAATTTTGACCCTAGGGCAATAATTTGAACAAATATGGTAGAGGTCCACTAGACAATGGTACACACCAAATATCTAAGCTCTAGGCCCAGTGGCTTTGGACAAGAAGATTTTTAAAGTTTTTCCTATTGGTTGCCATGGCAACCAGTTTTTAATAAAATTAATTTTTTTAAACAATTTTGGTAGAGCTTCATGCAAGGAACATCCATGTAAAGTTTTGTTGAAATTGGCCAACTGGTTAAGAAGGAGATGTTGTTTAAAGCAGTTGTTGACGCACACACGGACGACGGACATCATGCGATCACAATAGCTCACCATGAGCTAGCTGGCACTCAAACCAGCTGCTTGAATATTTGTACATGTGTTTGAAAAATTCAAATGCCGGATTTATGTTTCAGAAAATTCTAAAATCTGTTCCTGATTTATTAAAATAAAAATTCTAAAATATCTTTTAATAAATTAATATAATTTATAGGTCAATATCTACTTGGCAAAATCTGAATATTCAAATCGAATTCGTTGTCTAGCTTTACGTCATGCAGCTAATGTCTTTGAAAATAGAATATGGAGTTAACAAAGCATCGTCTACGATTAAATGAGAGAAAATTTGTAAATCTAGTTCAGTTGTTAAACATTCTAGGAGTTTTTAATGTAAAAGTAAAAAAAACATGATACAGCCGATACGGGACCTTACGATACGCATATCGTTCAGCACTGTACCGGTATGTACCGATACACGACCATATCGGGACAGCCCTATATATAACGCAGTCTTGGGGTTCACAACTTACACAGCTACAGATTTATTCAACTGGGCAATTATATTTTTATTATTTCTTTAATCAGGGCATTTAACATGTTGATATATTTCAACAGCCCAGACTACCTCTGTAATGAAGAAGAAGACCACTGTTGTCAAGAATTTCAAACAACAAAGGACACAAATGACACCCTGCTATTGTCAATTCTAAGAGATATGTTATGTTAGTCTAAAGAATACATTAATGTAATTTAAAACAAGAACTATCACTAAAGGTGATGAATATCCCCAGATGCCGCCTTGACACAGTTATTGTTACATTTTACAAAGGGAAATATAACACATTTTCGTTTTTTTAATACCTACAAATTGTTGCTTAGAGATATGCTGACCAATTTCTAAATATTCATTATAAAGAAAATAACAAAGGGCCATAACTCATTAAAATTTACTTGGACAAAACCTATTGTGGACATGCACAACTTGGCAAACTACTTATCACTTCTGTGAAGTTTCATTGAATTCCTGTCAGAAGTTAATGAGAAATAGTCTGGACAAAATTTGCCTATTGTATATACAGTGTTCCCTCTCGAAACGTCACCTCCTTACAACGGTTCCCTCTCTGCAACGGCGTTTCATTTTCCTCCCCTGCAATTTGCACGTATTTTTACCTCTAAGGAACGACAACTCCTTATAACGACAAACGGTAGTCGAAAGTACGTACCGGTACGGCAGATTACCTCTCTCAAACGACATCGGTAAAGTCCGAAATCGCCGAAATCGCCGAAACCCATTATGCCATGTGTTGGTTTCCGCTTTGGGCGTTTAAAATTTAACTGTACAGGAACCAGGAATGTGTAATCGCCGTAGGCATATTTTGAGCGTGTTTGTATACAAAGACGACTAACTGATTATGGACTAACGGATGGATCTTTGTTTTTTGTTGGTGTCGATTGTTTTTCACACATGACGGGTACGTGTTATTTATTTCAAAGGGTTGCTATACTTGTGTGACTACACGGGGGACTCTACATAGATGTTCAATTGTTTGTGATAATTTTTATATTGCCCCTTGGCAAAATAAATTGAAGAACAACTTGTTTCCATTAACATTCATTAAACAATGCAAACTGTTTTGGTGTGAAGTGGACGAGAGTCACATCTCCAAAAGTATAAGTTGTATCGTGCAATGTTTGGTTTGATGACAATTGAAGAAAGTCTTTTTAACATTATCATGTTAAGATATAGTTTTATACTTTAGAGCAGCAATACGTAACTTTCCTAATTAAATGCCTTCCTCTTTTTTCAGGAATGTAAGAAGCGTTACAAGACTGAGCTAATGGCAGACTACGAGAGTTGACTGATACGAGGATAAAATATATAAAACAAATAAATAATATATGAGTTGAAATTTAAATTTTATCTATTATTAAAATTGTGTTGACTTGCATTACTTTGTTTGTCATGTGTTCTTTTGTTACTTTTTTAGTAAAGTTGATAAATCTGCCATGGACAATACACAGGATTTAAAGTCCATTTGTGCACATATATAAGCAACATAATCCAACGAAAACTATGAAGTTGATTTGTTTACATTAACAATTGAATAAATGAATAAGTACAGTATTTTGTATGAATGAAATTATACACACTTACAACATGTATAATGATTCAGTGCATATGAATAAACATACACAATATGCATTATACATGTATAAACACATATATCTATACAGTTCTATACAGATTTCTGTAATGAACTGTTCCCTCTCTACAACAACTCCCTCTCTGCAACAACCAATCTGCCGGTCTCCGCAAAATGTTGCTCAAGAGAGGGAACACTGTACTGTATAAAAAAACAAAGGGCTATAACTCAGTGAAAATTAATTCAAACAAATAATGCTTTTAGCATGCACAACTAGGCTTACTACTGATCACTTCTGTGAAGTTTCATTGAAATCCTGTTAACAGTTGCTGAGAAATTGTCCTGACAAATTGTGTCTACAGATACACGGACTGACCGACCGTCAATCCAATATAGCCCCCATATATTTCATATCTTGGGGTATAAAAAAGTTGTATTATTATTAATCTTACAATTTCTCATAAAAATTAGTCCTGAAAAACATTGTCCAGTTCTGTAAATTTGGACATTTCACAGGACTTACAGTCTGAATAAATTCTGAACATTGTGTTTCATGAAGACTGAAAACTGAATAATAATAGCTTGTTGGATAATCTGTATGGTACCAAGTTTAATTGGATAAAACAAAATTTCAGTAGCGATATAATAACTGTCAATATGTGACTCACCTTTCAATTTGTACAAGACCAACTCTACCATCAGATGTCCCAAACAATACATCAGTGCCATCTTCTCCTGCAATTATTAATAGTGTAATGCATTATTATTTCAATTTTGTCAGATTTTTAAAACAATATATGTATTTTATAATCATCATAGAGAGAAGCTATTTCAGTCATTGGGTATTCCTACATTCCTGTTTGCATTATTAAAATTGAACAGAACACATTCCAGTTGAAGTACCAGTAATTTCAATTTCCCTCAGAATATTATGAAGAAATTGTAAAAAAATAATCTGGAAAACCATGGGGCCTAAATTAAAAATATGTTTGTTTGCCCTTTACCCATCCTGAATTTTAGAAGAGAGTCGGTAGGTAGGAAAATCATTTTATTTTATTTCTGAATTTGACTTTTACCTAGCATGAAATTACACTTCTATCTAGAAGCATTCTATACTAATTTTATGTATTCTGCTACCATACAACCATTTATTGTGTGCTTTAATCAACCATAAACATGTACTTAGTGCCTTAACACACATTATTGTTTTCATTCATTACTTCAAATGATACCTACTTTAAATGTTTATCGAAAGCACTGCGTACATGTTTATTTTCCAAAGTATAAAAATAAAGTTCACCCAGATTTTGCAATAAAATGTTTTGAGTAGGCATGATTTTTTCAGGTCGGTCGGTAAAGGGCAAACAAACTTAATTTTAATTTAAGCCTGGTTTCTAACAATTATACAACCAAGTTTTTATGCTTGAGCAGAAAATTAATGGTCTCTGACTTAGCCCCTCACCACTAGGGCTGTGGATCGTTGGGTAAGTGGCGATCCGATCCAATCCACGATCCAACACTTACGATCCACAAATCGAATCACGAATCTTTTGTTATCAAGTAACCCATCTAAAACTTCAAAATTGCAGTCCTGAAGGTAGCTATTTTTTCTTTTAAGAATAATGAAGTAAATCAATGTAAATTGTTATATGGCTTAAATTTATACGTACTGCCTTCCAGTAAATTCATTTACTAGCATCATTTTTTAAAGAATCGACTGGGCATCGTGGCTTACAAAGTAGTCATATTGAAACATATTTTTTCAGAGAAATGGGATTTATAAGAACAAAGAATACGCTTTTAATTTGTTAAAAACACTATAGATCGCGAACCACGAATCTTAATAGCGACGATTATTCATACTCGATCTTTCAATTTTATTCGTGAATACCCGAGAACTCGGATACTAGCCACAGCCCTACTCACCACTGTGAATTCGAATCTCACTGAAGACCAGAAAAATTCACATGCGATAATCTGTCTGGCTGGCTTACAAAATTGATGGTTTTACCAAGGTGAAGTTCTCAAGTGACCGTGACTTTTGGTGTGACATTGAACCCCAGAGACAAATCAGTATGTATTGACCTAAACAGTACTCCAGGGTTACCTATTCATACTAAACAGTACTCCAGGGATACCTATTCATACTAACCAGTGTTCCAGGGTTACCTATTCATACTAACCAGTGTTCCGGGGTTACCTATTCATACTAACCAATACTCCAGGGTTATCTATTCATACTAAACAGTGCTCCAAGTTCCAGGGTTACCTATTCATACTAACCAATACTCCAGGGTTACCTATTCATACTAAACAGTGCTCAAGTGATACCTATTCATACTAACCAGTATTCCAGGGTTACCTGTTCATACTAACCAATACTCCAGGGTTACATATTCATACTAACCAGTGTTCCAGGGTTACCTATTCATACTAACCAATACTCCAGGGTTACCTATTCATACTAAGCAGTACTCCAGGATTACCTATTTATACTAACCAATACTCCATGGTTACCTATTCACACTAACCAATACTCCAGGGTTACCTATTCATACTAACCAGTACTCCAGGGTTACCTATTCATACTAACCAATACTCCAGGGTTACCTATTCATACTAAACAGTACTCCAGGGTTACCTATTCATACTAACCAATACTCCATGGTTACCTATTCACACTAACCAATACTCCAGGGTTACCTATTCATACTAACCAGTACTCCAGGGTTACCTATTCATACTAACCAATACTCCAGGGTTACCTATTCATACTAAACAGTACTCCAGGGTTACCTATTCATACTAACCAATACTCCAGGGTTACCGATTCATACTAACCAATACTCCAGGGTTACCTATTCATACTAACCAATACTCCAGGGTTACCTATTCATACTAACCAATACTCCAGGGTTACCTATTCACACTAACCAATACTCCAGGGTTACCTATTCATACTAACCAATACTCCAGGGTTACCTATTCATACTAACCAATACTCCAGGGTTACCTATTCACACTAACCAATACTCCAGGGTTACCTATTCATACTAACCAATACTCCAGGGTTACCTATTCACACTAACCAATACTCCAGGGTTACCTATTCATACTACACAGTACTCCAGGGTTACCTATTCATACGAACCAGGCTGTCCAGGGTTATCTATTCATAATAACCAGTGCTCCAAGGTTACCTATTTATACTAACCAGTGCTCCTATCAGTTCTGTATTACCATTACTACAAGGTTATCTATTCATACTAACCAGTGTTCCTGGTTTACCTATCTGCTCTGGGTTTACCTATCTGTATAACCTGTACTCCAAGGTTACCTATTCATACTAACCAGTTCTCAAAGGTTACCTATTTATGCTTACCCATAGGACATTGACAACTCAGAGGCGGAAGACTTAGATTTGAATGCCAAGCCAAATTATCATCAGGAAACAAGTGCCTTGCCCTTATCTTGAATCTACAAGCTCTCAATCAATGGTGATCAGCTCAATTAACTGACCTATTCTTGGATGAAAACACAATCGATAGGGAACAAGTTTATTAGTACAGTGCAACAAATTTAGGAATCAATGAACTGAAAAATATCCCATGTCATTAAAAATTTTGACAACAGTACTATGGATTATCCAACTGTTTTCAGATAGCACCTTTAAGGTCAGACTTTTATGGAAGTAAAGGCGTTTTATGGTAAATCATATATACCTTATTGAAAGTCAGCCATTGTTCAATAAATGCAATTACCGGTATTTGTTTAATTTACTATATCATACAGCCAGGGCGTATAAAAAATTGAAATCTCAATCTGTCTAGATCCATCCGCCCGCCCCATTTTATTGAATCCCCCCCCCCAAATTACCGAAATGTGCAATGTCACCATTGAAAATATGCACCCCTTGCAATTGTTCATTATCTAGTCAAAGGGGTTTGTCACGAAAACATTTTTTTTCATGTAACCCATATAATTATATAGGAGGGAAAGAACATTGACAATTCGAATTTTCAGACGCATGTTATAAACTTCCATATCATTGCAACGCAGTACAAAATATTTAACTCATATATAGTGCAACGAGTGAGCAACTCAACACACTAACAGAAAATGTATACTTTTACTACCTTAAAAGTAGGGATGTAAACGGTTAATCGATTAACCGTTTGTTTGTCTGATTAACGGGTTATTTAATCATTAATTGATTAACCAAAAAAAAATAGAAAGAAGCAAGTAAAATATACTAATAAATTATAGAAAAATCGAAATTTTCAGTCAATACGCGCGAGTTATCTTGTCAATAAATTAGTCAACCAAAGGTGTGAAAAATACGACAGTTGAGCAAATCAACAATTCATTGACACTGATCTGGGACCATTATACACACTGACACGTATATTGTTGATTGTGTAATTAACTAATTGAGGAGCGATTTTTGGATATGCTTGGTCTGGGACTTCCTCACAATTTGATAATTGTTTCGCAAGTTATAATATACACTATAATTTTGATAAGTTAAACTATCGTAAGAAAAATCGTCTGTCTGGGCGTATTTTAGATGCAGTATAGTGATGAAAAAAACGTAAAATGCAACCTTTGCGGTAATGCATGTATGTTATACTATGCATACACGTATGTTGTGTTTCGCAGGTATTACGTTAATCAATATCGCTTTTTCTTCTTTCGCATCTTAATTTATTGATTTCAATTGACATATATTTTTTCTGTATTAATTATCTCTGTCTTAGGACACTGGTATGATTAAATTTTGTTATGGCTATGTATTAATGTATTATGTGTACAATGCCTAATAAAGATTATGTTATGATTACAGACTTTGTGAAAGGCACCGGACCGAAGGATATGTCCGATGGATTGTGTGTCGGTCCGATAAAGAATCTTATCTCATCGGACCGGCTGTCCGGCAACTTGTTACCTGATGAATACACATTTATACTTGTTTACTGTTTTTGGTAAACATAGCCGCTGATAATTATGAGAACTCGTTGACATTTGATACTCAATTGCACAAAGTGTAAAATGCTTACAGACATCGATTGGGATCACAATTAAACACAAATTATAATTCAGCATTACACCAATCAACCAATCCGCCCAATGTTCCAATTATAACCTGACTAAATTGAGTATGAAACAAGCATGCCGTAATCTACTTTTTTGTAAACAAAATTACTATTAGTTGCCATAATATTATGTGTAATTGCTCATTAATATATCTAAATGGAAAATTGATAAGAATATACAAACATTACATTTTAGTGGTAAATATATTGATGAATAGGTTTACAGACAATTCAACCTCTAGACAATTCGACCCCTGCCGATTCAACCCCGAAGACAATTCGACCGCTGCTAATTCAACCCCCAAAGACAATTCAACCCTCATTTAGCAATGACAATTCAACCCCTGTTTTTTAATGTCACAATGTTAAATTAAAACTATGAACAGGTGTCATTTAATACGATGTAAGTAAACCAGCGTAAGTATATAGTTGATATCTCGTGAAAAAATGTATTGGAAAGGACGATGGCAGTTTATGTGTTATAAATTTTGCACATATATGCCTTAGTGTGAATGTTAATAGTTTTTTTAAAGTTTATTGCACTTAATGACAATAAAAGATGATTGTTACACTTGCGATGATATTGGAACCCTTAATTACTAACATATCCTAATTAACTGCATTTAATTAAAGCGACAATTACCTAATTATATACAATTAATTTAAGCGATAATTATTCTATTGATGGGTGGTAAAACATAAAATAATGAATGAAAGTATTAAAAAATAAAAGTTTTTCATTAAAAAATGTTAAACATTACAATGTTCCAATTCCAACCTATTTATTAAAAAAAACATAATAAACCTATTTATTAAAAAAAAACTAATAACTCTTAATAAACATTTTTTTTTATATATTTAAATTTTATCAAACAGCAGTCAAAAGTATGTACCAGTACGGCAGATTACCTCTCTCAAACGACATCAGCAAAGTCCGAAATCACCGAAACCTATTATGCCATTTGTCTTGGTTTCCACTTCGGGTGTTTAGAATTTAACTGTACAGGAACCAGAAATGTGTAATCGCCTTAGGCCAGACATGGGGTCAATTACTTGAAAAAGTAATAGATTAAATTAATTATTATTACTCCCTTTTCAGTAATCGATTAAATTAATGATTAATGGTTTCTGTTCAATAATTGATTAATAATTGGTAATCACAACCAAAGTAATTGATTATTAATCGATTATTTGACACATTTACGTATTTTTAGCTTTAAGACTTTTTAGTGGCATTAACCAGTGTTTATCTAAAACACTACAATTTAGGTACCTTCTTGGATGCCTTTCTTATCGATTTTATGTGACTTTTGTATAATTACAATAAAACATAGAACACTTGGCAATAAGATGAGAATATTAAGACACAGTTGGTACTATTTTAAGTGTATATATTATATATCTGACAGCTATTTTAAAGTCTTTATGGATCTATGAATTTAATTATATTTTTTTTTTTTTTCTTTAAATGTACTAATTTTTATTTTTTTATTCTATTTTGACATATACATGTATATTATATTTTGACACTTTGACTACTTCACTGTTTTTATACCCACCTTCAAATCTGTTGGAGTAAAAATACTTATTTTTTGCATTCATGCAAATCATCAATACAATAGCTCCTTTGTATGCAATTAATCCTTAAGCTTCTAATACCCCTCAGGCAGACACCTATTGCACCAGGTTAGCAATTAGCAGGTGTGAAGTTGACAATTGTCTGGGGTAATAAATTATCATCATGGAATTTTGTAGGTATCCGGACAAAAGCTCCCCCGGACAAAAGCTCCCCCGTTCATTTTGATAGGGGCGGACAAAAGCTCTCCCATTGTTTTACCACCCCGGACAATCGCTCTCCCGTTATTTTTGCAAATAAATGTATCAATGTGTCAGCAACGAATACGATTATTTCGGACTGGGACCTGAATAAAATATGATTTGAACGATCTGAGATTTTTTAAACTTATTTATGTAAGTATTTGATGAAGTTTCTGTGATTGACTGTCTGATCTGTGGAAGCCATTGACTGACTTGACTTGACTTGGAAGCCATACCCATATATTTATCAAAATAGACTACGTAAAAATGTGATAATGAGAGTAAATCACAAAACAATGATGGAATCACAAAGTGATTATCAAATGATCACTCCAGGCTGTTGCGAAGAACAAACATTAATATTTGAAAATTAGTGTTCGAACTAATTATTTTAAAACTGTTTTCATTTTTATTAATAAAAATAATGGGAGAGCGATTGTCCGGGGTAGTGAATCAATGGGAGAGCTTTTGTCCTCCCCTATCAAAATGAACGGGGGAGCTTTTGTCCGGGAGAGCTTTTGTCCTACATTCAATTTTGTACTTAGGCTAATGACAAATTGGATCCTTGATTTGCTTTTTGGTCAAAACTAATCATAAAGTAATCATAAAATAATCATGATTATTGGCCTTCTTTTAGCAGTAACTGATTAAATTATGATTAAAGTAATCAAAAACACCAGTGACTAATGATTAATGAAACAAGAGGGCCAAGATGGCCCTATATCGCTCACATGACAATCACTGTTCACTCATTAAAACATTGTTTTGAACCGGTGACCTAGTTTTTGACCCCAGATGACCCATGTTAGAACTTGATCTACATATAAATAAGACAAACATTCTGACAAAATTTGGTGAAGATCCAATCAAAACCATGAAAACTACAGCATAGACAAGGTTTTCCTAAGATTTGACCTCGTGACCTAGTTTTTGACCCCAGACGACCTATGTTCGAATTTGTCTTACATATCATTAAGATAAACATTCTGACTAGGTTTGGTGAAGATACGATCAAAATTTGACATCTACAGTGTTGACCCTAGGTGACCCATATTTGAACTTGTCCTTAATATCATTAAGACAAACAATCTGACAGGGTTTGGCCAAGATCCAATTAAAACCATGACATTTAGAGCTTTTACAAGATTTTTACCTAAGATTTGACCGGGTCACCCAGTTTTTGACCCCGGCTGACCCATGTTCAACCTTGACCCACATATCATTGAGGCAAACATTCTGAAGGTTTGGTGAAGATCCAATTAAAACTGTGACATCTACAGTGTTAACAAAGTTTTCCTAAGATTTGACCTGGTGACCTAGTTATTGACCCCAGATGACCCATATTTGTACTTGACGGTTATATCATTAAAACAAACGATTTGACATAGTTTGGTGAAGATCCAATTAAAACTCTGAACTCTACAGTGTTAACATGGTTTTTCATAAGCTTTGACCTAGCGACCTAGATTTTGACATGTTCGAACTCGTCCAAGATATTATGAAGACAAACATCTGACAAGGTTTCATGATCATCCAATCAAAACAGTGACTTCTAGAGTGTTCACAAGGTTTTCCAGCAATTTGCCCTAGTGACCTAGTTTTTGACCGGAAATGACCCATTATCAAACTTGACCTACATATTATTGAAATAAACATTCTGACAAAGTTTCATGAAGATCCAATCAAAACAGTGATTTCTGAAGTGTTCACAAGGTTTTCCCTTATTTGGCCCTGGCGACCTAGTTTTTGACCCCAAATGGCCCAATATCGAACTCGTCCGAGATTTTGTCGACATTAACGCTCTGACCCAGTTTTGCTAAAATTGAGCTAAAAATGTGGCCCCTAGTGTGTTCACAACATAAAGTTTAACGACACATGACGCCAGACGGAGACTGATCAGAAAAATAAGTTATATCGTGCAATGCTTGTTTTGATAACAATTGAAGAAAGTCTATTTAACATTAAACTTCAGAGCAGCATTACTAGAGCAGCATTACTTAAATACCTTCCATTTTTTCAGGAATGTTAGAAGCATAAGACTGGCCAATGGCAGACTATGAGAGTTGACTGATATGCGGATGAAATGTATCAAATGTGTATAATCAAATAAATAATGTATGAGTTGAAATTTTATTTTTATCTATTATTAAAATGATGTTGACTTGCACTACTTTGTTTGTCATGTGTGTTATTTTGTTACTTTTTTAGTAAAGTTTATAAATCTGCCGTAGACAATACACAGGATTTAAAGTCCATTTGTACACATAAAGAACATAATCCAACAAAAACTATTAAGTTGATTTGTTTACATTTACAACTGCTAAATGAATAAGTACAGTATTTTATATGGATGAATTTATACACACTAACAACATGTATAATGAGTCAATGCATATGAATGAACATAGACAGTATGCATTATAGGTGTATATATAATCAACACATGTATTTATACAGTTCTATACAGATTTCTGTAATGAACTGTTCCCTCTCTACAACAACTCCCTCTCTACAACAACTATTCTGCCGGTCTCTGCAAAATGTTGCTCAAAAGAGGGAAGACTGTACTATATACTGACCGCATTAACTTGATACACTATCCGCACACAGGTTATTGGGGAATGCTACACTATTGACACCTGTTCAAGTGTATAAAGTTATACATTTAGTGACAAGATATACCAATGTATTTCAAAAAGTGTAAAGAATAAACTGTTTTCATTCTCATTTGATCATTATTCAATCGAGTTTTAACAAAAACTGTCTCTGTAATTTAATGAACATGATTGCGTTCATGATTAATGTGTTGTTTACAATTTACTTTTACCCTGTGCACTCTTTCCTTTTTACTACCCTATCGGGAACCATACCTGAAATACCAAGCAGTATCGCTCATCCTATCAAAATTAAGCTTTTATCACAAGTTAGGCGATTGTCATGTGGCCTATCAAGGAAGCAAAATACAAGAAGCCGACAAACTGAACAAAAATGTAAATTCTTTATTAAAAGTGCATCCCGAGATGTGAAATCATTCGCAGTTAGTGAATTATACCTTATATAATACAAATATATTGTTCGGTTATTAATTATGGCCCATTCCATGAAGTTTTACCTGTAATTTATCAGTTTTGCTATAGACTTGTACACGCTGCGGTTTTACGACTGTGTGTCTTTTTGTAAAATTTGACCATTTTTCGAGTGAAAAATCTTAAATAGCAAGTTTAAAATATCTTTTAAGGAAGTAAAAGTATACATTTTCTGTTAACGTGTTGAGTTGCCCATACGTTGCACTATATATGAGTTAAACTGTATTGTACTGCGTTGCAATAACATGGAAGTTTATAACATGCGTTGGAAAATTCGAATTGTCGAAGTTCTTTCCCTTCTATATATATATGGGTTACAAGGAAAAAAAATTTCAAGTTCAATTAACGTTCCTGGTTATTCTAAATGTAATCGAGTGGAAGCGCTTGCATATTGTTATGGACATTGCAGGTAAATTATGCTAAGTCATTTCAATATTGAATTGAAAAGACGAATAATATCGAAAAACAAATACTATCCAATTAAACTCTGCACATATTTTTGCACAAACTGGTATGTATACAAATGTGAACCAGTGCAAATATTCAATGCCAGCTAAGTTTGTAACTGTATTGATTTCTATTTTTAGTCCAGTTGGAGCATTCCTTAATTTAAAGTTAATAAAGCATACGTCATCATGTCGTTTTACCTGTCAACTGTTTGATGGCACGTATCTTGGGTACATTTTAGTTACTGAATCGAAAAGGAGGACAACAAGCTTACAGTCAGTATTGCACGCAATACAAGTCCCCTGCCAGCACATATCATTGGAATGTTAGCTGATGTTTATACAGCACCATCTGTCTAGATTTTTTAATGATGATAATTTTGTCTAAATGAGCGAGCCAGCTTAAGTTACCATCCGGAAACCAAATTTCAGTGATCTAGATATTTGACCTATTGACCCCAAATGTAATCCTACTCTAGGTTATCCCCTAAGCTATCCATACACCAACTTTCATTGAAATTCATCACCCCTAAATGAAGATATCATCCTGAAATCAAATTTCTATTTTTAGTACATGTAGCAGTGACCTAGATATTTGACCTATTGACCCTAAATGCAATCCCAGTTTAGGTAATCCCCTAAGCTATCTATACACAAACTTTCATTGAAATCCGTCAATTCTAAAGTTCTGAAGTTATCATCCGGAAACCAAATTTCTATTTTTAGTAACAGTGACCTAGATGTTTGACCTATTGACCCCAAATGCAACCCCAACCTAGGTTATACCCTAAGCTATCCATACACCAACTTTCATTGAAATCCATAACCCCTAACTGAAGTTATCATCCGGAAACCAAATTTCTATTTTTAGTAACAGTGACCTAGATGTTTGACCTATTGACCTCAAATGCAATCCCACTCTAGGTGATGCCCTAAGCTATCCATATACCAACTTTCATCGAAATTCATCACCCCTAACTGAAGTTATCATCCTGAAATCAAATTTCTATTTTTAGTACATGTAGCAGTGACCTAGATATTTGACCTATTGACCCCAAAAGTAATCCTACTCTAGGTTATCCCCTAAGCTATCCATACACCAACTTTCATTGAAATTCATCACCCCTAACTGAAGTTATCATCCGGAAACCAAATTTCTATTTTTAGTAACAGTAACCTAGATGTTTGACCTATTGACCCCAAATGCAACCCCACCCTAGGTTATACCCTAAGCTATCCATACACCAACTTTCATTGAAATCCATAACCCCTAACTGAAGTTATCATCCGGAAACCAAATTTCTATTTTTAGTAACAGTGACCTAGATGTTTGACCTATTGACCTCAAATGCAATCCCACTCTAGGTGATGCCCTAAGCTATCCATATACCAACTTTCATTGAAATCCGTCAATTCTAACTGAAGTTATCATCTGGAAACCACTTTGGACAGACAGATGGACGGACGGACAGAGGGACGGACGGAGTGACAACGACAAACACTATAGTCCCCTCCGGTGCGGCAGGGGACTAATAACAAAAATACAAGAGGGCCGAGATGGCCCTTGATCGCTCACCTGAGAACAAAGTCACTATAATTAATGACCAGATAATATAGTTTCCATCTCGTAAAACCCAACTTTACATAGATTTTGAGATCAAAACCAACAATGAAGGTATAATACTGTTAAACGAGCTAAAACGTAGCAAATTTTCTAATCCAAGGGCCCATAACTCTTGAAGTTGTGATTTGATTCCACCCATAACTGAACTTGTCCAAGACCAGAAGGTCATACACATTCATTGTAAATATGATTAGGATCGGTGGATAAATGAATGCGCTAGAGTGTAAACAAACTCAAATATAGCAAATTTTCAAAGTCAAGGGCACATAACTCTTGAAGTTTTGGTCCGATTCCGCCCATAATGGAACTTGTCCAAGATCTTTTGGTCATACACATTTACTGAAAATATCATTAGGATTGGTGAATAAATGACCAAGACGTTGAAATTCGGTCTGGACCGATAAATTATCTTTTTTTTGTGCCCTGCATACAGCATTACCTCCATCTCCACCATACAAGGACAATGTAACAGGTGGACCAGGGACCTCCACTTCATACATTAATTCAGACTCCTTAAAAATAAAAGAATAATTTCAGACTTTACAAAATTAGCAATGTAAATCATCAAAGCCTACAATTAAGCAAGCAATATCACAACAAGCCAAACATATATTTGTGTAAAATCATGACAGGGGACCATGCAAGGATCATTCCAGTTAAGTTTTACTAAAATTGATTAATTTATTTAGAGAAGATTCCATTTTAAACTAGAACTATCACTAAAGGTGATGAATACCCCCAGATGCGGCCTTGACACAGTTATTGTTACATTTTACAGAGGGAAATATAATGCATTTTCATTTTTTAATACCTGCAAATTGTTGCTTAGATATATCCTGACCAGTTTCTAAATATACATTATAATATAAAAAATAACAAAGGGCCATAACTCATTAAAATTTACTTGGACAAAACCTATTGTGGACATGCACAACTAGGCTTACTACTTATCACTTCTAAGAAGTTTCACTGAATTCCTGCATGTAGTTGCTGAGAAATGGTACGGGCAAAATTAACCAAATTGTATAAAACAAAGGGCCATAACTCAGTAAAAATTAATCCAAACAAAACCTGGTTATTGCATGCACAACTTGGCTAACTGTTTATAACTTCTGTGAAGTTTCATTGAATTCCTATGAGTAGTTACTGAGATATTGTATATACACTGTATAAAAAACAAACAAAGGGCCATTACTCAGTGAAAATTTAACCAACCAAGACAAGCTTAATGCATGCACAACTAGGCTAACTACTATCACTTCTGAGAAGTTTTATAGAATTCCTGGCAGTAGTCAATGTGAAATAGTTAGGACAAAATTTGCCTATTGTATACACTGTAGAAAAAAAACAAAGGGCTATAACTCAGTGAAAATCAATCCAAATGAAAAATGATTTAAGCATGCACAACTAGGCTAACTACTGATCACTTCTGTGAAGTTTCGTTGAAATTCTGTGAGTAGTTGCTGAGAAATTGTCCGGACAAAATTTGCCTATTGTATATACTGTAAGAAAACAACAAAGGGCTATAACTCGGTGAAAATTAATCCGAACGAAAAATGCTTTAAGCATGCACAGCTAGGCTTACTACTGTTCACTTCTGTGAAGTTTCATTGAGATCCTGTGAGTAGTTGCTGAGAAATTGTCCGGACAAAATTTGCCTATTGTATATACTGTATAAAAACAACAAAGGGGTGTAACTCAGTGATAATTAATCCGAACGAAAATTGCTTTAAGCATGCACAACTAGGCTTACTACTGATCACTTCTGTGAAGTTTCATTGAGATCCTGTGAGTAATTGCTGAGAAATTGTCCGGACAAAATTTGCCTATTGTATATACTGTATAAAAACAACAAAGGGGTATAACTCAGTGAAAATTAATCCGAACGAAAAATGCTTTAAGCTAGCACAACTAGGCTTACTACTGATCACTTCTGTGAAGTTTCATTGAAATCCTGTAAGTAGTTGCTGAGAAATTCTCCGGACAAATTGTATCTACAGACGCACGGACCGACCGACCGGCCGGCCGGTGACCGTCAAGCGTGAATCCAATATAGCCCCCATATATTTCATATCTGGGGGTATAATAATTGTCGACAAACAATACACAAGAAAGGACAGGGTGATCAGTGAGCATGAGCACTTTGTACTAAAGTGAGCATAAAATCAATGTAAACTTGATTAGTTTATGCTTGAAGAGACATCAACCCTGTTATCATGTCATTATGTTGCTATAGCTATGAATATTAAAGCATGATTGAACATTTTTCATTTTTTTAGATACAGTAAAACCTCGTTATCTCTAGGAGTCATCGGACCAGACAGGTTGCTCGAGATAAACCTGGTGTTCGTAATAAAAGGGTTTTTGTTCATTACGCGTTAATGAGCGTAATTACAGTGATAATACAAAATGCTTACATAAAATGTACACCATGACGTATAAGATGAAAATACATGTTCGTTGTATGTATAAAATATGCATTGATTGTTTAAATAAAGTCATTTATCCATAAATAGTTTCGTGTTTTCAATTGTGCAATACCTTGTCGTGTTATTGACATGCGTTGAAATGTAATAATGGCACAACATGAAAGTTACTTATGTTATATACGTCTGAAGCTAACAGAAAATAAATCATTCATTGGATTACTCTGAAAAAGTTTCTATGTAACATTTTTCTGTTTATTGATAGCAGTAAGTGAATCATAGATGTATCTGCGATTTTATTAGTATCTGCTTTTCAAACTTGTAATTAAGTTTTCATAATTAAAATCTCGTAATTAAATTCTCACAATACGTCAACTCTAATATTAAAAGTTGACTGCAAACTTGCAACACACTAATCAAGTTTCTTTGTCATTTTAAGGCAAAAGGCTCTTTTAGTGTCCAGTTTTAACGAGGTGTGAAAAACAAAGTACTCAACAAAGATTTGTTCTTTTATAGTCCAATTTCCACTATGTGTAGAAAAAACGGCGACATGCAGGTGCGAACAATATCCAACATGACACTCCTCGAGATAATCATGGTAATTAACATGGAAATTTATATACAAGAAAGAACAAAAAGTGTCGGGACTTCAAGATCTTCTCGAGATAAGCCTAGTGCTCGTGATATCGATGCTCGTAATAACGAAGTTTTACTGTATTTGCAATAGCAATCATAATACTCAAATTTAAATAAAATATAATTTATTTAGTAACAAGAGGGCCAAGATGGCCCTATATCGCTCACATGACAATCACTGTTCACTCATTAAAACATTGTTTTGAACCGGTGACCTAGTTTTTGATCCCAGATGACCCATGTTAGAACTTGTCCTACAAGTCCAATAAGACAAACATTCTGACAAAATTTGGTGAAGATCCAATCAAAACCATGAAAACTACAGCATAGACCAGGTTTTCCTAAGATTTGACCTCAATACCTAGTTTTTGACCCAGATGACCTATGTTCAAATTTGTCTTACATATCATTAAGACAAACATTCTGACAAGGTTTGGTGAAGATACAATCAAAATTTGACATCCACAATATTAATAAGGTTTTCCCTAAGATTTGACCTTGTGACCTAGTTTTTGACCCTAGATGACCCATATTTAAACTTATCCTTAATATCATTGAGACGAACAATCAGACAAGGTTTGGCCAAGATCCAATTAAAACCATGCAATTTAGAGCTTTTACAAGTTTTTGATCCCGGCTGACCCATATTCAACCTTGGCTCTCATATCATTGAGGCAAACATTCTGACAAGGTTTGGTGAAGATCCAATTAAAACTGTGACATCTACAGTGTTAACAAAGTTTTCCTGATATTTGACCTGGTGTCCTAGTTATTGACCCCAGATGACCCATATTTGTACTTGACGGTTATATCATTAAAACAAACAATTTGACAAAGTTTGGTGAAGATCCAATTATAACTGTGAAATCTATAGTGTTAACATGGTTTTTCATTAGATTTGACCTAGCGACCTAGTTTTTGACCCAAGATGACCCATTTTCAAACTCGTCCAAGATATTATAAAGACAAACATTCTGACAAAGTTTCATGATCATCCAATCAATACAGTGACTTCTAGAGTGTTCACAAGGTTTTCCAGCAATTTGCCCTAACGACCTAGTTTTTGACCGGAAATGACCCATTATCAAACTTGACCTACATATTGTTGAATTAAACATTCTGACAAAGTTTCATGAAGTTCCAATCAAAACAGTGATTTCTAAAGTGCTCACAAGGTTTTCCCTTATTTGGCCCTGGTGACCTAGTTTTTTATCCCGAATGCCCCAATATCGAATTCGTCCAAGATTTTGTCAATATTAACATTCTGACCCAGTTTTGCTAAAATTGATCTAAAAATGTGGGCCCCTAGTGTGTTCACAAGGTAAAGTTTGACGACGCACGACGCCAGATGGAGACTGATCAGAAAAGCTCACCTTGTCACTATGTGACATGTGAGCTAAAAGGTTAATTTATTGTCCTCATAATATGTACCAATTTCAGCAAAACATGTAGTCAGTAAAGAGTAAAATAAAAGATGGAAATTGACTTATTTTCAAAATCAATATTTAGTTATGGTTTCATGAGCAAGGAATAACCATTAAACAATGTCAAAGACAACATACCTGTAATACTCTGAGGACTCTATCCTGACATGCAAGAACTGGAGTTAACGTTTTTACAATGTGAGATGGTAGACAAATTACATCACTAACTTCATCGCCAGACAAGAAAAAGTCAGTATCCTTGCAGTCTCTGTAGTGGTTGTACATAAACTTGCCACAACAAAATAAATCAGATCCCTCAACATATCTATATAAAGAAGTCACAAAATTTACCTGCGGATTACTGTACTCTGGGTACTTGTTTCATAACTTCATTCCATTTAAAGGTGTATTTATTAAAAACATGTAAATTTCAATCAATAAATACATGTATGACCTTTAATATAAATGCATTAAAAGACACTGAGCATGTTTGTCACATACTGTCAATGAATTATCAACTGAATTATAAGGGGCAGTTGCTCCATCAAGAATTTTTTAATCTGATTACAGTAACAATATATCATACAAGGCACAATAAGGTTAATCCTGATTAAGTTTTGTCACAGTCCAAACAGCACATTTAGATAAGAAACTGATACACCAAAACTCCAACAAGTTGTTGATAAAACAAGCTTACAGTCAGTATTGCATGCAATACAAGTCCCCTGCCAGCACATATCATTGGAATGTTAGCTGATGTTTATACAGCAACATCTGTCTAGATATTTTAATGATGATAGTTTTTACTAAATGAGCGAGCCAGCTTAAGTTATCATTCGGAAACCAAATTTCAGTGATCTAGATATTTGACCTATTGACCCCAAATGTAATCCTACTCTAGGTTATCCCCTAAGCTATCCATACACCAACTTTCATTGAAATTCATCACCCCTAACTGAAGTTATCATCCTGAAATCAAACTTCTATTTTTAGTACATGTAGCAGTGACCTAGATATTTGACCTATTGACCCCAAATGCAATCCCACTTTAGGTAATCCCCTAAGCTATCTATACACAAACTTTCATTGAAATCCATCATCCTTAACTGAAGTTATCATCCAGAAACCAAATTTCTATTTTTAGCAACACTGATCTAGATATTTGACCTATTGACCCCAAATGCATTCCCACTCTTGGTTATTCCCATAGCTATCCACATGCCAACTTTCATTGAAATCCTTTATCCCTAACTGAAGTTATCATCCGGAAACCAAATTTCTATTTTTAGTATCAGTGACCTAGATATTTGACCAATTGACCCAAAATGCAATCCCACTCTAGGTTATACCCTAAGCTATCCATACACAACTTTCATTGAAATCCATCACTCCTAACTGAAGTTATCATCCGGAAACCAAATTTCTATTTTTAGTAACAGTGACCTAGAAGTTTGACCTACTGACCCCAAATGCAATCCCAGTTTAGGTAATCCCCTAAGCTATCTATACACAAACTTTCATTGAAATCGGTCAATTCTAACTGAAGTTATCATCCGGAAACCAAATTTCTATTTTTAGTAACAGTGACCTAGATGTTTGATCTATTGACCCCAAATGCAACCCCACCCTAGGTTATACCCTAAGCTATCCATACACCAACTTTCATTGAAATCCATTACCCCTATCTGAAGTTGTCATCCGGAAACCAAATTTCTATTTTTAGTAACAGTGACCTAGATGTTTGACCTATTGACCCCAAATGCAATCCCACTCTAGGTAATGCCCTAAGCTATCCATATACCAATTTTCATTGAAATCCGTCAATTCTAACTGAAGTTATCATCCGGAAACCACTTCGGACAGACGGACGGACGGACGGAGGGACTGAGGCTTAACTCCATAAACAAGAGGGCCAAGATGGCCCTATATCGCTCACATGAGAATTAATCATTGCTTCCTGATGAAAACATTGTTTTGAGTCTGTGTCATGAGGTCTGTTGTTATCAAGGTTTTCCTGTTTTTTGACATGGTGACCTAGTTTCTGACTCCAGATGACCCATTATCAAACTTGTCCCACATATCATTAAGACAAACATTATAACAAGGTGTGGTGAAGATCTAATAAAAACTGTGGTCTCTAGAGAGTTCACATGGTTTTCCTAAGTTTGACCTGGTGACATAGTTTTTAACCCCAGATGACCTCTGTTTGAAATTGTACCACATATCACTTAGACAAATATTCTGACAAGGTTTTTAAAATCTAACCGGAACAGTGACCTCTAATGTGCTTACAAGGTTTTTATCTGATTTGACCTAATTTTACCCCAGATGACCCATGTCTGAACTTGTCCTGGATTTTATCGATACAAAAAATTTGACATAGTATTGTAAAGATCGAATAAAAAAGTGACCTCTATTGTGTTACTCAATAAGGTAACAAGACAAATGTTGACGATGCAAGACAACAGACAAAGATCACAAAAGCTCACTATGTGCACTTTGTGCTCATGTGAGCTAAAAATGATCAAGTCTCAATGAAACAACAATATAATAAAACTAGGCATTATACAAATTCTTCATATTTCATTACTACATACAGTCGAAACTCGTTATATCGAAGTTCCGGGGACTTCCCAAGATAGTTCGATATAAACGAACTTCGATATAGGAATATCGATGCCTGTGTTTACATTTAAGAGCTCAAGTCGGTGTGTTGTAATAATCACATAATTGTGTGATTTGGTGTACAGGATGGTAACGGGTAATAAGAATACAGCATTTATACGGGTACTAAATCGATATATTTATTTTGCTATACATTTCAAATATGCATAATATACACAAATTTACGCGTGGATTATGTGTTTAGTGGTACGTCATACTTCAAAGCTATGGCTTTTGACATCTGTCCTTTTTCAACATCCAAAATCGTTTCATATTTTGTTGTGTAAGTTTTAACAATCATTTTTAGCTTAGTCAGTTTGTCAATTGAGTGCATATCGTCATATTAATCTGTTTTTGATAATTACTGTATAAGTGGTTAAGTTAGCGACGTGGAAATGTTAGCGAATTTCCCGAATGGACAAAATTCGCTAATATTTCATCTTGCGTAAATATCCGGCGATTGCGGTAAGAATTTTACCATAACACCGGTAGACGATAATTCCCGGGTCGATTATGATCATTACAATATTTATTTAACTGCACAACTAGAGTTAAATGAAAACAGAATCTTTTATTCAAGCATTGATAATAAGAAATAAATGATTGTATTTCACATTGTTCTTGTATTGAAATAACAAGTTACAATTTACTAAAACTACTACGACGTAGGCTACTTCTTGTACGAACATCAATAAAAGTACCGGTATATCATCAACGAAATGTTTTTATCAGTTTTATAATTGTGAGAATGGACACTGACGTGTTTATACAGCTTTCAATAATTAAATATCTACTTTAGATTGTAGGTGTTTGTTTGAGGAAAAGGTGCGAAATTTTCTTTTGAAAGTTGGCAACAAATTGGTTCGACATAGATGGTTGAAAATCTTTGTTTGGGACCGAAAATCTACTTCGATATATAAAAATATTGAGAACCACGAATTCAAAATACCTGCTATTTCAAATATGTAATAAGGATAAAAATCGGGACTAGATCTTTACTTCGATATTTCGATACAAGCGATTTCGATATAATGAGTTTCGACTGTACATATATCATGCTGTATATATACCAACTTAAGAGATGAATTGAAAATTTAACAGATCGGTCAACTTGTCATGTCAGACTCAGAGCCTTCAGTTGATCGTTGCACATCCGCAGCCTAGTTGCTTCCTCGATGATTATATGGCAAACAAGTAATACTGGTCAATTAAAAATTGTCTGTCAATAAAATATAAAACATAAATTAAATCTTACATGGATTCAACAGCCTCAGACATATTTGTGTCAAAAGAAAGAAAATTTTTTCCCTTCTTTGTATAACCCCTGACTTCGGGACCCGCACAAACAAATATCCTTTCTCTGACACCATTAACAGGTCCTCCGAGTTCAAGTCTACTAATCTTCAGGCCTGGCTGTGTCTTGAAAATGTTCTACAATGAAAGAGCAATCACAACAATTAAATGTACAAATATACAACTATCACATTATTTAATTCATCTTTATTTATAGAAAAGTGACCTAAGAGTATACATACAAGATGTCTCATAATGTTTTCCTAACTTTGACGTATGATTAACAAATGCTTATGCAGCTATATTCTGAAGAGAAACATATTTGTATGTACTCCAGCTGGTCAGTCTAGTGGGTGAGAATATTTATCATATTGTGGCCTTCACTTTTTCTTTGTCATGTTAACTTTTCTTGACCAATTCTTGTTCATTGATCATCAAGTTAATGCACACTGTTTATCTTCTTCTGACCTAACAGTATATTTTGGTAAGAAAATGTCTATAATAAAAATTCTTACCTGAACTTCACCTTTCCTGAGACCAAATACTTGCAAGACACCTTTATGATCAGCTACAGCAATCTAAACAATGAAAGTTGTCTTCATTATACTAGTAAGAAGAGGGCCATGAAGGCATATATATCATGTCAATTGGCATGTTTTAATAACACACACAGTTTGATATTAACAGTAGTTAAAGATGACAGGTGTTCATTTAAGTTTAAACATGATCAAGTCACTCATAGTGGGATGTTTTACAAACAAAGCTTGTTTCTTTTACTTATTTATTAATTTGGCAATTTGAAAACAGGGAAAATTTGGATTTGACTGAAAACTTCAAGGTAATGAAAAATTGAGAGTAAATTGTAAACTTCAAAGGGCCACCATGAACTTATAACACTCAATACAGGGGGCTAATATGTTGTTGAATGGAGTATAATGGTAAATTCAAGTCTTAATTAATGATTTGTAGAGAAAATGTTTTACTCTAAAACGTTTTGCTTTCTTCCTTTTGTTTTTAGCAAAAAAACAACAACAATAAATGCATTTTATAACAAGGTAAACCTTTAAACCTACAGGAATGTTGCAATGGGGTGCTTGGGGAATATAAATTAGATACTAACTATCCCTGAGCTAACCAGGTAATAAGGAAGAGATATATACAATTTTTTTATAAATATTTTCATTTATAACAATCTGCAAGACATGATTTATCAACAGTTGATCAATGGTAACTTGATTCTGAATTCTGATCAACCAAGGTTATCCAAGTGAAAATCATCATAGTAAAACTTCTGATAACTTACAAAAGATAATATTTCAACAATGTAATAATTACCTTCTGTGTTTTTCCAGCTACTGGAAGTAACCTCAAGCTCTTTGGTGAAGTAACTCCGACCTGATTAAATAATAATTATATGTCAAATATTAGAAAGTATAACACACATAAGGGGTGATCGGTGCACTGGACTACTAAATGAAAGGTCATGGTTTCGATTCTCAGCTCCGCCATTCAAATTTCTCATAGACGCTTTTTCAGCATCCCCACCCCAACTTCTGAGCCTAGAAAATCACAGGATAAAGGGCAAGGCTTGGATCAGTGCTTTACACCAGGCACAATAAAGAACAAGGAATAACTATTCGAACAGAGTAGGAATATAAAATGCCCGGTTCTCCTGTATCTTATCTCCCCTCTCTCTTGGGTGGCTCTGAAATGACCATAGCTGTCGTAACAGATAAATACCACACATGAGAAAATTTGTTATAAATAGAGATTTAGGGTTTATAATTGCTATTACCAAAAACAAATGTAGTCAGTTAATAACTGTATCTTCTTAACATATGACAACCGCAGGTTTTTTTTGGGGCTAATTTTATAACCAATATTTGGTCATATTCCCAAATGAAAATAGTATCTGTTTTTCCCTATTCACAGACTAAAATTTCCAATTGAAACTTCCAAAAATTAATAACTAAAATCTTTTTTTTCCTTCTATCAGCAGAGGCCGAAATTCGGTGACTTCCCAATTGAAAAAAATTCCCAAAAAGAGAAATGATTCTCCCTAAATCTATTTCTCACGTTCGGTGAATAAAGCTTTAATAATACATTATTTAGCATTATTTATTGAAATGCTACGTAATTATATCTTATTAACAAGAAATACGGCAATGCCACAAAACCAGGTTTTCCAAGGGTTTAATACCACAGTACTCTAGAATTCTGCGCTAAGGTTTCATCAGTGGTTCAGTTTCCAGTGCGGCTAATAAGTTCACAGTGACCTTTACCCTATTGGCACATAATGCAATCCCAAGCTTGGTTCCTATGTAAGCTACCTACACACACAATTTCATTGCAATATGTTAATCCTTAATTAAGTTTTTCACCGGAAACTGATTTTCTATTTTTAATAACAGTGACCTTGACCAAACTGACCCCAATTACAATTCCAAGCTAACCCAGCAAACACTTGACATTGTAAAAACATTGTACAGACGTTGTACCCTGACGTTGGATGACCGTTGGATTTAGGTTGTAAATGAAAGTTTTTTAGATGTCATTTCCCGACGTCAATACAACGTCGTGTATACAACCAAAATCCAACGTGTTTTCAACCAAAATCCAACGTGTATACAACCACAATCCAACGTGTATACAACCAAAATCCAACGTGTATACAACCAAAATCTAACGTGTTTACACCCACATTCCAACCTGTATACAACCAAACTCCAACCTGTATGCAACCACAATCCAACCTGTATACAACCAAAATCCAACGTGTATATATTTACACGCCTGTAAGTAATTAAGGTGATTATATCAACAAAATTCAGGGATGTTCAAACAAAGAACATAATGACGCCAGTTACTAATCCTGTATAATTAGTTCTTCATGAGGATACTGAACATTATTAAAATAATATTGCTCAATAATTAATATGTCTATAACCTATATCAGAAAGTTCACTTTTAATCTCACAATACAACCTAGACTAAATTTATCATTTGAAATATCAAACAAAAAACAAATTTTGTTCACAATTTGGAATATATCTAATTTATTCTTGCAAATTATTACATACACATGTAGACACGAATATCGTACATAATTTTGTATAAACACACAGTAGATGATTATTCAGTGATCATGAACACTTAAAGAATTCGTTTAAATGACATGTACAAAACAGTTAGAAACTAATAAATTAATCCCTCTGGATTTCCTGTCTGTGATTCTGGAGTCTACTTCAGTGGACAGGCCTGGCTGGCATCCTGTTCAGTTTCCTTTGACATTGACTTCATAGTATTTGCTGAAATAGTAAAAGAGCAAGCATATTCAGTCAGCGGGCATTTTCGGAAGTCATTTCATCTATCCAAGCTAGTAATTTTTACTATTTGAAAAATATACAGTCTTCTGTGTTTCTGTTATCAATCTGCCATGATGAATACATATTAAATTTTTCTAAAGACTGGATTATACCAAGCAACAAAATCAAAGAGAAAATTACACAAGCTCACAGAAAACTGAACATGCAGAATTTATTCTAAATAATAATATAATATATACCTAATAATATTCAATATAGGCAAATGCAATCTCAAACGGTATTATTTAGACATGCATTTTGCTATGAGAAAGCCCAGCTTTTTTACTTAAACAGTGTTTGTATGATATTATGTTGTAGTCCTCATACATAATTTTACAACCATGACTGAATTAATTACGGATTATTCAGAAATAAAAAATGATAAATTTACCTTGAACAACGCCAAACAAGCTTGACCTGTAGAATTCCATCGTTCCCAGTCATGTTAAATTTGGACATCAATCTGTAAACAATTATAATAAACTATAAGTTAGAGCAAATGAACATGTATTACTCAAAAGTTCTGTAACTTGACACATGAACATTGAAAATAAAACTATATTTATAAGAATTCAATGTAGTATCAACCAGTGATCATAACTCAAAAACACATACATATATGTCAGGCATAATAAATCCAAACACCCTTCTTAATTAAGTCTGAAGCATACAAGTTCCCCACACAAAATGAATAACATAATATTATCTCTCTCAAATTTTCATTAACACATTTCCTACTGCATGAAGAACATTTGACCTGAGGACTCATCAATCAATTCGGGCACTGGCCAGTTTGGCAGTTGTCAGTAATAAAACCTTCTCCGGAATAGTTTCAAATTAAGTTCATGCTGTTTTTCATGCTCAATTTTGTTGGAAATAATGGACATTAAGACATGTACATACATGTAACTGATACCAGAACAGTGATTGTGAATATTTGTGTAGTCTTGAATTTAGACTTTACACAACAGATAGTTTAAAATGTTATTTCACCAGTTTTGTTTTACTTGATTTTTAAAGTGTAACAAAAGATGATCGCACTTTTAAATAAAAATACATTTGAATACCTATAAGCGAAATTGAAAGCGACCAACACGATATTGGGTGCAATCAGTTATGAAATTGATTGATTACTTGTTCGATTTAAAATACAAGTTTGCTGAATTTCCGATTATATATGCATGCATCTACATATGCATCTTTTTACTGACATTTTTAATACTTAAATCACACATCAAATTAAATCATAAATTCCACTTACCTTAAAATCCGAATTTGACAGATCTTTTGATTCTTATCCCGAAATATTTTCTTGGGACTGTTGAACACTATATTCAATATAATTAACCGTTGCTGGTTATTTAGATCTGTCCATTTTCATGTAAATTAAACGATTTTAATCCATTTATTTTGTAGGTTTTATGAAGAATACTTTTAAATTATTGTCGACAAAAGTTTCTTTATTTAATTATTTTCAAATAGTGTAGAAAAGAATTATCATAAAATTCGAAATAACTGGACCCTCGAAGCGACGCCTATCGGTAATATGAAACATTTTGAGGGGAGTAAACATGTCAGAGTGTTTTGCTATTTTTAACTCATCCCTAACATAATAATATATGCGAAAGAACAAGGTTTATATGTTTTTTTTGTGTTTTTTTTCATGACAATATTCAATTTTCGTTATGATTTCAACAAAATCATTATCTGACCATAATCCAACGTCATGCAGACGTCTTATTCAGACGTTGAATAGTCGTCGTGATTCTTACGTTGAATCAATGTTGGATTTAGGTTGCCGACGTCGCGACTTAAATACAACACATATTCAACATTGATACAACGTCGGGTGTTTGCTGGGAAGCTTTCATGCCAGGTTGCTAAATACCCAGTTTAGTCAAGATTACATGTAGTCATTCCAAACTTTAGTTATTCACCGAAAACTGATTTTCTATTTAGTAACAGTGATCTTGACCCAACTGACCACAAATACAATCCCAATCTGAAAGCAAAAACTTCATGCAAGGATTCTAAATACCCAGTTTGGTCAAGATTAGTCATTCCAAACTTAAGTTATTGACCGGAAACTGATTTTCTATTTTTAGTAACAGCGGCCTTGACCTTGACCTGACAAACTGCAAAAACTATTAGATGCTAGGTTTTTATGCAAGGATGCTAAATAACAAGTTTAGTCAACATTGGTCATTCCAAACTTAAGTTATTGACCGGACACTGATTTTCTATTTTTAGTAACAATGACCTTGACCCCACATATTCCAAATACAATCCCAAGCTAGGTTTTCATTCAAGGATCCTACATACAATGTACCAAGTTTATTCAAGATTGGTCAATCCGAACTTAAGTTATTGACTGGACACCACCTGTTTGATGCCCAATATCCACCCGCTATATTCGGCATTCTAAAAAAAAATACAATTATGACCGAACACTGTAGAACATATTCTAACTCGATTGTCTAAACTTTTCCTAATTAGGCCGAAAATCGCGCTTTAATTTTCCAAACTGAAAGGCTAAGGCCCCTTCCCAATTTTTGGAAAAAAGGCCTTGTATGGGAAGTAATAATGCAAGAATCATTATTTTCCATTTATTTGAATAATCTTCTGTTATTTTATTTAGGGAAATACTTGTAATTAGCTTTTGTATTCATCAATTTAAAACAAACAAGAACGCTGCATTCAATAAACGCGTATGCCCCCGGTAGCATGCTTGTGCAGCAATAGCCCATTTGAACAATGTCAAGGTCAAAGTCGGTGTTTGATAATTATGGGTGGATTGAGAATGGTCATAAGCAACAACTGTAGAAGTATGAAAGTGTTCTAGCAAACTGTATTGGTGCTAGACGAAACTGTAAAATCTACTTAACCTGGTACAGAATCATTCTAAGTCCAAATTAAGTCAAGGTCAAGGTCAAAGTGGGATTTCTTGATACGGGTGTATTGAGAATGATCATACGCAACAACTGTAGAAGTATGAAAGTGTTCTAGCAAGCGGTATTGGTGCTAGACGAAACGGTAAAATCTACTTAACCTGGTACAGAATCATTCTAAGTCCAAATTAAGTCAAGGTCAAGGTCAAAGTGGAATTTCTTGACATGGGTGTATTGAGAATGATCATACGCAACAACTGTAGAAGTATGAAAGTGTTCTAGCAAGCGGTATTGGTGCTAGACGAAACGGTAAAATCTACTTAACCTGGTACAGAATCATTCTAAGTCCAAATTAAGTCAAGGTCAAAGTGAGATTTCTTGATACCGGTGGATTGAGAATGATCATATGCAACAACTGTGTAAGTATCAAAGCGTTCTAGCAAGTGGTATTGGTGCTAGACAAAACGGTAAAATCTACTTAACCTCGGACGGACAGGACAATCACTATATGCCCCGACATCAAAGATGCCGGGGGCATAAAAAGAATTTTCTCTAATTGCTGACCAAAACCCAACATCTATAAAAAAAAATTTGTTGTTGTTCGGTACGAACACAAAGTTAAGACCATTTCTTAACAGTCGGTCTGTTTTAATTTTCCTGCATTCCGAAGAGCTTCCGTTAACCTTCTGCCTACGAACATAGTTCCATTTTTTCTATTCAATGGCATAAATATAAATATTATGTGCATTCAAGTCAAAATCAGATGGCTATGCAAAATCGTAAACGAGCAATACAAAACAGTCGTAAAAAATTCTAAACAATCCTCAACCTTGGATTACTACAATACATTTTGTATTTACTATCAGTACACACATTTCAAAGAAGGAAGACGTCATAATTCTCGCACTGTATATGCTAATTTAGTCTGGTTCCTAACTTCTATTGAAAACATATAGAAGTCATCATTGAACTCATGGACGATGGGATGATAACTGTGAGTCAACCAGATATTTAAACAAGAGGGCCATGATGGCCCTATATCGCTCACCTGAGCATTGTAACACTAAGGGATATATTGATCAAGGAAAGGTTATGTGACATGGTAAAGAATTATCTACCAAAACTCTTAAGTAGGTGTTGAAATCAACTGACCCCAGGGGCTGGGCCAATATTGACCATGGGGACATGATTTGAACAAACTTGGTAGAGTTCAACAAGAAAATGCTACATCCGAAATATCTATGCTCTAGGCCTCGTGGTTTTGGACAAGCATTTTTTTAATTTTCCTATATGGGCCTTTATAAATCTAGTGACCCCTGGGCAGTGTCGATTTTGACCCCCCAACCATAATTAGAACTACCTTAATAGAGGTCTGCTAAACAATGCTACATACCAAATATCTAAGGTCTAGGCCTAGTGGTTTCAGAGAAGAAGATTTTTGTAATTTTCCTATATAAAATAGAGTAAACCCTTGGGTGGGGCCAATTTTGACTTCGGGGCCATAATTTGAACAAGCTTCGTAGAGGTCCACTAGACAATGCTACATACAAAATATTGAAGCTCTAGGCCTTGTAGTTTTGGATAAGAAGATTTGTATATGTCGCAGCAGTGTATAAGACGCAGGTAAAAAAACAGTTGAAATCCTAGGAAAAAAATTTGTGTAAGAACGTATATAACATCAAATTACATACCTACCTGCGAAATTGTAAGTGTCAATTTTATGCAATTAACAAAGTGCCAAGGCTACCAGTATACCTGCATTTCTTAACAACTAACATGTGACACGATAAAAAATCAATACTTTAGCTGCCAGATTTGAAGTTTACACACACTTTGACCTAATTTTGTGAAAATTCTGTTAGGGCGCACAAGGGTGTCAATATAGCCAAATTAAAAACATTATACATGGCTGACCTTTTTTGCTTCAACCACATTGTTTCCATATTTAACTCAGTTTGCATTAAAGAATATCCTTCAGGGCAGATTAATTAATTACAACTTTGCCATTTCTTGAGATATTTTCATAAAAAATCTGGAATATTGACAACCCTTTGCATACCATTATAAGATCTTAAAACTTAATACCCCCCAAATACAAAAGTCTACTCACATAAATTGACCAAAACTGAGGCAGGATCAAAGAGCGGTGAATTTTAAAGATCAAAGACACGCTGGCTGCCGTTGGTGTCTCTCTGATATTTGTGTGATGTTGGCTAGCTGTTTAAAGATCACACCTGTTTATGACCTGTTTGACATTTTAGCTGTGATTCAGTGCTTTATGTCTAATAACAATAGATCAATAATAGTTTAGGATTGTTGTGGAATTTATGTTTTATGAACAGTAGGTAAGTGTGAAAAAAATACTTCTGAATCCATTTTGTTTGAGTCGTGGAAAACGTGGGATTGAGATCTACAACCGTGTATAGAACGCACCCAATTTTTGGTCCTGTTTTTGGACGTAAAAAAGTGTGACATATACATGGGTGTTTACAGTAAGTTTATATAAATCAAGTGAGCCCCCGGGCTGGGCCAATTTTGACCCTAGGGCAATAATTTGAACAAACTTGGTTGAGGTCCACTAGGCAATGCTACACACTAAATATCAAAGCACTAGATCCTCTGGTTTCAGAGAAGAAGACTTTAAATTTTCCTATAAAAGTCTATATAAATCAAGTGACCCCTGGGGCGGGGCCAATTTTGACCCTAGGGCAATAATTTGAACAAACTTGGTAGAGGTTCACTAGACAATGCTACATACCAAATATCTAAGGTCTAGGCCTAGTGGTTTCAGAGAAGAAGATTTTTGTAATTTTCTTATAGAGTAAACCCTGGGGTGGGGCCAATTTTGACCCAGGGGCCATAATTTGAACAAACTTGGTAGAGGTCCACTAGACAATGCTACATACCAAATATCTAAGCTCTAGGTCTAGTGATTTCAGAGAAGAAGATTTTTAAAATTTTCCTATATAAGTCTATATAAATCAAGTGACCCCTGGGGCCGGGCCAATTTTGACCCTAGGGCAATAATTTGACCAAACTTGGTAGAGGTTCACTAGACAATGCTACATATCAAATATCTAAGGTCTAGGCCTAGTGGTTTCAGAGAAGAAGATTTTTGTAATTTTCCTGTATAAAATAGAGTAAACCCTGGGGTGGGGCCAATTTTGACCCAGGGGCCATAATTTGAACAAACTTGGTAGAGGTCCACTAGACAATGCTACATACCAACTATTTAAGCTCTAGGTCTAGTGATTTCAGAGAAGAAGATTTTTAAAATTTCCCTATATAAGTCTATATAAAATCAAGTGACCCCTAGGGCGGGGCCAATTTTGACCCTAGAGCAATAATTTGAACAATCTTGGTAGAGGTCCACTAGGCAATGCTACACACCAAATATCAAAGCTCTAGGTCCTCTGGTTTTTGAGAAGAAGATTTTTAAAGATTTTTTAAAAAATTCTTCCGGTTGCTATGGCAACCAGAGTTCTACATGGAATGGAATTCTTTGAACAAATTTGGTAGAGCTTCAAGCAAGGAACACACCTGTGAAGTTTTGTTGAAATTGACCTATTGGTTTAGGAGGACATGTTGTTGACTACGGACGACGATGGACATAGCTCGATCCTAAAAGCTCACCTTGGCACTCTGTGCCAGGTGAGCTAAAATGTGGTTCATCGTAAAATTTTAATCAATTAATTTATTGCTTATAATGTGTAACTTTTTCTTTGAGCATGTCTTTTGAGCATGTCTTCATGTATGAGATATTTCATTCTGCATAAGTTGAGTATACAAAGGGGCAGATAATGTAGACTATATTATGCTAATTGCTGAACTACGTTTGGTGATCAGATGGGGAAGCATAAATCAAAGTACTGAAAGCACATGGAATGGAAACAACTTTAATAATTGCATGGCGGGTGTAGTACTTCGGTCTGCTGCAAAAGTCATGCACGAACTATCGTTTGGTTTCCAAAACTCAGCCCAATACCTCACCCTACAAAGAAACTTTTGACTGCTTTGTAGTTCCGAACAACAGCAGAACCTTCAGAGCTTTGATTATAACATCCAAACACGATATTGGGTCGACTTCGGAATTCAATGTCTGTACAATGTTGGATTTCAGTCGATGACGTTGCGACCAAAATCCAATGTCTATTAGTCCAACTAATTAGACAGTTTGTGACAATGAGATACTTTTTCGACTTGGCCCCATCCTGCGCACTGCATATCTGTGTGCGGAAAATCCACAATTAAAACCTGTTGGGCACAATAACTACAATATCTGTGACCAAAGTGAACCGTTTGGTAGGTAGAAAACACGTTTCTATACTCATATGAGTATAAATCATTCCAACATACCTTTAAAGTTTTCTGAAAGATGCATTAATGATTTGTTTCTCCCCACTATTTCCCAACTGAAAACGAAACCGGTGTAATGGCGGTTAAATGTCGGTGTCATGGTAAACATCGCCTATTCTCGAAAATTTGCAAAAAAGTACAAGTTTAAATTAGCTGGCATGTCAACGAAACGTTGGCAAAGTAAACTTATATCAACTTTCGTTAACTCTAGGTACGCATTATAAAGATCGATTTAGAATTAAAATGTCTGACGGTAGTTCTATACAGAGTGGAAATGGATGTGGCTAAAGTATGTTCGTACCGTTTCTTTCACGCAACGTAAAATTTTAAGTTTAATATTTAAATTTTGACATTTAACACAAAATTTTTAAAGCACATTCACACAGATTATTGATATTTCTATCGATTTAAGTAAGTTATACCTGTTATAGAAGAATTTTGACGTAATTTGAATTTCCGCACGTAAATATGCAGATGTTTGTAAGGCTGAGAGGATGGCCCTTCCGAATTCGTTCACGAAAATCAGCCAACCGAAAAGCCGAATTAGTAGGGCTACATGACGTCCATATATAACGTTGGGTGTTTACTGGGAATTATCTTGACATCATAATATATATGTAAATGTTAAGCCAGTCCATTAGTGTACATGTTAAAGATATTATATTTGCATGGATACAAACAATATACTATTAGGATAAGGTACATTTCTCTTTTTTTATTTGCATGAAAAAATAACTTTCAGACAGTACTTTCACTACTTTGATTTTTTTAAGGATTACACTACAGTCATACCGGCCCAAGTCAAACCGTCATCTAACCAAACCGGCCACAAAAAAACTTAAAGCAGCCTCACAATTTGGTCAAACTGGCCACATTATATTTTTATTCAGTCAAACCGGCCACACAAAAAATAGAATTACCACCGATAACGTATAACTATATTGAAACTTATTTTTGGGCGAATCGTATGATGAGTACTACTTTCATTTGTTTAGAAACTTGAATTTATATACCATATATATATATATATCATCTGTATAAAAAAATTAATGAAAATGATTGTTGAAGACAATCTCCATTTCCAAATTTTGCATCGTGTCTATAATCATAAGTATAATGTTACCGAAAAATTAACACAATGTTTTAATAATTGTGTTAAGACAAACACTAATTTGTATGCACATGCTTATATATAGTATAAATGTGCACCTGTCTGTGAATAAAGGTGCTTATCTTTTCATTATTGGATCCACTCATAAAAAAGTTTTAAATAGTTTTGTTTTAAAACGTTTACAAACGATTGTAATGTTGGACACAGTCATTTAAATGTTCAAATAGTTTTGTTTTAACATGAACATGTGCAAATGCTTGTAATCAAAGTTGTTAATCCTTTGATTTCACTGTCTGATTCCGTAAATTAAGATAATAAAAAATTTCAGCTATTGTTAAGAGAGCGATAATTAGCAACGACTTGCGACAAACAATTGCAATGTGAGTAAGTTATCTAATATTTCATACTATTTTCAAGTCACTGCCATATGCATCGTTCTCAGTGTTGATTTTGTCGTTATTAAATGTGAAATTATTGTTTTGAATTATTTCTGTGTTTTGTGACAATGATAGACACCTGTATAGACTGCGGTATTCATGTTCGTGACCTCAAGCAAGATGTCACATTTGACTCTTAAATGGCAACATCACGTACACGTGCAACACGGGTATGTTAATGTTTATTTTCCCTGCTGTAAATATGTATTTGTTTCTATCAATTGGACTATACAAGTCTACATGGTAAATCACCTGTCAATATTTCGCCCGCCCAGAAGGGCGGCAGGCATACACGGGACCATTTCCGACAGACGGGAATTTGATAAACTTAATGACTCTGTGTCCCGGTGTAACAGGCCATTCTTTCCCCCCTGGCCACTTTTTCCCCAGGGAAAAATTGGCCTACGCCATTTCTTCCCCCTCTAGGCCACTTTTTCCCCCGATTTTTTTCATTTGTATATCTACATCTTTCGCTTAATGTCTGTTTGTTCATATTTCTGAGTTTATACTTAAGTCTTGAAATTATATTCAATTCTGTATGTTCATATTTCTGAGTTTATATTTACTTCTATAGTCCATACTTCTGAGTTTATACTTACTTCTGAAGGTTCATATTTATGAGTTTATACTTATGTCTTTATGTTCATATTTTTGGGTTTATACTTACATCTTTATGTTCATATTTCTGAGTGTATACTTTTATCTTCTGAATTTAAACTTATGTCTTCATGTTTATATTTCTGAGTTGCCAAGAGTGGAAAAACTGACCAAAAACGTAACCAATTAATATAATGGTTAGCTTTATTTCAGAATTTAAGTTAGGAGGAAAAATTGGCCAAGAGGGTAAAAATTAGCCAATAATGTATAGTATTTCTGAAGACAAGGGGAAAAGTGGCCGGAGAGAAAAAAATAGCCAATAATGTATAGTATTTCTGAAAACAGGGGGAAAAGGGACCAAGAGAGTAAAAATAGCCAAGAATCATAACGCAATACTGTTATTATATGTGGGAAAAGGGGCCTAGATGGGGAAGAAATGGCCTAGAATCATAATGCAATACTGTTATCATTATGGCGGATAAATTGGCCAAGATGGGGAAGAAATGGCCTAGAATCATAATGCAATACTGTTATCAACAAGGGGGGGGGGGGGGGGGGGGAAAGTGGCCTAGATGGGGAAGAAATGGCCTAGAATCATAATGCAATACTGTTATCATTATGGCGGATAAATTGGCCAAGATGGGGAAGAAATGGCCTAGAATCATAATGCAATACTGTTATTAACAAGGGGGGGGGGGGGGGGGAAGTGGCCTAGATGGGGAAGAAATGGCCTAGAATCATAATGCAATACAGTTATCATTATGGCGGATAAATTGGCCAAGATGGGGAAGAAATGGCCTAGAATCATAATGCAATACTGTTATTAACAAGGGGGGGGGGGGGAAGTGGCCTAGATGGGGAAGAAATGGCCTAGAATCATAATGCAATACTGTTATCATTATGGCGGATAAATTGGCCAAGATGGGGAAGAAATGGCCTAGAATCATAATGCAATACTGTTATTAACAAGGGGGGGGGAAGTGGCCTAGATGGGGAAGAAATGGCCTAGAATCATAATGCAATACAGTTATCATTTGGGGGGAAACAGTGGCCGAGATGGGGAAGAAATGGCCTAGAATCATAATGCAATACTGCATTACTGTTATCATTAGGGGGGGGAAAAGTGGCCAAGGGGGGGGGGGAATGGCTGTTATCATTAGGGGGGAAAAAGTGGCCAAGATGGGGAAGAAATGGTCTAGAATCATAATGCAATACTGTTATAAACAGGGGGGAAAAAGTGGTCTAGATGGGGAAGAAATGGCCTAGAATCATAATGCAATACAGTTATCATTTGGGGGGAAACAGTGGCCGAGATGGGGAAGAAATGGCCTAGAATCATAATGCAATACTGCATTACTGTTATCATTAGGGGGGGGAAAAGTGGCCAAGGGGGGGGGGGAATGGCTGTTATCATTAGGGGGGAAAAAGTGGCCAAGATGGGGAAGAAATGGTCTAGAATCATAATGCAATACTGTTATAAACAGGGGGGAAAAAGTGGTCTAGATGGGGAAGAAATGACCTAGAATCATAATGCAATACTGTTATCATTAGGGGGGAAAAAGTGGCCTAGATGGGGAAGAAATGGCCTAGAATCATAATGCAATACTGTTATCATTAGGGGGAAAAGTGGCTAGGGGGGAAGAAATGGCCTAGAATCATAATGCAATAATGTTATTATTAGGGGGGAAAAAGTTGCCCAGGGGGGGAAGAAATGGCCTATTTTTTTCCCGGGGAAAAACTGGCCGGGAAAAAAATAGACTGCTACACCGGGAAATAGACTTTGGCCAGGTTTTACATCCATGACGCATTTGATAGATCAAGTAGGCTCTAGGGTGGGGATTTAGACAAATATGGTTGTCGATTTTTAGAAATGTCAAATTCCCTTGGGTCGGCATATAAGTCCTTGATAATAATAAGAAAAAAATAATATTATAATAATATTATGTTTACAACTTGGTTTGTACATCCGATAATGTCCGACTGTTCTCTGTGATTTCAATAGGAATACTCGGTTATTTTCCTCAACATCCGGGCTTTCGTTACATGGTTACAGATAAAGTTGGGAGAATATCCGTGATTTCGTCAGTGACTATATCGGATATATACAGAATTCGGACAGATTTCTGTGAAATATTAGTTCCGTGACTCTGTGACCAACTGAATTAAAATAACAAGAGGGCCATGATGGCCCTGTAAATGCTCACCAGGAAAAAAGGTCATTTGGAGACAAACATTGTTAAAATATTTCTACACGAGTCCAAGTAAAATAAAGTGACCCTAAGGTCAGGGCCAATTTTTACCCCAGGGCCATAATATGAACAAATTTGGAAGAGGTCTGCTAGACAATACTACATACAAAATATCTTAGCTCTAGGCCTTGTGGTTTCGGAGAAGAAGATTTTTCAAATTTTCCTATATAAAATAGAATAAACCCCAGGGCAGGGCCAATTTTGACCCCGGGGCCATAATTTGAACAAACTTGGTAGAGGTTCACTAGACAATGCCACATACAAATATCTAAGCTCTAGGCCTTGCGGTTTTGGAGAAGAAGATTTTTTAAATTTTCCTATATAAGTCTATATAAATCAAGTGACCCCCGGGGTGGGGCCAATTTTGACCCTAGGGCAATAATTTGAACAAACTTGGTAGAGGTCCACTAGACTATGCTACACACCAAATATCAAAGCTCTAGGCATTGTAGTTTTTGACAAGAAGATTTTTTAAATTTCCTATATAAGTCTATGTAAAATCAAGTTACCCCCGGGGCGGAGCCAATTTTGACCCCAGGGGAATAATTTGAACAAACTTTGTAGAGTTCCATTAGACAATGCTACATACCAAATATCTCAGCTCTAGGCCCTTTGGTTTCGGACAAGAAGATTTTTTAAGTTTTTTCTATTTATTGCCATAGCAACCAGAGTTTTTAATGAAATTTAATTTTTTGAACAACTTTGAAAGGGGACCACCCAAGGATCATTCCAGCAAAGTTCAGTTGCATTCGGCATAGCGGTGTAGGAGGAGATGTTGTTTTGAGTAAGGCCAAAAAAAAAAATTGTGAGTGTAGGGTAACGGTCTGAAAAAAGTAAGGTAGGGTAGGCTTTTGGTTTTTTTTTTTTTTTTTTTTTTTTGGACAGCAGCGAAACCAGTCACAAGTTTGTGACCTAAGACAAAAATTAAAGCTATACAAGTTGACAGCCGCCTCACCTTAATATTTTATATATCAAAGTGTACACAAACACCAGATAATTATTATATTCAATGGCAGAATGAAAAAATTCAAGTAAACAAAATCGCAGTCACGGCTACATCATTGAATTGTGACAGTGACATTATTGATGTTGGGTCGCAGTGAATCACATAACCAGTACTTGTGGCTTAATCAGTGAGGTGATTGCTTGAGTATATCAAGTCATGCCATATCACATTTTAACCCAGTCGAGCTACCAGCTTAGAAATTCCACTAACCCGAATCTAATTTCACTAGCCCAAACTAAAATGATCTAGGCTGAAAATAAAATTAAGTTTGTTTGGAGTTTAGCACTGGGTAGGTAGGTAGGTAGGTAGAGATTTGAAAAAAAAAATTATTTGCTAGAATTTCCATGAGTAGGTCGGTGCACTCCAAGCATGCATATTTATTTTTATTCTCAGCCGTATGTCTAGAAGTGTGAAAAGACAACATCAAACTATACAGGGCTTGTAACAGGACAAGATTCTCAATCCTGAAAATTAGCCGGGGGTCTGGGGAGCGTAGGTCCCCAGCAGGGTCGAGGGCAGAGCCCTTGTGGGGGGTTCAGGGGGGCAATGCCCCCCGAAGCAAAACGATTTTGAGCTTTTTCAGGTGCTTCTGTATTGCATTTCAGCAATACAAATTCATGATTTTTTTAAAAAAACTCAGTTTTTCTCTCAATATTTCTAAAAAATAGTTATACACAGGGATTTTTAGCTATTTTTTAGCCGATAATGGGTCATATTCCCAATTAAAAATAGTATCCTTCTTTCCCAATTCACAGACAAAAATTCCCAATTGAAACTTCCAAAAATAACTAAAATCTTGCTTGAAAGATTCTTCAATTTTGCTACCCCACCCACTAACTTTTGCAAGTTAATTCATAGTAATGACATATATCAGCCAATTCATGTTTATAATCAAATAATGTGCACACAATTTTTCAATGACAAGGTCATAGGGATCGAATTCCTTCACAATATTTCTTACCTCGATTAATGGGGTTGAAATAGTTCGGGCCGAATCAGTGTCGAAATGTAATGCTACCTATGTTTAAAAAGTTGCTGATAAGTATTTTGATAGGACCCATTTAACCAAAGAATTGTCAACGATTTAAAAGTTCATAAGCTTCGATTAACTTCGAGTTTTAAAGCTAAATATTACTCGAATTTTCGTTCTGCAATTGCAAATACTCTTGTGTATATAGACGCTTGTTAACCAAGCGTTAGTGAATAGGAAAAACGCCCAAGTGATCCAGATGCTGGGATGTGCTAAAAGCCACCCCAACCCGTACCCCCCCCCCCCAAAAAAAACTCCTCGGATTTACATCGATCTCAAAAGTGCCCCTGGCGGCTTTAAATCCGGATTTCCGGAATAATCCGGAATATTACAACCCCTGACTATAACAATTAACAAAGCAAATTCTCTCCTCTAATTTATTCCTAGTGCTCTCAAGATAAGGTATGAAAGATATATTTTGCTACAATCAAGAAGAACTTTTCAACGAAGTGTTATTCTGCACAAAAGTGAAATTTGAACAATAGTCTAAGGACCATCATGCACCACAAGTGGACTAGAAAACTGGGTTGCTCGCAACAATATCAGTTGACCATCAACTTAACCTCTGTGCAATTTAATTAATATGATATTAGTCTAGATGTAGTCAAAATAATTTAGTATAATCATAACTGTTTTGAATCTATTTAAGCTTAGATTAATATAGAATCAAAGCATATATATCATTATTTGCTAGTTGTTTGGCAGGAAAGGAGAACAATCTCTCAAAATAAAGATCATGACTTCAATTTTTTGGCCACTCACATGTTTAACTTATGCCAAAACTGTATATATCTTAATTATTGCTGCATTATTTATATTATTATAGCTTATGAATTTGGAATAATAATCCAATATACAATTAAACTGAATTATGATGTGTCACATGATTAAGGATCAAAGATAAGACACAACAACTAGAACAGATTTTCATTAAATACACATAAAAGAAGTACAGTTTCACTATGTTATATCCGAAATGTGCCATCCGAAATTCGTACACTACATCCTATAAAAGAAATGACCATTCTTGAAAATTAACGAGTCTTTGTAATTCTGTTGGTCATTATGCTTAATGCAATATGATATGGTAGAAAAAATTCTATAAATACTATAAAAATTTGCGATTATTCAGGAAAATGTTTAGCGATTTTCGGAAAATACGCCTGGACAAACGAAGTACTCACGAAGATGTATCCCCAATTAATTGGATCAAATTGCTAGCTGCATTATGAATCATAACTTGGGTCAATCAAAATTGGACACTAGATTTTTATGAAAACATTTTCGTGTAAAAGCATTCAGTGAAATTGATCTGTGCAGTGTTTATATGAGCATTTAAGTGCACCTATTTCGGACAATAACTGATTTCGGATACGGAAAATGCTCTCGACCGATCGGGCTTCCAGCTTGGATTTTTCACTTGTCTGAGTTTAAAATCACTCGATTTTGTCGCCAGTCGAGTGTGTTACATCGAAGACTGCTCTAATTTGAGTTATTTCCCTTTGATAGCTTTTTTTAAATACGAATAAAATTATTGTTTTGAGAACGTTAAAAAACGTTAGGGTCGGCGCCATTCGGCTAGGTAGGGTCGGGTTACCCGAAACACACAATTTTTTTTTTGGCCTAAACATGGACGCCACTTCACGACGAACGACGCACGATGGACGCAGGGCGATCACAAAAGCTCACCTTGAGCACATTCGTGCTCTGGTGAGCTAAAAAGACAAAACATGAGACATTTTATAAATACTATGAAATACGATACGATTTATCTTATGTCCTACTCAATTGGAAATATGCCAACGATAACTAATTTAGTAACTTAATTATTACCAATACAAAATATATAATAGTGTATTAAGTGCTTTTTAGAGAGGAGAATGAACTCTACTATTTATGTAGAATATTGGGTGTATCTTACTAAAATGTTACAGATATGTTACTTATAAGAAACTAATCGACAATGTGAACTAGAAGAAAAATATTACATGTACTGTGAATTATTATTATTACTATTATTTTTATTGTTACAAACTTAACAATTCATTTCTTCTGTTGTTTGCTTTTATTATGAAATTGCTTAAGTTCTTAAGCATTTTTCTATTTGTACATTGCAAAGGTTTTATTAATTTCAACATATTTGGGCGGATATACAGTACGGTTCGGGTGATTTGTCCAATTTTCGCGAATCGCCGCGGAATTAAAATCGCGCTAAGCCACAGGTAGATCGCTTCAACGATAGATCGCGTTCAGAGCGACGACGATCGACGGTGACCGTCACCACTGAAGGACAATAATTCGCGGTGGATTGCGGCGACGATCGCTCAACGCGCTGATACGCGATGTCGTCTCTTTAGTTTACTCAAAACTTACGAATTTCTTGTAAATAACACTGCTATTCACACATTATTTAATTGCGCTTTGTGAACAAATTGTTACCTGATATGTGTGAAAAATTAGCGTTGACATAAATTATAATCAATGAGTGTTGAGAACTTAATAGTAGTTGATGAGCTTTAATTAATCTGTCAGCTTTCGTATATTATTGCGCGAAATAATATTACATGTAAACAGTGGACTGGTTTTATTGATTAGAGCACCGAGCTACATTCGTAAAATGAGAGACTGCGACTCGGTCTAAACTCGCCCTGGTACTTGATATATAAAGCACTATAATAGACATACGAATCTCGCCCTGTACGTAACGCTGCATATGTAAAACATAGCTACACAGTTTACATATTCGCTTAGCAATTTGCCGGTATTTCTACATATTTACTTCAAGAATGGGATTTCCTACTTGACAAAATTTAATCAGATGTCTGGATTATAGTCGGTCTTGGCCGACGGATTTAGTAAGTGTTAAATCCTGAATTATCTTACCATGTGACTGTTTTCGGAAAATGAACGGTCAACAGAAAGCGAAAGTAGAAGAAAGATTCACAATAAATATCATTTTATTTACTTGAGAGTCGGCTTTAGAAGTTCGCGAATCACCGCGATCCATCGCTATCAAAGATTACCGACTGATAAATAAGTCATATAACGCGGTGATTAGCGACATTGCGGTGATTCGCGTTTTTTTCAAGATCGATTACGGGTGATAAATTGACGATTACGAAAGCGGGGGAAACGCGAAAATCGGACAAATCACCCAAACCGTACTGTAGTAATAGCAGGGGTTTTTTTTACTAAGAAAGTGACGCCGATAGTCGGCGTCTTCCCCTAGGAAAATAAGCTATATTTTTCCCCTAAAAAAAAATTCCCCCATGAAAAAAATCCAATATTTTTATGATTAAGTACACAATATCATGTCCATTCTTTTTAAAATTCGTCGCACATTAAATAATGCTTCAACATACTGCATCTATGTACTCTTTTTGACAAGTATATACGGTGGTGATACTAAATATAGCTTTTTATTACGTCACGGATAATGTGTACCAGCATATGAACCTCGTTACATGCGAGGACGGGAACAAATGCACTAGTTCCCCGCTTCGTAGTCTGGCGTATATTCGCCGCATACGATGACAGAAACCATTCGTCTGGCCGCACTGAATAAATCACTGCTTGCTGATTGGCTACAACTGTCATGCATTATTTTAGCCAATCACACGACGGAATTACTTTACATCATTTTGCTGTCAACATGGTCGCATTTGTAATTAAAATAAATGAATGTTCAGCAATATTTTATTGTTTCCAGTGTAAATCACACACGTGCAAAATGGCTGCAATAAAACATGTTTATGTATTAGATTTAGCAATGCTTGAGTTCGGACACGGTGTTTTGACATGAAAATCAACCAGACCTATAATGATAAGTATATTGTTTACCTATGGTATTTAATACTATTTATGTTGATTTACCGTGTGTTGTGGATTTTCGTCTATTAAAAAGTTGTGACTATGGCAAGGTCTGTTAAATGAGCAAGACTATGATATATAATATAAGTGATGATATATAATATAAGTGTTAATTAATCATGTCTTTTAAGTTTGAATATAAAAAGACAGTGAAATACCCCTGTATAGAGGCTGTTGGACTGATTTAAAACTCGCTCTAGGCGATTAGGACCATATCGACCGGACTCTATACGGAGCCTATGTGAAGATAACCGCAGACGTGTTATAGCGCTTCTTAAGGGTTTACTCTGTAAAAAATGCAAATACGGTTCATAAACAAACTGTTCTTTTATATACGAATACAAATGCGTAAGTACGGCATTGTTCATTACATCTGCATGCCATTCTGGTGAATAACAGTCAATTAGTCTTTGCTTAAAAACTGGTAGAAACTGCTTGAACTGTAAGCTATCAGGGAAGTTCCATACTTCAGCAAAACCAGTTCTATAAAGCAGGGATTTAACCTTTTTAGGCCAATTGTTGGTGCCATTTTCGCATTTAAGATACGCGTTTTGATAAATATTTTCAATATAATGTTTTCTGTATCAAGTAATTTATACCAATATTTTATTATTTGAATATATCTGGAAATGTATAATGGGTATCTCCCTAATTCTCCATATACAGCAACGTTACTTGTACTTAATTTAACACCTAGTGTAGATTTACAATATTTAAGATGAACCCGCTCTATTTCCTTAGATTTACTGAATCCCCAAACAGTGATGAATAGTGATCAAATAACGCTTCCACCTGATGAGAACCATATAAATACTATAGATATGGATAAAACGGTGCAATTTTAAGATCCTAGCTAATATTAAATTTGTGTGGCCTTAAATCCAAAGTAAACTGTCCTGATTTTTTACATTTGATCAATCAATATAGCATCATTGGTATACAAGAAACTAAACTTAATGATTTAGATTCTATCATGATAGATAATTATGATCTGTATTGTAACAACCGTAAGGACTGTATTGAATGCGCGTATCGTACAGTGAATTTGTTTATTAGTAATAAATTCGATTTTAATAAATGAAAAATATAAAACATTGTTTCTGTTCTATAACAATTATAATAAATGTTATATAATTAAAATACAGTATATAACATAATAACACAAGAGACATACACAAAACACAAAGATTCCTATTCCAGATCCTCAGGAAGTGACAAGAACCAGGGCACCCAAAAACCGACAATTTGCCGGTCCAGACCGAATTTCAACGCCTCAGACCGATTTGAGCAGCAGAAAAGTGTTAAAAAATCGGTCTATAAATGAGCTATAAATGTTTCATAAATTTCATGAAATTCGGTCCATATCGCATTGTACGCGCAAAATGTCACAAACCTTCCTGTATATTGTTCGCACCATTCTAATGACCCCCAATAAACACGTCAAGATGCCTGCAGCGATCTTTTGTTAATCCAATCAATAGGGGGTCGATGGTAATTAGTCCAAACACGTGGTCACATGTAAACTGGTTCTCACTGACTTGTATGCACTTCGGTGCACAGCAACATGGAACGGGAACCAGTTTATGTTTACATGCAGACGATTTTACTCGTTTAACTCTAGAACAGTTCTGAAAGTTAATCGAACGCACAAGAGATTTATTTACGTGAACACCGGCTGCATGGAGTTGTCTCCCGCGACGATCTTCAAATCTGTACTGATTGTTGACATTTAAAACATTGACATTACGATAGTCAGAAAGCCTTGCCCGATCATGAAGTAAAGTAAACATTAGATGTGAATGAATTTAATTCGCTCGATTTACTCTAGAACAGTCCTGCATGTTCATCGAACGTATACGGTTCCGTAATACATTTTCGCGACCCTTACTGAATTTAGAAATTGTTCTTCGTAGCTCGTGTTTTGGGTCTAATAATACATAATGGAGCATATTAATTTGTTTCTAATAATTTAAAGTTAGACTGTCACTCATATATTACGATAAACCGCGATGCTGCATGTTTTCAATGGTGACAACTTACGTATAGGTAACGTACGGGGGGGGGGGTACATTTTCGCCTAAAATGGGGGGGGGGCGACTCTGGACCGATTTTGATTTCAACTTTTTAGATGCCCTGACAAGAACGTAATAATTCACAGATAAATACCTCTATTACTACTCTTTGCAAAACAATTTTTATCCAATTATCCCCAATTTTCTTGTCAAATAACAAGAAAAACTTCTTATTTTAGCATTATACACTAAATATATAGAAAGTTACGAATTGACCAATGATTTGAAAAGGTAACGAATTGACTTGTAAAAATGGTTACGAATCGACCAAAAAAACAAGGTTACGAATCGGTTAGGTTACGAATTGACCGCATTCCATACAGTGTACTATTACATTATGCACATGTGTGAAAGAGCACGATCTTAGACTTAATTTGCTGGGGAATTCTGTAACTGGCTCTAAAAATCACTTACTGGCTGAAAAGAATAAAATATGGTAAGATGACGGTTAAACTTGCTTCCATTTTAAATGCCTCTCTATGTTATGCCACCAACACATTTTTTGCATTATCCTTGCCCTTGGTCAAGTTGGTGTGCATGTAATTGTTAATTTATTGTCATGTACAAATGTATGTAATTTTATTTACTGTACATGCATTTTAAATTTCTTTACCGAAATCAATCATCAAAGTCAAAACAAAAGCAAATCTGAAATTAGTCCATCCTATTATGAGCATAGGCACACCATATACCCCGAAGAGCTGAACACAGTTGCTCAGGCGAACACAGTTGCCGATAAATTTTACAGTTTCAAACGGAAAATAAGTATCAGCTTAATTTAAAGTTATCTTGAAGGATCCGAACAAAACCAATCATGTACATTTATTTGCTATTGAAAAAGGAATAAATACTCCAAATTGTGAGGAAAACCGTGCATTTTTCAGAGAGAAATCGCTAGAAATGTCTGCTATTTTTTAAAGAAAACGCGTGATCTGATTAATCCAGACCCGTAAATGCCTTTTTACACAAAAGTGAACCTTTTTAAAGATACCATCATTTACTCCAATCTATTTTCCCTCAATATACGAAATCCCAGCTTTCCATTCCCATTTTCCGCAGAGAAATTGATGCATATAGACGGCCTGCCCTCGTAATTTTGAGAACGTCAAGCACAGTTTATTGTAAAAGTTGCGAACCTCGAATACAGTTAGAACGTTAGATATGATAACGCTTAACACAGTCGCCATACACAAAATGTATGTACGTATAACACAGATAATCAAGAATTTTGGGTTTAAAAGTCTAAAAAGGGTGCGGTAAGAAGTGTTCGGCTCTTCCGGGTATACGGTGTGATAGGGCTGTGGATCGTTGAGTATGTGGCGATCCGATCAAATCCACGATTCAACACTTACGATCCACAAATCAAATCACGAATCTTTTGTTATCAAGTAAACCATCCAAAACTTCAACATTGCAGTCCTGAAGACTGCTAAATTTAATTTTCTTTTAGGAAAAGGAGTAAATCAATATAAATTGTTCTATGGCTTAAATTTGAATACGTTACTATCCTTCGGTACTCTATTCTGACGCACACCGATTACAACGCCATTTTTGTTTTGATCTCGTTTTCAATTTTGTACTATCTTGTGACGTCATCCCCGCGGAAATTCACAAGGAAACGTAACAGCGCTTTCTGCTGAGCGAAAATGTGGGGATTTAGCCATTTTTGATGCTTTTTTAACAGATTTTATAAATAGACACTGAAAACTATGTATTTTTCTTATTACTTAATTGACAAAATGTTGAAGCAAAATATTTTTCTTGAAACAATGAGAAAATAAAGCGATCTGCTGGCGCATCCTCGCTCGCTGCTTTTATAAAGTCACGTGATGGTCATATGACCTGTAATGTGATCTACAATTGAAATATTCACTGTCTAGAGATGTGTACTCGTTAGGTAACAAGGATCGCTCAAATTGCAGTTAACAAAAAATAGTGTGTCTTATAAATGCTGTAGAATAACTTAATTCTTTGATTTCTCTTTTATTTTTTTCACTTTTTTCTGTAACTAAAGGTCAGGTGCAGAAATTATTCCACAACTTAAATGAGAGAGGTCAATATCATATCAAGTGTAAAGAGACTGGTGCCACCACAAGAACAGCAGCTTTACATTTATGTATTTTTTTCTGCAAAAAATACCATAATTATGTTTTTGTTCTTAAAACAATATTTGCTACACATTTTTTTTTAAATTGTAACATACTGTTGCTAAAATGAGTACTAATTATTCACAGTGAAAATCAAGAGTTATTTATGTCTAGCTGTAGTTAAATATAGAAACCAATCAAATGCGTCGTTTCATTGTACTCTCATTCAGCCATTGTTGATAGTCGTCACTTAAGTTATGAAACTATGGGTTCTGTGGTTAGAAAATGTATATTATCTATGTAAACATGATGTAAAACGATAAATAAATGATCACACTTTGCAATGCAAAGGTAATTTATTCCTTTATTTTTTACTTAGATATCATGAATAATAATTTATTCTTAGGTGCGTCAGAACTGTGTACGCGAGGATACGTATCGATACTCCCTTCCAATTAATTGATTTACCAGCATCATTATTTAAAGAACCGATTGGACCTCTTGGCAAACAAAACAGTCCATGATGAGACAATATATATTCAGACAAAAGGGACTTTATGAACAAAAATAAACTTTTAATTTGTTAAAAAACAAGATCGCGAATCACGATTATTCATACTCGATTTTTCAATTCGATTCGTGATTACCCGAGTACTCGGATACTCGCCACAACCCTACATGAGCATGACCTTGTTAACTGTCAACAGAAGGCTTTAATAGATGGGCGTAACGTACCTGTGTATAATCAACGCGCGTTAAGTTTATTTCCATCATCTTGAAAAAAAAAATTTGATGGCCGAATATTTAACCGGAAGTCAACCAAAAATGCTTGGCTGTATCGGAGTGAATCACCACATTGAACAGAGATACTTATTCTATATTAATAACGACTCGTTAACAAATTTTAATGGGGCTTCTTTTTCAATATAAAAGAAAAAGCATTGGTGTGCTTTATAGATCCGAACGTGGTTGAAGAATTAGAACCCGAACTTAAATAATATACGTCCCTAGGTGAAAACGTAATGTAGATAGATGCGGGACTCGGCTACAGAGACTATATCGTAGCAAGGACTTATATACATACATGTATGTAAATAAGTCCTCGATCGTAGATAAATTGACCTTAGAACGCAAGACTTACAGGCCAAGAACATGCGGGCATATTTTATTACGGTTCATTACATTGGTTCCATGACATCTCGGTCCCATGCCCCATCGAAAAAAAGGAGTTTTTTCGGACCCCAGACGTCTCGGACCCCATAAGAAGACTTCTAATAATATATATATGTAACGAATTTGCGTTTATGCTCCTTGTATACACGGTCCATACGTTACTCCTTTGGTATAGTAACGACTCGCCACACTTTAAACAGCTAGAATAAACTAATACTCATAAGTATAATTCGTCTAGAAAAAAGGTAGTACGAAGCGCTCCCTAAGACTACTATACAGAGCAGTGCAGTGTTGAAATTCATGGTCTGCGTGAGCGCTATATGAGAAGAATTTACAAGTAAATTCATCTCATAAAAATAGATGCTAGAAGTTACTATGTGAATATTCGTTACAGTATAGTCCTATAATATATCAAAGATACACATCTTAAAAATATCAATTAATGCCTTGATTTATTTTTCGTTGTTGCTAAATGATTTTCTTTTAAAAAATCATATGTATAAATATATATGCATCGTTCTGTCTAATATGTATACATATTAATTAATTCCTTTAAAACATAATATGTTTTAAAGAAATTGCTATTAATAATATATATTATTTTTCTTTATTTAAATTAACAGTTTTAACATCAAAGGTGACCCTAGATCGTTTTAAATAACTCTCAACCCCTCTCCCCCAAAATAAATCAGAATTTATACAAGTCAAATCAAAAGTCGCGATCGTTTAAAAATAATTTTATCATGTTTTTGCCATAAAACTTTAAACAAAATAAGTATCGACCTGTTACAAACCTTCATGGACCACTTTTGATGTTATACGGCTTAAATTGACATTAAGGGGACACAATTTCTGACAATTATCTAAAGTGGGTGGGGTATGGTAAGAATTAAAAAGTAAAAATAGGCTTGTATTTCAGCAAAAGAAATGAATGTAATTTCAAGTCATATTTGCACTGAAAGGAATGTTGACAAGAATGGAGAAAAAAAGATAAAATGGCAAAGCTAATGTGGATATAAGAACAAATTTTCGCGTACATTCAAACACAAAAATTAATTCATATTTCAAAAAGTATTATGCACTACACAATGTCAAAACATTTATCAATGTTGTACGAGTGAAATTTATTTGAAATGATGAGAATTAACACTGCTAACTTCATTTTATTACACTCACTACCACGTAAAAACACGATCTGTTTTGCTCATAAAGTAGTACAGATTAAAAGGTATGGTGGCCAAAAGTGCAATGGAACAAAACAGTCAATAGAATTTCCTCTTGCCATTTAAAGTGTATCATATTTTCAGATAATTTTCATTTTAAGCTTATTGAACCAGTTCTGTAACTTATCCAAATACATGACAGTTACAATAATCACAAATTCAATGTTCGTTCATAGTATTTATTAATCAATAATTATTTATATATTAAGGATCAATAAAATAACAATAAACAAGAGGGGCAAGATGGCCCTGTAATCGTTTACTAGAAAAAAGAAGTTTTAAAAACTATTTGATACTTGATCACAGTAGTTCTGTGAAAATTTGGTCGAAGTCCCTTCAGAATTGAAGGAGTTGCGTCCAGTAGAGTATTTCCCCATATATACTGTATATACATTGTATCACATAGGCTATGCACACAATAAAACACGAGGTCATAGATCGGCCAAAAGGGATCATATCACAAAATCCCTAAAATGCATAGGGGTACTACAAAATAGTTATGTGTAAAAGTTTGGTTGAAATCCCTTCAGAATTGTAGGAGAAGTTGCGTCCATAAGAAATTGTGGAAGCTCACCCTGCAACCCGCCCGCCTGTCCGTGCGCCGACATTCGCCAATAAAATAGCCTTTGGAAAACCTGGTTAAATATATAAAAACATAAAAAAGGTTACCAGAGATAACAAGACACTTTATACATTATGATAGCAACTAATATTGAACTTTACGCATATTATTATTTCCTACAGTATCCCTTCACAGACACCATATACTATTTACTGATATCTCACGAATGATTTGCACGGGATTTCGATAAATTTAATTGGGTCAGTGCGATAGTAAAACCACATATTTCATGCACTTACCTTTATAAAGTTGGAGACATGGCATGTGCCTACGACAAAAAGTAAATAAATGAAAGCATAATGTTTTGGCATTAATACTTACTTTGATCTGCGTACTGATTACTCATTATCGCAATTTTTGTCTCCTTATTTGTTTTGTTTATTTTTCGAAATGTATAGCGGAATTGCTTCACAACTGAAAAAGGAAATGTCTTCGATCGGAAGCATAGTCCATTATTTAATTATTTTTTTCCCTAAGCGAATAAAACTTCTAATCTTTACACGGATATAAGTATATTTTCTAATGTTGGTAAATAAACGATATTCTTTCAAAAATCCTTGTCATTTAATAAAAAAGCACGTGCCACCACCTGTTTAGTATAATTCGAGTTACCGTTCCTTTCGCGGATGAATTATTTTCAGTGAATCGGTCAGAAGCCGTGGGAAAATGAAAATGATCGTAAACATTCTACAATTAACCATAATTCAAATAGAAAGAACCAGACATCAAAGAAGTGTTTTAGACTTACCATCTTAATGGAGAATCCCATATGTCTTAGGTACATTATGCATTACTTACCATGTGTTGTCACAGCTTTAAATGTCTAATCGCACAGATATTTGTTTTGTTTACATTTTAACGAATGAAAAAATGGCGTCCTGTCGAAATTTATGTCACATGTCGAATGTTTGTTTGGTCGTTTCAGTAACGCGTGACGCGATTATGTCAACCAAAAAATGGATTCGTACAACGTTCAGTGTTACTTCGTATCGTTTAAAAACTAATCTGGTTCACGAACTGTTCGTTACATTTTCAGTTTGAATGTACTTTCATAAACCGTTTGTAACGGTATTGTTTTCTTGATTAATCAGTGGTATATATATATATACATGTAGCTAGTCTATATCCTTCAAATAGTGAATACAAGTTAAATGTTTGTACGGCGCAAAATCGCATCCGGCAATTCAATACTAGAATGTTGCCTATGTAACATTTTTTATCAGGATGTGCGAAGTTTCAGATCAAACGAATTTGTTATTTTGACTTAACTGATCCCGAAACTAAAGTGATCATCTACTCCATCAAAAATACAAGCCGTTGATGCTTCATGAATCTCATGAATCTGGTCATATGGTTCTACAGTTCACGAGGTACTCTATATGTAGTCCCTGTTTCCACCCTAAAATGAAAATCAGGGGAAACTATCACCTCGATGTATCAGACGTTGGAATATCTGCTGGAATGCATTTAAAATATTTAAATAAAGTCTCCAAAAATAATATACTCCGTTGTCTGAGGGTACGTTGTCGTAAAAACCTGGTATAACGGTCCCAAACATAGATTTTCAACTGTAAAGTGGCCATCTATATCGAACCATAAAGTGACCGTCTATGTCGAACCAATTAAGTCATCATTTCTCACCTGATCGGACATTTTTTGTATTGAGCTCCGAAATCGATATTTAGTTAATGACAATTGCGTAAACAAGTCAGTGTCCACGCTCGTACAACAAAATGAGCAAATAAAATTGGCGACATTATCTCCCCTTGTCTTAACCCAGTAGCATATTCAAAGTAGTCAGAATAACTATTACAGTATCTTACACAATATTTTACTTTTTGATACATGTCTCTTATTATCCGTAGTAATTTGCCTTTAATACCCAATTCATACAATTTAAGCCATAATCCATTCCTATAGATCGAATCAAAACACTTTTTCATATCAACGTAAACACAATACAATCTTTTGTTTCGATTAAGATAATTTTGAACTACATTTAACGAAATAAATAGGGCATCGATCGTTGATCTTCCTTTTCTAAACCCAAATTTAGCGTCCGTTAATACATCATTGTCGTCACAAAAAGTAACAATTCTCTTATTAATTATAGTAGTAAACAATTTAGACAAGCAACTTACAAGTGTTATCCCCCTATAATTGTTAGTTTCATTTATATTCCCCTTTTTATGCAATGGTATTATTACACCTTCCATCCAACTTTCGGGAAAATAACAAGAATTCAAAATATGAGTAAACATGTCACATAAATGATTGGCGGCGATATTTCTAAATATTGCCCCCCCACCCCAGAGACATGATGTCATTTATCCAATCAACAATTAGTTAGGAACACCTTAAACGCCAATTAGTCATAGTCACATCATACATAAATTTACAAATTTCCATTAATTGTTATATCAGACAATGTCATAGACATTCAACTTAAACTTATTAAAAGCACTGGCACACAAGGTAATTAACTATTACACCATGATGAAAAAAAACAAAAAAAAAACGGTTGTACCCCACCTATGTATGGATAGAAATGTTTTGTTTACTATATTATATTGATCTCGTCATTTATATTAAATGACATGACACATACACTGTTGTTTGTTGTGTCTATCCAAACATATGAACCAAAGACATGATGCTTTTGAATAGGATGGTTGGTGGAAACTGTGATTCAAATGACTAGATAAAATATCAACACTTTCAATAATATACTCGTTTAAGATAAAATCTCCGCCACAAGCTTTGTCCTTTTTAAGACATTTTACTGCATCGACAACCTAGCCAATAGTTATTGCTCGATCAAGTTCTGGAAAAGTAGAGTTTAAATCATTAAAACTATTATGCGTATTAAAATCTTCCGATTCCTCATTTTCAGTTTGAAAAATATCATTACTTAACTCTGAAAAATATGTTTTGAAACCATCTAATGAAATATTATTCGAATTATTTGATTTTCGTTTAAAAAATCTCCAAAAATCTTTCGGTGTACGTGTTTTTAAACTTTCGGTTTCGCGCAGTTTAGATAGTTCACATTCTCGTTTTGTTCGTTTACACATTTTTTATAAAAGGCTTTTATTTAGACAGAACTGCTCACGAGAAATATCACTCTTTAGACGATTAAATACGTTTAGCGAGTCTAAATATTTATTCTTTGCTTGTAAGCATTCATTGTCGAACCACTCTGCCTGTTTAGCCAATGGCTTATTGATGGGTGTTGAACAATTAGAACTATTCTTATTACATTCACGCGAGAATAATGGATCCGCTATGTCCCGAATTATTGCGGTGAACTCGTTTAACATTAAATTTACTGAATGTCTATTCAATGAGTCAACATTATCCGTTAAACGATTAAATTGTGGGAGTTTCGATATAATACCTGCTCGAAACTTATTCTTATGCTCATTATTCCATTTATATTTTACATAGCTATCATTCTGATGGGTATTAACATCTTGAGTATAATTACAGTGTAATGAAAACAATAATGGTGCGTGATCACTGAATTCATTGAATGAATCGACTTGAAAATGCGAGATTAGTGCAAAATTTCTCTCTATCGTTAATAGAAGATCAATTACAGAAGCACCATGTTTGTTTGCGAAAGTGTACATTCCTGTGTTAAAATCAGAACTTAAACGACCGTTACATACTCTTATTCCGGTTGACTTACAAATGTCCAACAATTTGACCCCAAAATTATTACACAGTTTATCTTGAGAGGCCCGATACAAAAATGAATCGGGAACATAATCATCTTGGTCAGTAAAAGAAACACATGTATCATAATCAATGAAATCATGTTTAGTACCGATCCTACTGTTCCAGTCTCCAATTAAAAAAACAGAACCCATATTCTCATATTCATATATATCAGATTGAATAAGGTCAAACAAATCAACATTTGAAACATTATAAGCAGGCGATTCTTCGCACCAAATATAAACACCACAAATGAAAATATCATCTTTAGTTGTAAAGAAATTATTATCAAGTTTTATCCAAATAATAGTGTCACAATGCGATTTAACTATTTCAATACCTTGTTTAATACAATCCTTATAATATAAAACTATTCCACCACTGCATCTTTTTGCATTACGATGCTGAAATTTGCGATAAAAGTTATGTGAGACATAGCCATCAATATCACTTTCACTGTCTTTGTCGGTCGACGACTCATGCAGAAAAACAATATCATTGTCACAAATTAGTTGTTTAAATTCTGGAGAATGTTTTTTGTTCGATGTTAGTCCATTAACATTCTATGAAATAACTTTTAGCTCACCCTCTTCGTATCCCTACGTATCTTTCACCGTAACTCCATCTATGAAAAGCGTATCGTATGATAACCAAGCTTGCTTACCAGCATTTTTTGCAGCCTTTAATCTTGGTAACAAATTTCTCCTTTTATCATTAACCTCTTTAGGGAATTGTTCATGCATATAATAAACACTTCCTTTTAAATGTTTGCCTTGTGTCCTCACATATTCCCTTTCCTTAAATAGAGTGAATTTGGCAACGATTTTTCTTGCTGCATTCTGAGTATTACGTGCACCTATTCTATGTACTCTATCAAATTTAATAGTTTCAGCCAAGCTCTCAGCAATCCTTAGTTTATCCGTCATGAATGATGTTAACTTTTTTTCCGAATCTTCATTTGTCTCGTTCGGGGCCTCCTCTATATTGCCAAACGCATGGTTGTTCCGCATTGATTGCGATTGTAGATAACGTATCTCATCATTCAATTTAACCCTTTCTCCTTCTGGCGAATTAACTCTATCTGTGATCGCACCAATATTAAAATCTGCGACTTCTACACATTCCTCCATCTTATTCAATCGTGTATCAATCTTTACCCGATTGTCTTGTACCGATAACTAAAGTTTCTCTAGATCCGTGTCAAACTTATCCAGTTTATTCTCTAAAGTTTCTAATGAGGCAAGTCGCTTATCAATCTCGGATAATTTGATGTTTATATCCTGAACAGAAAGTTTAAGGAAATCCATAATATCACTGTTAGAAGGTTGTTGTTTGTTTTGCGTATCCGTATTGTCCGATGACACATGTTGTGACATGGGTGGGGTGGGTGTTGTGTCCACATGTTTATTCATGCTATTATCTTGCGACATTGCTTTTTTTTAAATCATTTAAATCCACACATTCATCAATATCAAATAAAATGGAATGTGTTTCATTGAGAACTTCACTTAAATTTACATGTTCTGGTGAGTATAATGAAATTTTCCCGCTTTTTTAGCGTTTGCATTGTTCGGACTATCGTCACTCTTTTTCCGTTTTAATCTTCTATTTTGACCCATCTATCACTAAAATCCAAGTATAATATTCTAAATATAAGTCCTTTATCCACAAAACGTCACTTTTAATCGAAAAAAAAACAGCTTTAAATATCCTTTAACTAAACATTATCCATTTTTATCAGAAGACGAAAGTTTTTACGTCCACCATGATTGACATTGACCTTGACACATTAACGAGGAATGTGTTGATTATCCAATTTGCCACTGTGTTAAAAGAATACTTATTTTTGACATCTCGTTTAGACTAATCATTCATAAAAAATATAATAAAAAAGCCTTATAAGCCAAAATTCACGTTCGTATAATATTGTGAAACTACTTGTATTAAATCTAGGACCGTTATATACCTGGCATCATTATTTTTACTAGTATATATACACACATACAATTCATCATTACAACAGCCTGGCTACCCTTATTATGTAAAAACATCTTTATGGCTCCAAACATGACTATACCTTCAAAATACAAAATATTTAATTCATTTGCTGTCCCATAATGCTTACCGACTCGAACCGCTCTTTCATAGAACCAAATATTTCCCTTTCGAAATTACTACATGTATATGTCCCCTACTATGCAATATGGCCTGTTTCTGCAGAATAAACACGTGTGTTGTTTTATGATTTAATTAGCACCATCCGTGACAAACATACCATAAAGATCATCTGCGATAAGATTAGTTGATGTCACTGTGGTATTATAATGACCCATAAATTATCAATACAATTAAAATGCAATATCTTTTATATCACGCAATATGTCATAAATCGACGATTTACACCTCTAATCAAACTTGTATTCGTTATTAAGAATTGTGACAAAAAACTTATTTATTAAATTGTTCATTACTGAAGAAATATTAAATATGAAACTACGTGGCCTTACATTATGAATTTAAACAATTAGTAGAAAGTATGTAGTCAACAATTTTCATCTTTATTTTGCACTTTGGATGTGTACTGACTGTCATGTGTTTGGTATTTACAGAAACCCAAATTAGTAAATTCATGATACAATAAAATATAAATTTTAACATACTTGGACATATACAAAACTATCCCAAAGTTTAGACATCATTGAATATTAATTTACTGAACAAAGAAAATATTGAGCAATAGTTATTAGTTATTTTAAAGTATTTAAAAGCAGTAAATCTATAGCTGAAAGATGGTTTGTCTAACTTTGTTCAACACCTTTGGTATAAGATATGTACATGTGCAGCTTCTTTACCTTTAAGTAACTCGTACATATAGGTATTAATATATCATTTAATTGTTAAACTTAATCATACCCTCATTTTATTATTTGTGCTTGCTTAAAATATTCGTGTAGATCTGCAGTCAATTTTAAATTATAACATAATCTAATGTCGGGATATATGTACGTCAATGATTAACTTGCTACTTTTTACACTTCCGAGAGACATAATGATAATTATGTTGAATGTTACGAATTTAAAAACATTCATTTAATTACTGCATTTTGAATTTTACCAATCAGCGTCCTGGAAATTTTAGGCCGTACCTGTTGGCTTTGTACACACAAGTCAACGGGAACCAGTTTAGATCAAGCATTAAAACTCATTTCATCAAAAAGGATAACAGTTTTATAACATTTTATATTAAAATTAAATTTTATAACAGTTACTTCCTTTTGTCCTTTTTTACCCGACTTTTCTTGCCCCAACTTTTGTCGGGTTCTGTCCCCATTATACCCCTACTCTTGCCATGCTTTAACGGTTCAAATATTCAAGTTTGAGGCAAGACTTGCCATTTAAAAAATGTCAGATTTGTAAAAAAATGATATTTTAAAACGGTTCCGTCAGTGACAGGAATAAGTGAAGGATAGTACAAAAAATGTGCTGCCTAAAACATTCCTGATGAATCTAGCCATTTATTTATTCATCTAGATTTTTAATATTTAAACATGTTTTAAAGAAAATATTCACGCATACAGATGTGTCATGGATCAAGAGGTTAAATAATATAACTTAATTAACCGGTGTTGTAAGTTCGGTACTGCCATTGTTCACATATATTACAGGATAACGTGTGCTGGAGGGGTCGTACCACCTCATCACAAACAACACACAAATCAGTCATATGTCGTTCTCACAAATAAGTTCAAAGAAAACTAATGATAATTACAATTCATTCACGCAATAAGTTCCAAAATAAATATTCACAATTTATTCAATCCAAAATGATAATCACAATATATCAGAACTAAAGACTTATATACATGTACACACATTAATTAATTGTCATTGTGGTATTCTCTCGATATCGTTTAATAGCTATATTTATTTAACAGTTCTTGTCTGTGACTGCAGGACCTTGTGGTATATACGCAGCGGGATAGAGATCTTCAAGTTAGTAGCACTGTTTCAGAGCTGTTCTGAAGCTCTATATTGTCTCAGCACACACAACCGTACTATCCAGGTTGTTCCATTCAATTATGGTTTTAGGAAAGAATGAATGTTTGTATTCTTCACTGTTACAGTTTATGGGTTTGAAACACTTATGGTGGTTTATTGCTTGATTTTCAATGATATTTACACTTATAAAATCGTCAAGATTTTTGGGTCTGATAAGGCGTTTTCCACGAATGAGTGTCAGATATTCACGAATCAGTTGGCATTGCTGACACCGTCCCCCCAGCCAACTCGAAGAGGGACGCCAGTCGCGCCATCTTCGTTCTGTCTTGTAGTGGAGGTAGTTTCTAGTTGTTTGAGCATCTTGGTGACGCAACCATGTTCCCACGATTTATAATCCCCTGAGATGAATCTCGCTGCACTTCGTTGAACTTATTCCAACTTATCTATGTTTTTTGTAGGTGTGGATCGATCCCAGACTACTGAACTATATTCTAGGGTAGATGTAAGCTGTTTTCCTGCACGTAGCTAGTCGGGAAATGATTCAAATTTCGTTTCAAAAATCCTAATGTAGTGTTGGCCTTACTAGAGATTTTAGCAATGTGTGTTTCAAATTTAAGATTGTCTGTAAAGGTGATTCCTAAGTACGAGTTTTCTTCCACTTGTTGTAGGATATGATTGTCAAGTTGGTAAAAGTTGCTGAATTTGCTATTAATGCTCCTTACGTAGCACTTAGAACTCCGCGTTGAATCTCATTCCCCATGTTTGTGCCCATTTTTCAAGAGATTGGAGGTCTGTTTGGAGTTGTATGTGTTTTTTTCCAGTCTTAATCTGCCGGTATGGAAGGCAATCATCAGCGAAGAGTCTGACGGTAGAATTAACGCAGTCAGGCAGAGGAAGGCTAAAGGTCCCAGTACGGTTCCTTGGGGAACTCTGGAATCAATAACTACAGGTTCGGACGCCTCTCCATCTACTACCTCTTTAATAGGAAGTCTCGGAGCCAGTCATTCAGGTTGTCAGATATTCCATATTGGTTCAGCTTATGTAACTTAGGCTTTCATGAGAAACAGTGTCGAATGCGTATAATAATATTTATCTGAGATCTTTTGTCGTGCTGTAGATTCGTAGGTCGTGGATTGTGATGAGGAGCTGGGGTTTCACAGGAGTAGCCGGATCGGAAGCAATGATTAAGTGATATTAAGATTTTGTTACGTTCAAGATGGTCAAGAATATGTTTGCAGATGTTGTGTTCTAGGAGTTTACAGATGACTGATATCAGTGAAACTGGACGGTAATTTTCCGGTAGATGTGAGTCGCCTTTCTTGAAGACAGGGGATATGTTTGCAATCCTCCAGTCTGATGGTACCAGTAGTTTTCCATTTCCTATAGATGTTTGGAATATATATCGAAGGGTAGGTGCTAGTGTTTTGGCACAGGCATTCAGAATGATATTATGTATGCCACCCGGTCCTATATATAGCTTTGCTAGTAACTGTGTTATCTAGCAGTTTTTCAATGCCTTTTGTATACATGTTCAGCGATGGTAAAGGTGTCTTGGCTCTTTGTCTAGTTTGAGGCTTGTCGTTGTTTCCTTAGGTGAAGACTGATTTAAACTGCTCTACTAGGATTTCCGCTTTGTCTTTACTGTTGCCTTTCTTCTTTATAGGGGCTGCAGAAGGGTTTTGGGTTATTTTCTCGAGGCCTTTTTGATGGTTTATTCATGTGTTCGATTTCTGCTTTCTTATATATTCTCTTTTGCATTCCCGTGGAAATGTTTTAAAGTTAGTCCAGTTTCCAGTCTTTTTGGCATTTTTGTAGCGTTTTGATATTCGTTTGATCATTCTTTTGAGCTTGTGGCTGAACCAGGGTAGTGACTTCCTCTTCTTAATGAGTTTCGTAGGTATGTTTTCTTCTAAGCTTCTGAATATTCCAGATTTGAACTGTTGTCGTATGTTTTCAATGTCTTTCTCTTTGGTTGTTGTAATATCAATTTCTAGTTTTTGGAGGTCCTTGTTGATCTTGTCCCAATTTGCCTTAATGTATTGATAGCTTTTACGTGGCTACGTGGCTTCTGTTATATATATAGGCTTCATTTCATCAACATATTCTTTATCTTACGAAAGATTCTTTCCTACAAAGACACTTACGACAAAAGTTACGAAATTCTTAACGTATCGGGATTGGCTAAAATCGCTAAATTACAAAGATTAAATATCGTACTTCAATACCAAGGAACAAAAAATTCTAACCGAACGTTCAAAAATGGTGTTTTAATGCGATAAATACTGCACCCCTTTATCGACTTTGCCTTATCAGCGTTAAACATCTCTAACAAACTCAACATATCTTTTATTCTCCCAAGTATACAATATGGGGAAATGGCTAAACATAGTTACAAAGCGTTTGGTCAGGTGTGCAAAAAGGATATTTGTGAATATATTGTTAGAACATACATATTTACATGGCTAGTATAAATTGATTTGTTATTGACAATACGGAAAATAGAACATTTGATATGCAAATATATCTACATACATGATTGTGTATATATATCAAGTGTGTATTTAAGTTACAGATAAACAGACAAGAGGGCTAACATACAATTTATCAATTTTAAAACAAACGAGGTATTGGCGCATGTATTTTTTGTCATGATCAGAATTTATTCATTATGAACCATGAAGTACATAAATTTGCAAATATATTTTAGTTTTTGTGGACTTTGGCATTGCATAAAAAACGTAATGTGCATTGTATTGGTACGATATGATACTATCAATTCATTAATGACAAAAAATTGTTATAAAATCTCTTACTAGACATTAAACCTGAGCGTGGTTTCAATTATTGAACCGTAAACATTAGCGATTTTGATTGGCTATCAAAATTAGTTATATCCTTATTGTCCTCATTTTTTGAGAGTACATGTATAACATATTTACAATAGCAAATGCATGACAAGACAAAGAATAAACAATTACATAAATATACAATATATAGCAAAGAAAATGCAGTTATGTATCTAACATCTGTTATAAACTGACCTTATCGAAAACGAAATACAAGATACAGAGAACAGATTTAGAATAACGACATTATACGTAGTGTGACTATTTACATATACTTTACCATGTCTGATAAAATAAATATATAATTAGTAGTAGCATGAATGTGTAACTAAGCAGACATACAAACATATACAGTTAATAATGTCAACATAGCATACAGTTTAATACATGCACATATGTCAGATAATAAACATATTCACACACATGAAACAACATTATACCTCAAAGTGACCTGAATGAAAAGTCTTACTTGCTTTTAACGACCTGCGTTGTGAAATGCATGTTCACAAATGAACAATCATCTGTTAATGTAGCAAGACTGAATATAGTTCTACACTGATCAATGGATGGTTGTGGTATAAATGTAATGAAATTATTCGCATCATTTAAATTAAGCATAGTATCCCAAAGCCGTTTCTGAATGTTTACATTTGAACTACAGTATAAAAACAAGTGGGCCGGTTCGTTATCAGTTCTTAATGAGCACTTTTGACAAGAGCGCATGTATCGACAGCGAGACAAGGACCATATCATCCGTCACCGTCGGGGATCCTAGCGACATGTCATACATTAAGAGACCAACTCCACAGTTCCTGAGTTCTTCTATGAGTCCGTTGATGTATACCAAATACATAAGAGGGGAACTTTTACCTCCTTGACGCGTTCCTTGTGATATCGGGAATTCTGTTGATAATTTACCATGAAACCGAACCTTGCTGCGCACGTCAGAATACATGTTTCGAAATGCAAGCAATGTTGTATTGTATACATCCATTAAAATCAGTTTGTAAAACAGACCATCTGTTCACACACGATCAAATGCATGCTTAGCATCTAGATAGCAAATATACATCTTAGAAGAAAATTCCCGAGCAAAATGAAGGCACTCGCGAAACATGAATGGAGTCATTAAGCAGCCTAATACTTTTTGAAAACCACCTTGCTGGGGGTCAAGTTTCCTGAGAATCTGATCTTGGCATCTCTCTAAAAGTACAAGTTCATATAGTTTAAGTAACACCGATGACAAAGTGATAGCCCTGTAGTTATTCGGGTAATCTTTTCTCTTTCTTCCGCTCGTTGATTTCATGAGACGATAATGATCCGACATTGTTAATTGCTCAGCTTAAAAAAACACAGTAGGTGTCATTTTCGAATTAACATTGCCGTCTTATTGCCAGATTTCAAAGCGGTTTTCGGTATTTTGTAGCGGAAATGTTAATCTAGGGAACTGTGTCTCAGAATTTTGATACTTATTTTCATTTTTATCTATGGCGTATTACGTAATAAACAGCGGGGTTCTGGGAACGGAATTTCTTTAAAGTCAAGTATCTAACGAACCGAAGACGTTATAAAAAAACTGAGGCACGATTCCCTGCATTATACATTTATAGTCATTTTAAGACTATTTGTTGTAATATATTCCTATATACAGAGTAGTTATCGTTGTTCAAAAATTTGTAAATTACGTGCGATATTGGTTTATAGAAGACCAATCAAAATTAATATTTGTTTCAAATCACTTGCAATGCACTTTATACAGTGGGTTTATTTTAGTATATAATTATGGTTTAGTTTTTAAATCTATAAATTGGTGAAACTTGATTTGACCTGACATCCAAGCAAGATACTTTAAAATACACAATATGAATCAGAAGAATGTAAAAAATACGAAAAAATGTCAAAATTTTATTTTTTGTCATGAAATATAATTAGTATTTATCTTAAAATACACAATTTAAATCAGAGAAACGTAAAAAATACGAAAAAATGTTAAAATTTTATTTTTTGCAATGAAACAGAATAAGTTTTCATCATAAAATACACAATATAAATCAAGAGAATGTAAAAAATACGAAAAAATGTCAAAAATTTATTTTTTGCCATATAATAGAATAAGTATTTATCTTAAAATACACAATACAAATCAGAGGAATGTAAAAAATACGAAAAAATGTTAAAATTTTATTTTTTGCAATGAAACAGAATAAGTTTTCATCATAAAATACACAATATAAATCAAAAGAATGTAAAAAAAAACGAAAAAATGTTAAAATTTTATTTTTAGCAATGAAACAGAATAAGTTTTCATCATAAAATACACAATATAAATCAAAGAATGTAAAAAGAACCCGAAAAATGTCAAAATTTTATTTTTTGCCATATAATAGAATGAGTATTTATCTTAAAATACACAATATAAATCAGAGGAATGTGAAAAATTACGAAAAAATGTTTAAAAAATTGTTTTGCAATGAAACAGAATACGTTTTCATCATAAAATACAGAATATAAATCAAAATAATGTAAAAAAAACCGAAAAAATGTTAAAATTTTATTTTTTGCCATATTATAGAATAAATATTATCTTAGAATACACAATATAAATCAGAAGAATGTAAAAAATACGAAAAAATGTTAAAAATTTATTTTTTGCAATGAAACAGAATAGACAGCCCATGTACCTGTGTGTAGGAAAAAGCAAGAGCTTATTACGTTATGTAGAACGGTAGTCAAAATAATAGGTATTATGGCATCTATAAAATGTCGCAAATGCTCATTATGGACGGAAAACATTGTTGTTCATACTATATGCTATTGTCAGTGTAACAATCCACTGTTGTCAATGTGGTTTGATAATTGTAATAGACATACGTTTTGTGAATTTTTATGCCCCCCTTCGAAGAAGATGGGGTATATTGTCAAAGGTCAAGGTCACTGTGACATTGAGTGTGAAAATCGTTTCCGATCGATAACTCGTCAACGGATTGACCGATGGGCCTGATACTTCGCAGGTGCATTGGCCTTGTACAGTAGATGACCCCTATCGAAAGTGGGGTCACTAGGTCAAAGGTCACTGTGACATTGAGTGTGAAAATCGTTTCCGATCGATAACTCGTCAACGGATCGACCGATGGGCCTGTTACTTCGTAGATGCATTGGCCTTGGACAGTAGATGACCCCTGTTGAAACTGGGGTCACTAGGTCAAAGGTCAAGGTCACTGTGACATTGAGTGTGAAAATCGTTTCCGATCGATAACTTGTCAACCGATTGACCGATGGGCCTGATACTTTGCAGGTGCATTAGCCTTGGACAGTAGGTGACCCCTATTGAAACTGGGGTCACTAGGTCAAAGGTCACTTTGACATGGAGTGTGAAAATCGTTTCCGATCGATAGCTCGTCAACGGATTGACCGATGGACCTGATACTTTGCAGGTGCATTGGCCTTGGACACTATGTGACCCCTATTTAAACTGGGGTCACTAGGCCAAAGGTCAAGGTCACTGTGACATGGAGTATGAAAATTGTTTCCCATCGGTAACCCGTTAACGGATTGACCGATTGGCCTGATACTTTGCAGGTGCATTGACCTTGGACAGTAGATGACCCCTCTTGAAATTTGGGTCACTAGGTCAAAGGTCAAGGTCATGGAGTGTGAAAATCGTTTGAGCGATAATTCTGTGTCAAGGCCTTGTTTTGGGGGGCATATGTCTCCGACCGCGGAGCTCTTGTTTTAAATTGTCACCACACGAACAATGTTTTAAGTTATTACAAGCTCAATTATTATTGAGTGACAATCTTATATTTGAAAACTTGAAACTTCTAAACATATTATGCAAAACGTTTACTGTATAATACTTATGTAATATATGCCCAATGTATACATACTTACGATATTTCGTCTCTGCTGACAGTTTAACACGTAACATCTAGGTTTTTTTCTAGGTTTTCGTTTTCGATCTAGGAGATTATAGCTATAATTAAACGTCATGTTAACCAATCACTTGAATTTCCTAGTTTATTTATTAGGAGGCGTGGAGCCAGATTGGCTGTGATTTGGTCGTTTATGTGCATTTACTGCAAGTTAGGAATTTTTAGTACATACATATTTTTATGCCAATGTACTGAGTTACGATGCAAAATTTTGAAATGTCGTACATGACTACAATTACAAATGTATATAATAATGTTCTTAATAATTCTAGATTTTGATTGTGTATATTGTATGAAGTATTTTGTATGTATATGTTATAATCTCCAGTAATTGGAGGAAAATAAAGATCTGTTTATCTATATAGAAAGCAAGAGTATTATGTATGTGCGTGCATATCTTTCAAGAGTCTATAACTGGGCACTGTCCAGCACAGATCCTTTGCATTTTGCCCTTATATACCTGTGACTCGTGTAACACTCAGATTAGTATATTACTAAAATATAGGATAATCATTATAAAATAATTAAAAGCCTACACGGGCAATATATAATGATTACATTAATGCAATTTAGACCAAAACTCCCTAAAGTATACTGAATGGAATAGCCAACACAGACTTAAATATGTAGCTAAAACTTGTCAATCATGTTAAATTCAGTATATCCTGCGTAAAGTTTTAGATGGACACAGCAAATGTAAAGAATGTGATGAAATTATAACAAACATGTTTATTCATGAACATTGGATATAAGAAAATATACTTCCTGTTACAGTACCAGAACAGAACAGAACAGAACATGACTTTATTATCTCTCGTTGCTTTAGCAACACAAGAGAATACAATAACATAATACAATTATACAAATCATGACATGGTATAACAATACATAATACAATTATTCAAATCATGACATGGTATGTGAAGAGAGTTATTTTAGTGTGTGTGTGTTTTTTTAATAATGTACTTGGTGGGAGGGGGGAAGGGGGTAAGGGGGTAAATGCCCCATTGATTTAACTCGTGCGTTGATTTTATTCTGAAACAGTCTATAGGTATGGACAATTTATACTTGCGTGGGCGGATCGACAGTTTGTAAACATTACGGGTAGCACAGCACGAGATTTTCGTGACTGTCTGTGTATGGTAGCTAAATAGGCTGAAGTAATACCACGTGCTATTTAATGAATGAGATATTACCTTAGTATAAACATATCACAATTTGGATTTACGTTAATAGTATAGTGAGCCAAACTCTATGACAACAGGTTTAAAAAGACATGGAACAATTAAAAGACATGGTGCAATAAAAAGACATGGAACAATAAATGATCTCAGGTATTACTTTTTTGAATTATAGTACATGTAATAATATTAGTTACTATTTTCTCAGTTGTATCAGTATATGTATCTTGTGAATTACAGGTTGTTATTCAATAAGACGGCTATATATTGCTGTTTGAAATAAAGTAGATGCATTGAGATCATTTTTGCCGAGCATATTATAACGAGATTAACAGTAACATGTGTATACATATGACATAAAGTAATACACAACACTTTAAAATTATAGAATGAACAATAAATAACGAAATTGTCTAGATGACATCAGTGTACGGTGTAACACTGCTTTAATTGCCTTGTTACTATCTTTAATCCGTGTAATAAGTGTTCACTTAATTAATTGTTTTTAAAAGAAGCTTTATAAATTTGCAAGTCTTTTTAAGTTGGACGTTTGAGGTACTTGTTATTAATTCTTTAAATTTAAGAATATTTGGTCTTGTGTGGTAGTATTGTGGGATGTACTTCCCTCTTTCGTTATCAAAAAAAGAACACTTTAACAAATAATGTAGTTCATCTCCTATGTCGTTTAAATCGCATGAAAAACATTTACGTTCATGGATTTCTTGTCCAGTCCACCTACCAGTTTCTACCGGGAAATGGTGATTACCAGTCCTGAACTTTAACATGCTTGAGTATTCTTGTTTATTTAGTTTAGTGAAGTAGCCTTCAAGTTCAATAGATTCATTGAATAAAGAATAGTTTATTCCTTTATTTGAATTATCAAGCGAGGAATGCCAGTTTTGTAAGTTTTGGTCAATTAGAACTTGTTTAACTATGTTTTTAAGAGACTTATTTTGTGTGTTATCCTGCTGAAGCCATAGATCATATCTGCCTACTTCATTTAATATATCTTTAATCTTAATTATCCATTTTGAATCAAAATTATTTCTGCCTCTCATATACTGATAAAGTTTAAATGCAAGTTTTTTTTGGCTTCCGGTAATAAGTCTATTCCAGTATCCAACCATCCTACTTTTTACTATAATGTCAAGAGGATACCTTCCAGTTTCAGCATATAACATGTACAATGGAGTATTTTTTTTTAAATGTAAAATTTTCCTTAAGAATTCACAGTGCACTTTTTCAATTAATGTTGTGCTTTCATAACCCCATATTTCGGCTGAGTACATTAGAATAGGTAAGACAGTATGATCAAAGAGCTTAAGTATCAAGTCAATAGGTAAATTAAGATTGTAAGTTCGTTTGTATACTAGATGTAGCGCCTTCCTTGCCTGTTCAACCAAATGTTTTCTAGTTGTTAGAAAACTTCCGGATTTAGCAAAAAATGTTCCAAGATATTTGTAAGATTGCACTATTTCTAAAGGTGTATCTCCAATTTTGAAGCTTAAATTATTATCATTTCTTGTACCTATTGCTAGAACTTTAGTTTTACTAATATTTATTTTGAGGTTCCATATGTTACAATATTGTACAAAGTCATTCAAACATTCCTGTAGCTTATATGGGTCTTCAGATATCAAGACCGTGTCGTCAGCATACAATAACAATAATATCTTTAAGTAATTTACTAATTCATTATTTTGGTCCACTAATTCTATACCAAAATTGCCTTTAAGTTCGAGATAATCTTCTAAGTCATTCAGAAATAATGCAAACAAAACTGGGGAGAGATTTTCCCCTTGACGCACTCCACAATTACATTCAAAGAATTCTGATTTTATACCATTTTGAGAGACACAAGACTTAGCATTAGAATACATAGTTTTTATTAACCGAAAGAATTTACCGTTTATGTTATTTTCCAAAAGTTTTCTCCACAGTCCAACTCGCCAAGTACCTCAAAAGATATGTCAATATTTAACTTACATGAATGTATATATGTAAATGAATGAATTAGATTATTGTATTTGTATATTTGTTTACGTTATACCACAGGAACCTGATATTCAATAAAAAAAATATGTTAAAACATATCTATGTCCCTTAAAAATTAATAATTTATAGTGTTAATTATTTTTAAGCCGGTACGTATATTATATACGTGCCTGTTTTAAGGGACATATATTTTTTGTATTGAATATCAGTTTCCTATAAATTGTATAAATATGTATGTATACATATACATGTATATGTTTATAACTGGTGTTTAAAGTAGATGTGAGTATGACGGGTTATTATTAATATATATGTAATGTATAGTTAACTAGCCATACTTGCGGTGTCAGGCCACTAAATTGTTTTTATCTATAGGAATTTTATGGTATATTCAGTATGGTCATACCCTATTAAACCCTTACATTAATCCAGTGTTAGTTGAAATCTCATGCTGTCTAAGTGCATCTAAGGTTTCATAAATAGTGTGGCATTCGTCCACGACATTGCTCGTCGCCATGCGGTATTACTAAAGTACGCAATGGAGATTTTATGGCAAAATGGGCGAAATGGGCAAAGTGGAGATTTCCATAGGCAAAATGGAGATTTTCTTAGGCGAAATGGAGATTTTTTAGAAGAATTTATTGAGCATTATATCTTTTAAATATGCTGACCAGTATACAAAATACGTAATTAATAAACGTTATTATTCACATAACCGCAAGGTCTCGGTGAAATAGAGATTTCCATAGGCAAAATGGAGATTTCCTTGGGCGAAATGAAGGTATTGAGAAGAACTTAAAGAAGTATATATTTCATTTCATTCTTTTACTCCTTAACATGTGCTGGCATAAAACTGAAAATAATTAAACAGTGTCATTAACATTATCAACATCACACAATCATGTATGACGAAATAGATATTGGCTATGGAGATTTGAGATGGCAAAAATGGAGATTTTAGACAGCAAAATGATTTTTTGCGATGGCGAAATGGAGAATCGTGATGGCAAAATGGAGATTTGAGATGGGGGAAAATGGAGATTTCAAACGGCAAAATGGATTTTTTAGATTTTTAGAGAATTTTGATGGCAAAATGGAGATTTCAGACGGCAAAATGGATTTTTTAGATTTTTAGAGAATTTTGATGGCAAAATGGAGATTTCAGACGACAAAATGGAGAATTGTGATGGCGCAATGGAGATTTCAGACGGCAAAATGGAGATTTTAGATGGCAAAATGGAGAATTGTGATGGCGAAATGGGGATTTGAGATGGTCAAATGGAGAAATTTCATTGACAAAAAAATTCATTAAGGATTTCAATCTCTCATTCGAAACCTCCATTTTGAAGAGTATTCAATTTCATGAATTTTACTGATATATTGACATATCCCTGAGGGTTATGGGTTCAAACCCCATTGGGGCCATACTTTTTTCTTCTTTTTTAATTTTTAGGTAATGTTTCGTATGAACATGAATTTATACAGTAATATGGAAGAAAATATTTATTCCATTTTTTTTGTCTAGTTTATTGGAATTTATACATGGTTAATTACCGAAAATCATGTAACTATTGATTTCTGACACATTTATTTTCAAAACCGGACAGTGAAACTTTTTAAAATTTAGTATAGACATTAAACACACATAGTAGTTAATTTTGAGAAAATTTCAGCTGTTGCCTTGCTTTAGTTTTTATTTTAATGATATTTATCAATTTGTTACTTTTTGATAAAAGGCTAAACTCCTGACTAAATCTTAAAGGGACTGGGTTACATTTTTCACTTCTTCTGCAAAATAGTAATTCCAAACATCGTATAAACAATTTGAATTGACTAAACATTGGTTACCCTTAGACTTATACTCATTCTTGCATTTATTGTTTATCAATTAGACAGATAGGCCAATTTTCATAAAGGTGACTTCATTTGATTTTGAAATACTATTTTACGTTAGGGGTAGAGGAACAAAACTGGTTGTAACTCTCTTAACTGACGGTAAAAGTTTTTAAAAATTCACCTGTAAATATCTTAATGAATATACAAAAGAATGACAATATTTAAAACACGATCCTTAACACTTCATATTAGACTTCGAAAACCTTAACATGTGCTAGCATAAAAATGAATATTAGTAAGACATTATCACACAGTTAATTAGTATACACAGTGACCTTTACCCTATTGGCATAGAATGCAATCTAAAGCTTGGTTTCCATGTAAGCTACCTACACACAAAATTTCATAGCAATATCTTAATCTTTAATTAAGTTATTCACCGGAAACTGATTTTCTATTTTTAGTGACAGTGACCTTGACCAAACTGACCCCAAATAAAATTCCAAGCTAAGCTTTCATGCAAGATTGCTAAATACCCAGTTTAGTCAAGATTAGTTACATGTATTCCAAAATTAAGTAATTGACCGGAAACTGATTTCTATATTAAGTAACAGTGACATTGACCCTACCGGACAAAAGCATGGATTGGGTGTAAGCTACCTACACACAAAATTTCATCACAATATCTCAATCCTTCAACTTAAGTTATTGACCAGAAACTGATTTTCTATTTTTAGTAACAGTGACCTTGACACTACTAGCCCTTGATGCAATTCAAAAGCATGGACTGTATGTAAGCAAGCTACCTACACACAAAATTTCATCGCAATATCTTAATCCTTAATTAAGCCATTCACTGAAAAAACACACAATATACAGAACAATCCACTGAGTAAAGGCATTAGCAACAACACTTTCATTAATCATGACTAAACACAGGTGCTGATGATGCTGAAAGAAATGCTAATTTTGAAGTAAATGTTGCATATTTACAAACACATGATCAAAAGTGTGAAATATGCATAATTTGTTTCTGTCAAAAAGTCATACATTTCTTGCTTACCTAGAAATATAGGAATTTATAGGAATTTCTTGGAAATATAGGAATTTTTACTGAAATAAAGGAATTTATAGAAAACTCGACGCCCTGCATAAGTTATGTAGGGAATATGTTCAATGTTATGTACATCTGTGATTTAAAACAAGAGGGCCAAGATGAACATTAAGATTTGACCTCGTGACCTAGTTTTTGACACCAGATGACCCATATTTGAACTTGTCTTTAATATCATTAAAACAAACAATTTGACAATGTTTGGTGAAGATCCAATTATAACTGTGAAATCTAGTGTTAACATGGTTTTTCATAAGATTTGACATAGCTACCTAGATTTTGACCCAAGATGACCCATGTTCATACTCGTCCAAGATATTATAAAGACAAACATTCTGACAAGGTTTCATGATGATCCAATCAAAACAGTGACTTCTAGAGTGTTCACAAGGTATTCCAGCAATTTGCCCTAGTGACCTAGTTTTTGACCGCAGATGACCCATTATCAAACTTGGCCTACATATCATTGAAATAAACATTCTGACAAAGTTTCATGAAGATCCAATAAAAACAGTGATTCATAGAGTGTTCACAAGGTTTTCACTTACGGTATTTGGCCCTGGTGACCTAGTTTTTGACCCCCAAATGGCCCATTATCAAACTCGTCCAAGATTTTGTCGATATTAACATTCTGACCCAGTTTTGCGAAAATTGAGCTAAAAATGTGGCCCCTAGTGTGTTCACAAGGTAAAAATTTGACGACGCACGACGCCGGACGAAGTCTGATCACAAAGCTCACCCTGAGCACAAGTGCTCATGTGAGCTAAAAAAAGTACATAGAAGCTACTACACCATCTGCACAACAAATTAGAAGATTAGTTTCTAAATTTGAAAAAGAAGGAACAGCAAATAACAGACAAAAAGAAAACCCAGATAGACCAGTAAGCACCCATACTCAGGAGACAATGGATGAAGTGAGTAAAATTGTTGAAGATACTCCTAGAGATTCTGTTCGCGGCTTGATGTTAGATCTTACATGTACAAACACAACGAAAGGTACTTCTTATGGATCAGTACGTAGAATATTAAAATATGATCTGAACCTCAAGCCATATAAAATAACAGTTATGCAACATCGAAAGGACACAGATGTAATGGCACGATAGCATTTGCCCAATGGTTAAATCAGAATGACAAAATTATTGGTAACATTTGAGAAGATGAGAGGCTCACTTTCATATAAATGGTTGTGTAAACAAACAGAATCTACAATACTGGAGTGTTGAGAATCCTGAATTCTACGACGAACGACCATTGCATAGTAACAAAGTTACGGTTTGGGCGGCAATGAGTAAGCACGGCATAATCGGACCATTTTTCTATGAAGAAGAAAATGAAAATGTCACAGTTACAAATGAAAGATACATTAAAATAATCAATGGAAAATTCATTCAAGCAAGAAAATGTGCTATGGATAATGTTTGGTTCCAACAGGAAGACTCTGCGCCACATAAGGCAGATGTGTCTTTGAACAATTTGAAACATAAATTTGCCGCTGGATCATTTCGCTGAAGACTAGCCCTACTAATTCGGTTTTTCGGTTGGAAGATTTTCGTGAATGAATTCGGAAGGGCCATCCTCTCAGCCTTACAAACATCTGCATATTTACGTGCGGAAATTCAATATACATCAAAATTCTTCAGTAACAGGTATAACTTACTTAAATCGATGGAAATAACAACAATCTGCGTGAATGTGCTTTAAAAAATCTGTGTTAAATGTCAAATTTTAAATATTAACCTTAAAATTTTACGTTGCATGAAAAAAAAACGGTACGAACATACTTTAGCCACATCCATTTCCACTGCATATACAACTACCGTCGGACAGTCAAATTCTAAATCAATCTTTATAATGAGTACCTAGAATTAATAAAAGTTGATTTAAGGTAGTATGCGACCTTTCCTTGACGTCATGGGTCAATAATACGCCCTTTATCCTAGCAACGCCACATCAAATGTGAGCGGTGTAAAATCGACGTTTTACATGCATAATTGGTTCAAACATACTGCTATTGTAATTTTAGATACACCAACTTCAAGCACTCTATCTGCGGAATAAGCTCATATAAGATTTAATGGGGTTTTGCCGTCATTATTTTCTTGGCGGAACGTTAAGCACTAAAATATGTCTGTTTTTTCACCTATAATTTTGACCCCCAATTATATTCTAGTACATTTACGGTAAACGAAAGTTGATTCAATCGACTAATGAATCACATGTTGATTTTGTGGAGACATTAACAAGCAATAATAAAAGTAAACAAGAGGGCCAAGATGGCTCTATATCGCTCACATGACAATCACTGATCACTCATTAAAACATTGTTTTGAAACGGTGACCTAGTTTTTGACCCCAGACGACCCATGTCAGAACTTGTCCTACATATAAATAAGACAAAAATTCTGACAAAATGTGGTGAAGATCCAATCAAAACCATGAAAACTACATCATAGACAAGGTTTTCATAAGATTTGACCACGTGACCTAGTTTTTCACCCCAGATGACCTATGTTCGAACTCGTCCAAGATATTATAAAGACAAACATTCTGACAAGGTTTCATGATGATCCAATCAAAACAGTGACTTCTAGAGTGTTCACAAGATTTTCCAGCAATTTGCCCTAGTGACCTAGTTTTTGACCGGAAATGACCCATTATCAAACCTACATATTATTGAAATAAACATTCTGACAAAGTTTCATGAAGATCCAATCAAAACAGTGATTTCTAAAGTGTTCACAAGGTTTTCCTTTACTTGGCCCTGGTCACAAGGTAAAGTTTGACGACACACGACGCCAGGCGAAGACTGATCAGAAAAGCTCACCCTGTCACTTTGTGACATGTGAGCTAAAAATGAACAAAACTCGAAGAACATGCTATACTAAATTTGTGCAAAATTTCAGAACAATCAGAGAAAATTCGTTGACATGCCAGCCTATTTAAACTTGTCGTTAAATTATTTTATAAATAGGCAATGTTTACCATGACAGTTTACCGCCATTACACCGGTTTCGTTTTCAGTTGGGAAATAGTGGGGAGAAACAAATCATTAATGTATCTTTCACATAAGGTATGTTGGAATAATTTATACTCATATGAATATAGAAACGTGTTTTCTACCTACCAAACGGTTCACTTTGGTCACAGATATTCACGGTGGGGAAACCAGCACCTCTGACACCCCTTGTGCAACCGTGTTTTTGATGTGCAGGCTTCTGGTAAAGGATTTGATAGCTGAGTTAAACTGTCAGAAAGGTGGGTGAGCTTACGTTTTGCTTTATTTCTTGTGTTTTAGCCATTTTATTGAAAAAAGCCGAATGTGATACAGTGTAGGGATAATTTGTCCATACGCACAGCAAGTCTCAGCTATGAACGAGCTATGACATTTATCCTGTGAAAGTTCACGTCAGCAATGTAGCGGTTACGGTAATTATCGCTTATATCGTGTATAATGAACCATTTTAAACATTGTTTTTTAGTCATACACAAGTGTCCTTGTTCATCTATGACTTGCGTAAAAAAATACTGATCAGATCAAAAGTTACTGGGAGATTTTGACAAAATTTTGACGGTGTCGGATGTGCGAGGCCGGTGCAAGAAGCACGGATATTCGCAGAATTACGCAGCGCTTGCATTCTGGCTGTAGGATTTGTTATATGATAAGCACAGCTTAGAAATATTTTTAAGATAGATATTTTTCGTTAGCTGATTGAATTTCAAGTTCCTATGATTTTAAAATTCAGTGCAGCGTGTGCATAATTTTTCCTATTTCTGTGTTTGTAAATATATATTTCCTGTTAATAGTTAGTTACAATTTTCCATTTACCAGTTGCTCTTACAATAATACATTATCTATTTTAACCTGAGTTTTAGCACATAAAGATAACCGAAATATTGCTATGAAGGTAACATAACTCGCTGTAAGAAACAGTTACAGCGATATTCATCAATGCTGAATAGTATTCTGTTTAAAAATCTAAATAATTTGGCTAGAGTATCGTGCCTTTACTGATCAAGCATAGCATACATTTATGATATTATATAGTATTTATTTAACGTGTTATTAATTCACCTTCATAATCCTGCGGGTAACGTTCGCTTAAAACGCATGTGAGATAAACAAAAACAACCGCAGTAACCTGTTTGGATGCCAATACGTTTCCAACTCGACTGAATACGTTTCAGCCCAAACAGCCCTAACTATTACAAAATAGATAATGCACCTCCCCAAAATGTTACTTACAGCGACCATGTTTCTTAAAAAGATATTTTCTTGTTTTTCCGATGAGCTCTGTTTTGCTGAAGACAGTAACCTGTTGCCTGTCTGATAGGCAGTATTCCTCTACCAATAAGTTAAATATGCATAAGCAACATATCCATGAAAACGTACAAAAGAAAACTTTTACATGTGAAATATGTGAAAGGAATTTTTCATCCTTGTTCAATAAGCGACGACATGAAAATTCAGTACACCTGAAAATGGTCAGATTCACTTGTGAGTCATGCAGAAAAGGCTACGGATACAAGTGGCAAGTTGAACGACACAAAGAGATGTCACACTCAGAACCAATGCATAAATGTGAGAGATGCAGTCGGTCTTTCTTGTTGAAGTGCAACTTATAGAGACACACAGCAATGCGTGGTACAGACACTCCACGAATTTCATGAAAGATTTGTGACGCTACTTTCAAAATGCCAAGGTATCTATAAGAGCACATGAACCAATCTCACAGTGAAAAGGAGCCAAACATTTGCGACATATGTGGAGACTCATTCACCCGTATGCAGGGTTCTCAATAACAGCAGGCTGCAGGCCAATTTAGCCGCTTAGAAATGTGTTTGGGCCTGTTAATAATCTCAAAAGTTCATAAAATATTGCTAGAAAATGCCCAGACCCCCTCTAGCAGGCCTGTTAGTCTAGCTTTTGGGCCTGTTGGCCACAAACTTTTTGAGAACCCTGCGTATGTATACATTAAGCAGGCACAAGAAAAGAAAACATCAACAGTAAAGTACCGCCTAGGTGTATGGTTGTGGTGCCTGAATAGGAGACTGTTACAATAGATGGTGTCACTGATGTTGGGATAATCTACCTTAGTATTTTTAGATCCATTTAGGTTGAGTTGCCCTTGTGTTCTATTCCGAACATGTTTTATTTCAGAGATAGTTATTTATTCATACTTTTTAAATAGACTTTTGTAAACTGTGACACTTTATGTATACCACCAGTGCCCTCAGTAAAAATGGGGTTCTATAGTTATCATTGTTAACAAGAAGTTGACTGTTTCGCTTACCGAATTCTAAAATGTTGCAAGTTTTCAGTTAATTATTTTTTCTTATTTTTTGTGACATATTTTATTGTGCAGGTACGCAGTTCTGTGATCTATTGTATGTGATTATTTTTATGTGTAATGCTTTACATGACTTGTCTTCCCAAAACCGGAAGAGACATGATGATATGCTCCAACTGTTAAGTCTGGATGTCTGAGAAACAGAGCGTTTATCTATTTGTGACTTTTTAATTTACATTGCTTTTGCAATTATATCTTAAATAATAAAACACAAAAATGAGTCTTCTTTTAAATTGTTTTCTTTTAAACAACATATAAAGTAGCACTTACTGCCATTATACTTATGTTTGTGCAATTCGAATTCAAGCTATTAAAAGTATTGGTGAAAGTATGCCCATAGATTTATTAATTGTCATGTCCCACAGCAATACCTCTATAATTGTGATAATGTATTGCAAAATATGCATTAAAGCTTACTATTTGCACAATGTCTTTTTTGAAATTTCTCATGACTGACTCTACAGAATAGTCAATGTAATACTAGCAGTAAGTGACATGTAAACGTGTGAGGATCGACGTCACAAAATATGTAAAAGTAAATAAAGCCTCTCTCTGTCGCAAACATCTACTTAATAATATAATGTTTCTGAACATTCTCAGTGATAGCAAATTTTATTTATGCAGTGCAACCTCTCCAGTGCAACCTTCTCTTAAGCAACAACCACCCTTCAACAACAGCATGATTTCCCAACTGTATGATCACTGGAAAATTAAATGCTTACTGTTAACACAGTCAATAATTGTTTTGTCAAATGAAAAAAGTGTTGCTATTTTGTCCCGCGCTGAAAACATGTCTATCTCACAGATTCACTTGTCAAAATTCAGTCCTAAACATTTTGAAGTTAACACTTTCATTTCGTTTATCCTGTATCCATATTGTTGTCTTATTGGCAAATCACCTCGAGCCGGATCGTTCACACCGCCATATTTGAAGGGCTTTTCTGTCTACTCATTTCTGGCTCTATCCTTTGTGTCAAAGAATTTATTTCTGAAGTACATTTTGTACTAAGAAGTAAAACCTCAGTAAAATAAGTTCGTTACAGATCTTACAAAATATACAAAATTGTATTTATACTTGAAATGCAAGCGCAACGCAAATCAGCAAATATCCGCGCTTCCTGCACCGGCCTCGCACATCCGACACCGTCAAAATCCGTCAAAATCTCCCAGTAACTTTCGATCTGATCAGTATTTTTTTACTTGAGTCATAGATGAATAAGGACACTTGTGTATGACTAAAAAACAATGTTTAAAATGGTTCATTATACACGATATAAGCGATAATTACCGTAACAGCTACATTGCTGACGTGAACTTTCGTTCATTTTGTCGTATTTTACTCTGAGACTTGCTGTGCATGTGGACGAATTATCCCTACACTGTATCACATTCGGCTTTTTTCAATAAAATGGCTAAAACACAAGAAAAAGTTGCTCTTCACTTGAAATAATGAAGATTGTGCAGTACAGGCTTTACATTCTTCAATATGTGTGCACTGCTTTCGTTGAATCCAAGTATGGTTAACTTTTGAAGTTTATCATGACTATCTAATAAACCTTCTAGTGGAACAACTTCACTATTAATTTTCAGTGTTTTAAGTTCTGTCATTTGCTTAACAACGTTACCAAAGTCACACTGGGGCGTTATTTGCTCGGTAACATTAACAGTTGTATATTTTTTCCAGAAACAAGACGAATGAACAACATAGTTCCACTTATTACTGACTTTTGGGATACAGTTTACAACCTCATTTGATGGAACAAATTGGAAAATATGTCCTATTACCGCCAGTGGTAGCTCACCTATGTAGTTTTTCTGAAAGAAAAGGAAACCAACGTGAGAAACTATATTAAAATAAATACATCATGACAATATAATAGGACGATTTGACTTGTTGAGTATTTGTTTGTTATGAGTTTAACGCCCGTTTCAACAGTATTTCAGTCATTTCACCGGCACATTGCATGTTTGTGTCTGGCATGGACGGACTGCGAGAAACACAGTTTGGATACGAAAAAAAACGAGGTTCAACCCCTTAGCTCTTTTTGAAAAGTCTCTGTGTAAAGCACCGATACAGGATCCACTTCCTCGGTTGAATCCAGCACTAGGTCGGGTAAACAAAAAAACGTCCTATACTTGTCCTGGATAAAACTCATTTCTGATCCGGGTAAGGCTCGAAGCCACGACCTCTAGACGGAAGGTTTTAAGCGCTCTTACCATCACAATCTACTGTTCTTAACTCATACGCTAAATAGACATTTTTGTACATGATACCGACTATAGATAACTTTTGTATAAATTTTATATTTAGCGTATAAGTGCAGAAAGGCAGATGATTTTTCGATGGTTCCTAGAAAGGGTAACATCTCTCGGTATTTATAAAATCACTGGAGGGTTCGATCCCTGGTTGCATCATTACAATTTAGTAGTAATTATAAAAGAAATCGCCCGCAACCCATATTATACTGTACATAGTAAAGTCAAGGCAACGTGTGCCGGGAAACGGCGCTAATTATGTGACTGACCAACTCATACATATGATATGTTCAGATTTGAGAACAGTTATACAACCAACCACTCACCACACCACCCTGTTTTCGTTTATACTGTTGTTGCTGCTGTTGTCATTTCGGGGATGGGTGGCTTTTTTCTATTCACATTATCAAGGAGTTAGTAATTTGAATATATCAAATACATTAACGACGTATCACTTAGACCGAAACATTGGTACTTGATTTTTCTTTATTAAATTTAAAGTACTGCTACCTATTTTAGAGCCGGTTACAAGCGGAAATATTGTGTATCGCTAGCATCTGCATCCTTTGGCTGTGGCTGGATCAGTCCCCTACTTGACTGTTTAGTAGTATTGGTTGCAATTGTATGCAGCAGATCGATGATAGTATTTTCGTTTTCAAGTCTCTGCATATCAATACTCAGTGCCCGTTCTGCTAATTCCAAACGCTTCTGCTCGACAAGAAGCCTCTCTTTTTCTATGTGAACAATTTCACTTGAGTACTCATTATCTGATTGGTTTAAAGAAGCCCTGACGCGTTTCTTCAATGGAACAGTCTCAGAAACATCGGGATCGGATGACCGTGGTTTCGCCGTTAGCAGCGCGACTCCTTCCATGTCCATGACTTCGACGTTCTCAGGGACTTGTGGACTTGCCGGTATACTGTTAGAGTAATGGTAGTCTTCTGTCTAGCGGGTATGGTCGCTTCTATGCCTCCGATTATACCCTCCACGGCCGTCACACCAATAACACTAAAAACCTTTTCCTCAACTTGCGTCAGTCCGGCACTAGAAGCACGTCCACCCCCAGTCATATTACTTGACTGTTTTATTTTAGACGCTTTCACTTTCACAGCGGAAGACCAGTCAATCCATTTTTTCCGAATGTCTTCAACACTTCTCTCGCAGATAGCAACGGAATTAACCTTAGCGGCAACTTCTTTCCAACATCGAGATTTCTTTTCATTACTTATTGAGTCAGAGAATTTTCCAAATAAAGTTAATTTACGAGCTCCTACCTCTTCAACTAACACGTCCAGCTCATCCAGTCCAAAATTTGGCTTTCTTTTTGTATCCTCCATATTAACTTTATACTAAATTTTACGTTGAATAAGTTCGATCAACTTACTCAAACACACAGCATATTGCGGGAAAATGATATCATTACACATGCTATTTTTAACTTACGATACCGTAACTTAAGTGCATTACGAGAGCGTTAAGAGGTGTTTCCAGATAGCGGAATAACGTAAACTTAGCGACACCTTAACGTTCTCGTAAAGTACACCTTAACTTAAGATAAGGTAATCGTTTTGAGTTATCCGCCCCTGTACTATAACTGTGTGATAATGTTAATAATAATGTTTTAATTTATCAACATCCATTTAATTATGCCAGCACATGTCTATGAGTAAAACTCCATTACATTCTCCTGAAATGCTGAGTAAATCACCTTTTTGTCTATGGAAATCTCCATTTTCATTTTTGCCTTCTCAAATCTCCATATTGCCATGACGATTCTCCATTTTGCCATCTTTAATTCTCCATTTTGCCATCACAATTCTCCATTTTGCCATGACGATTCTCCATTTTGCCATCTAAAATCTCCATTTTGCCATCACGATTCTCCATCTCAAAAAATTCATTTTGCTGTCTAAAATCTCCATTTTGCTGTCGAAAAACTCTATTTTGCAGACTAAAATCTCCATTTTGCCATCTAAAATCTCCATTTTGCCGTCTGATATCTCCATTTTAATTGCCATCTCAAATCTCCATCGCCATAATTGTGCGATAATATCAATAATGATGTTTAATTATCATTTATTTTTATGCCAGAACATGTTAAGAAATAAAATTCCATCAAATTCTCGTGAAGAGCTGAATAAATTTTTTTTTGTCTAAGAAATCTCCATTTTCCAATTGAAAATCTCCATTTTGCCCATTTCGTCCATTTTGCCACATAATTAATCCAAAAACAATTTAATACTTTGAAGGATAGTACATGTGGATTCTTCTGTCTGGCATGTTGTAAAGTTAATGATAAGTTCAATTTTGAACAATCTTTGACAAGTCTGGCTAATTATCAAAAGTTAGGTTTATTAGGTGAAGGGGATGAAATTGAAGCAATTTTATTGAGAAAGGAAAATGCTCAACCTTTATTAGCACGTACTGATCTACCGTACTCACCCATCAGTATGTTAAATGAAGATAGTGTGTCTAATAGGATTTTTGATTATCTCAACATTAGTGTACAAGGTAAGATTAAGAAAGCTTTATCTACTTCAGGTAATGGAAATTGTCTGTATAATGCAGTTTCCATTGCCTTAGTTGGTCATGAAGGGCTTTCTTCAGAGCTTAAAATTGGAACTTGTATTGAACTGGTTACGAACAGAGACCACTACTGTAGTAATGAAAAAAATATGTTCATTTCTCCGTCATATGATGATGTATGTAGGGATGCTGCTGTTGATAGGTCGTATTCGTCATCAGTGACTATGCTTGATGTAGCCACTGTAATTGGTTGTCCGATATTTGGTAAAAATGGCTTGGTCGGTTGGATACAACGGTTGATTTTGAATCAAAATCTGCCGACATAGCAGAAAACTATGAAGAGACAGTTGGGGTTTACTTGTCTGAAAAATTAATTCCAACAATTAAAGAATACATATATAATCCTAGAAAAATTAATAATGCCCCTTTAAATTGGAAAAACAATAATTGCGAGTCTATGAATCATGTATTAAAAGTAAATCAAAATTGGACACCTCATTGCCAGATTCGGTGAAAAAATACATTCAGAAGTAAATTTACAGGAAGCTCTGATCAAAGGGGCATTATACGGGCACGGTGATTGCGAACTTTCACCATTTGCATCTTCATTTCGGATCTTTTGGCTGCATGGCAATCAAAAACTGGAATTCAAAAGGCAAAAATATTGGAGAAATTCATCAAATTTGACAATAGACAAAATGTCCAATTCATAAAATTAACTGATGGTAAATTGGTACTACCAAAAACAAGTACCACAGCCAAAATACCAGGTCAATAGAAAAGAGTAACAAGAGCTCTGCGGTCGGAGACATATGCCCCCCAAACAGGGCCTTGACACAGAGTTAACGCTCAAACGATTTTCACACTCCATGTCACAGTGACCTTGGCCTTTGACCTAGTGACCCAAATTTCAAAAAGGGTCATCTATTGTCCAAGGCCAATGCACCTGCAAAGTATCAGGCCCATCGGTCAATCCGTTGACGAGTAATCGATGGGAAACGATTTTCACACTCCATGCCACAGTGACCTTGACCTTTGACCTAGTGACCCCAATTTCAAGAGGGGTCACCTAGTTTCCAAGGTCAGTGCACCTGCAAAGTATAAGGCCCATCGGTCAATCCATTGACGAGTTATCGATCGGAAACGATTTTCACACTCAATGTCACAGTGACCTTGACCTTTGACCTAGTGACCCCAGTTTCAACAGGGGTCATTTACTGTCCAAGGCCAATGCACCTGCGAAGTAACAGGCCCATCGGTCAATCCGTTGACGAGTTATCGATCGGAAACGATTTTCACACTCAATGTCACAGTGACCTTGACCTTTGACCTAGTGACCCCAGTTTCAACAGGGGTCATCTACTGTCCAGGGCCAATGCACCTGCTAAGTAACAGGCCCATCGGTCAATCCGTTGACGAGTAATCGATGGGAAACGATTTTCATACTCCATGCCACAGTGACCTTGACCTTTGACCTAGTGTCCCAATTTCAATAGGGGTCACCTAGTTTCCAAGGTCAGTGCACCTGCAAAGTATAAGGCCCATCGGTCAATCCATTGACGAGTTATCGATCGGAAACGATTTTCACACTCAATGTCACAGTGACATTGACCTTTGTACTAGTCACCCCAATTTCAATAGGAGTCATCTACTCTCCAAGGCCAATGCACCTGCGAAGTATCAGGCCAATCGGTCAATCCGTTGACGAATTATCGATCAGAAACGATTTTTTCACTCAATTTCACAGTGACCTTGACCTTTGACCTAGTGACACCAATTCCAATGGGGGTCATCTACTGTCCAATGCCAATGTACCTGCGAAGTATCAGGCCCATCAGTCAATCCGTTGATGAGTTATCCACCGGAAACTAACTGGTCTACAGACAGAAAAACAATGTACCCCCTCTTCTTCGAAGGGGGGCATAAAAAGCGCGAAAACTTTCACGAACAAGAAAGCTCGTACGGAATAGCTTAAATGCAAGTCAGTTAAAATCAAGTTATGAATTAAAATTTAAGATCATGTGGCACTCTCATAGTAACCGGGCAGTAAGGTTATGAATTAAAATTTAACAAAGTCAAGTTTTAACTTAAACCTAGTAATTAAATCTAATTAAAAATGATCTAGTGGCACTCTCAAAGTAGCCGGTCAGTAAGGTTATGAATTAAAATTTAACAAAGTTTTAACTTATTTATAAACATTATTTGAATTTAATTACAATTAGACCACTCAGAAAGCTGCACTTAAAGCAGTAATTTGATCATTTAATTAATGATTCATAAGTACTATTTAGATGAAAATACGATAAAAAATACAACCTTTTTGGGCCATGATTTGAGCGCCTCCTCGTGGTGTGGCCTGGATATGACATAATGAGTGTGATATCATGCATTTTTAAATCGATAAATATATATTTTACGAATTAGCGACACGAAATACGCTCGTTTGTACATTGTTAAAACTTTGAATCTTGTCCAAAAAATGGATATTTATATGCTTTTTTCATCGCTAACTACTTCAAAAAATATAGAATATCGAGATAACCTAGAATATTTCTGTTCACCGCTAAATACTTTATAAACCTAGAAGCAACTATATTAACGGCTAATTTCTGCATAGTATCACAGTTTAAATAAACATTATGACATCGTGACACTTCGAGTCCAACTCGATCCATAATAGCGACACGAAATACGCTCATACGTTGTAACTATTTTTTGTCGCAAAAAATACCAAGGAAAATATTTATTTTGCAATTAAATACTTCCAGATTGTATAATTAACTATATCTATGCTTAGATTAAGCATACTACCTATTTAAATCGACATTACGATCTTGTGACGCTTCGTGTCCAACTCGGCCCAGAATAGCGACACGAAACTACGCTCGCGTGTATAAGTTAAACAAAAATACTTTAGCAGGAATGGTTTAACTCTATATTACTGTTGTGCATGTACACTTTTCAACTATTTATTTATGATAACATTGTTTCTGTATTGATCAAGTAGTTTGATTGTTAAGATTTTGTAACCTGTCCATATACAGTTTTGAGTAAACACTAATCAATGTATAATTACTATGTCTAGAGTATACTTCATGAATCTCATGCTATTACAAATTTATCTTACCAATTGCTCATGTTTCATGGTAATGTAATCCACTTTTGGCGGGAATTTTTAGTATATAAGTCAGCGAAATCTTATTATCTTTGCCTTTCTTATTGGACTCCATAGGTAACGTTTACCTTTTGTCTCAAAGACTGGTCACTTCACTAAAAATTCACTTCAGGGTTTAATTTTTGTCCAATTTAGCTTTGTTAGAAATTAGCTTTAATAATTAAATTCAGTAGATAATAAACAAGCACCATTAGACATTGTATTATGGATTTATAAATATATAATAAGAAGATAAACTTAAATAAAATACGTAGATCTTGTATAGTGTGTTAGCATCTTTTATTTGCAATTAGTGTGTAGTTAAAAAGAAAACAAATACATGTATAACTTGATAAAACCACGATAGAACTTGGGTTGAAAGAGTTATGGCTCCTGTTACAATACCAACGAAAAAATATTTTTTTAGTCATCAAATGCTTGTAATTAGTGTAATTAACAATATCAGTGCATAAATTCAGCTTAATCACTGTTTAAATCGACATTACGACCTCGTGACGCTTCCTGTCGCTAAAATACTTCGTGTCGCTTTTTAGTGAGACCCTGATTTAGTGGTTTGATACCTCAGTTATTGCTGGAGCACGTATTGAAAAGAGTGTTTACCCTATCTTGAAGAAAGTTACAAGTCTTTTATTAATTCGTATTATTATCACGAAGCTAGTTCGGAATCAAAAACATTTCAAATGTGTTCCAAAGATATTCGTGTATCTGATACTCTTCTATTGATTCCGTTTACTAGATATGCTGTTGTTACAGTTTGTTTACCAGCAGTATCATTAGCCTACTGCTTTTGGTCAGCATTTCTATGGGCAGATCATAACGACATAAATGATACGGATTGTAATGTAAGTTGTCTTAGTACAGTTTACTTTTGTGTATGCATTTCCGCACACCAAATTCTTAATTCTTAGGGTGTTTTTAATACTTTATTGTTGTACATGTGAAGGTAAAGGTTTTGTTTATTATAGTGTCGCCCCTTATTGAACTGTTGAAAGGGATTATAAACTGATAAATTTCATTTCGTAACCTTGCCGTTTCGTAACCGTCAGTTTTGGTCGTTTCGTAACCGATCAGTTGGTCGTTTCGTAACCGATGGAGAAAGCTTTGGTCATTTCGTGACCATAGTTTATAAAGGTTATTATGATGATTAAAACATGTTTGTGGGCGTATATTGATGCAATAAATACCATGTATCCTCTATTCTCACAACTTCGTGCCTTACCCCAAGTTCGTGCGCGAGGCTATAACCGATTTTAGTGATGAATGACATTGTTTCCCATGTCCAAGTGTATACTAGTTGTGGATGAAGACATATATGCCATGATGATATGCTGTGCAAAAGAAGTGAAAGATACGTAAAACTTTTTAAAAAGAAATTCAACTGCAGGGTTCTCAATAAGTTTGTGGCCAACAGGCCCAAAAACTAGACTAACAGGCCTACTAGTGGGGGTCCGGGCATTTTCTAGCAATACTTTATGAACTTTGAGATTCCTAACAGGCCCAAACACATTTCTAAGCGGCTAAATTGGCCTGCAGCCTGCTGTTATTGAGAACCCTGCAACTGTTAAGAAGTTCAAATTTCCAATTTATTTGATACTCACTGACTTTATCTTCGTTGCTATATTTTAATACCAATATTATCAAGTGTCTAAATTACTCTAAGTCTTTATTCTTAGCGTCGACGTACCGGTTCTCGAACCGCTAAGCAGTCGGCTTTACTTTTGAGTTTGTCTTTATATTTTGACGAAACTATGGAATATAAAACCGAAGGCCGATTGTTCAGAAGTCAATTTTACTCACCTCTGAAAAGTTGAACAGCACAATATAAATAACAATTACCGAAAATCGTCAATATAAATACAACACAGTACACAAACAATGTCGGCCATTTTGTATTTTGATGACGTAATCTCGAACCGCTTGCAAATTTACAGTTCAGTTCATATGGTACGTTCAAAATCATTCTTCAACATTGAAAATAAATGGCAAATACTTTAACAAAGTAAATTATAAACAAATACCAATAAGACTAACAACTTATTTTTTTTATTCTTCAGTAATCGAGTTACATGTATTATCATGACAAGGACAAATAAATTCATCACCAAGCCTGATAACATTCTGGGCACAACAAAATTTCAAATGTGTCCAATGTTTGCAGCTTCTGATATCACATTGTGTCCACTTCAAGACCCTTTTGGTTGGTTAAGGCTGAAAAAAAAAAACACAAAAAAAACTTTGTTTAAATTAGGCAAGAATAATTAGAAAATTGTAAGTACACAGGAAATGCACGTAACGTATTTTGTAGAACGTAAGAAAAGAGCTGGTCTGTAGAAACGCTACTGCGCTATAAATAAACATCACACGATTGTCACGTGACTTTTGACAGCTGTAAATAGTGTTATATCGGCTGCCTGTCCTCCGATATTTTTTTTTCAAAAAGACATATTCCTGGTAAAAGAACGACTGTGATTGACAGGGGAGTAAAAGTAATAGCAGTTTTAACATTTTTTCAATTATAAGAATAAAAATGCATCGTTTTACCTTTTTTTAAACGCATTTTTCTTCTTTGACGGCAACAAGCGTCTTGTGTATTGACTGAACACCGGAACTCACAAAGTGATGACGTCATGCGCGTGTTTAGAACAAAACAACACGCGAAAGATCAAAAGGTTCGAGAATTGGTACGGTTCGAGATCAGGTACTTATACGATACAATTAATGATAAAATATAATTAGAAAATAGCAGCGCGGTTTCCGCATGACGTCATCAGTTTATGAGCACGAAGTTGTGAGAAAGCTTCTAGATGATCAAGATAGTCAAGGTCATGTTTACTTTGAAAGTTTGAGGCGAGCAATGCATGTTTATTCGCTGTTTTGTTACATTTCGTTACATGTACAGAAAATTAACTTGTAAGTTGATATTTTATGGAGGTCTTGTTCAACTATGGTAGTATAATATGCGCAGACTTCCAATATTAACGGGCACAAACTTATGGGTATAGTGGCTAATTGTTGGTTGATTCGAATATGGAAACGAATATGAATATTTTATGTTGTCATTAGACAATGTTATAATAGGGTATATGTTTTTAACACCTATGCAATTTAAATTAGCGGACGACTAAAACTTGTAAAGGTGTATATAGATGCAATAAATACCATATTGAATTGCTAATTGATAAACAACATGACAAATTGATTGGCATATATTTATACTGGTCGTCCCTATTACCGCCTACCTAACTCTTTACCTACCTACCTGACGGCCATATTGAATTTTGTCTGATGACCTTATTACCGCCTATCGACCAATCAAATGCGAGATACGATATCACACGGGAAAATATTGGTACTGAATTGAACTTCCAAACAATGTTAAATATTTTACTACACAAATATTTACCAGTGATATTTTTAATATTATGGATAAATCTTTTATAAACAGAATAGAAAATTTGCCCCCCCCCCCCTTTTACATTTATTTATTCTAACTCTCTGTCACAGAGGGCACAGGAATGTAGACCCTCTTCTCAGTACTCTCACTGGAGTGCAGTACTTCAGGTACCCATCCCTTGCAGTTATCGCACAGGTATACCATGTACATTATTTCTTATTCATGCCAGATGTTCCTGGTTCAGGTGATGAGTTTTCTGAAGTAATAGTTTTCTGTTTCTTGGCTGACTTAGTAGAACTTTTCACAGGTTTTATGTTCTGTTTATATTGTTCCTTCATCATGATATGCTTAATTAGCAGATGTTCATTAGATGGAGACATCATGTTACCTTGTAAAGACGGTTGACTTTTTCTTTTCTTTTCTGGAATAATAGCTTTTGTTATCTTTAGCGCATCTAGAAAGTCCTTTTTTCTTGTTTCAAGTTCTGTTTCATGTAGCTGATGTTCATGAGGGTTTTGTTCATTTACAGTTTCATCTGCCCTATAAATAGTAGATGGCATTGTCTTTGTAGAACTGATCTGATCTCTTTTTAGGGGGTAGACTCCTGACTTGTGGAATGCAGATATCAGATTTGCATCTGTCATTCCTTTATTGTATGCAACACTAGAGACAGAGGCAATATTTAAAGGATTGATATGAGCTCCTGGTGTTTTCCTCATAAAAGACTGGCATTCATTGTAGAAGACACGTTGAGCAGACCAAAACGACCCACGTCTAGGGGCTGAGTAACATGTGATGTGTGAGGCGGAATCACAAAAAAAGTGACATTGTGTCTTTCTCCCAATTCCTTTAATGTAAAATTTACATGTGACTTATGTCCATCAAACATTAGTAGATGACGGGAACCATTATTTGGGATATGTTGTATAAAATGTCTCTCCATAAAATTATAGTCTATAAATACATTAGTATTTGACCATCCTGTTTCTGAAACTGTGTAAGAAGCCCCTGGATATACTCCATGTAAAAGGCGGTCATTAAGACATTTGCCTGGAAATACATAAAATGGAGGAATGCATGCCCCAACAGCATTACCAGCAGTAATAATGGTCACAGTTTGGCCTCTGTTTGATGTTACGGCTTGAGGTGCTGTACCTTTGCCACAGATGACATCACTTTGTTTCTTCTTTTTCAAACTGACAGCATACTCAGTTGCAATGGCAATGAATTCACACCTGGAGTATCCATAACCAATACTAGCCATGTACACAGCATGTCCTACAAGATTTCTCTCATCTTCCAGTGTCAGAGTTGTACTAGGCCCTGACTTCACATTGAAGTAATCAGCATCAGGTGCTGGTTGAAATGGCCCCCGAAATCTATCACGTAAAGTGCTGATTTTACATTTTAGCAGCTTTATTTACAGATTCTCCTTTAACTGTCACCTCTTCATAAGCCAATGAAAATGGTTTGGGATCATACTGCCTCTTCTAATCTTTCTGGCTCTTTTTACATTCCCAATAGTTGGAAGCTGAAAAAAAAAATCAAAAGTTTTGACCAACAAACGAACACGTTATGAACAAAATATCGGTCGGAAGTTTAACTCAGTAGATTTTTTTGGTGAGCGGTTCGTATGACGTCACACATCATGACATATATCTATCGTTTGGTTGAAATGTCAAAACAGTGTTTTAAGAAATAAAATGGATTACAATGACATTATCGCCTTGGAAAGTTGTTTGACAGCGCAGCGCGAAGTATGGTAAACAATACTAGGCGGAAACAGAAGCGAAGGCGGCACGCATTTGCCAGTCATTGTTATTATCTGGGCACGCGCGGTAATAGCATCACCGCGGTAATATGCGTACAAGGGATACTTTATTTACAAATCGGCAAATGCTCATAATATATCATATTATCTCAAATTATACATGATTACATACTAAATGTATATGTTTCGATCATGGTTATGAACTGACCAAAGCTTTTTCCACCGGTTACGAAATGACCAACTTTTCGGTTACGAAACGACCAAAACAGACGGTTACGAAACGGCAAGGTTACGAAATGACCAGATCCCATTGAAAGGGCCAGCTAGTTGGCTTATGAGACACCTATCTGATGTTTGCACAGTACCTCCTGAATCCCAGCCAGCATTCAATATACCACTATGTCTTCTCGATATCCATCCATCCATCCATACTGCATTGCACCCTTTTGGATATTTTGTGCAGGTGCATGACAGTGCTAGAAATTTTAAAAGAAGAAATGTACAGGAGAGTTTAGTATATGCATAACGTATGTGTGAGAATTGAAACAAAGCTGATAGTGTTAATAAAAGATGAAATGTACAGCTAAAAGTCAAACAGGCGGTGTCCTGTCAATAACTTAAGTTCTGATGGACCAATCTTGACCAAACTTGGTATGTAGGATCCTTGAATGAAAACCTAGCCTGGGATTGTATTTGGGGTCTGTGGGGTCAAGGTCACTACTAAAAATAGGAAGTCAGCTTTCAGTGAATAACTTAATCAAGGATTAAGATACTGCAATGAAATTTTGTGTGTAGGTAGCTTACATGCAGTCCATGCTTTTGAATTGCATCTAGGTTCAGTAAGGTCAAGGTCACTGTTACTAAAAATAGAAAATCAGTTTCTGGTCAATAACTTAAGTTCTGATGGACCAATCTTGACCAAACTTGGTATGTATGATCCTTGAATGAAAACCTAGCCTGGGATTGTATTTGGGGTCTGTGGGGTCAAGGTCACTGTACTAAAAATAGGAAGTCAGCTTTCAGTGAATAACTTAATCAAGGATTAAGATACTGCAATGAAATTTTGTGTGTAGGTAGCTTACATGCAGTCCATGCTTTTGAATTGCATCTAGGTTCAGTAAGGTCAAGGTCACTGTTACTAAAAATAGAAAATCAGTTTCTGGTCAATAACTTAAGTTTGGAATGACTAATCTTGACTCAACTGGGTATTTAACAACCTTGCATGAAAGCTTAGCTTGGAATTGTATTTGGGGTCAGTTTGGTCATGGTCACTGTTTCTAAAAATAGAAAATCAGTTTCTGGTGAATAACTTAATTAAAGATTTAGACATTGCGATGAAATTTTGTGTGGAGGTAGCTTACATAGAAACCAAGCTTGGGATTGCATTCTATGCCAGTAGGTTAAAGGTCTATGTAAACTTACTAGACACGAGATTGTTCAGTAAAGTGTAAAGCAATTTTCGGAAAATACAACCCGGGCTGTACCGTAATGGTACGGACTTTATTCATTACCACTGACGATGCACTCACGATTGTTTTGATAGAAGAGTCATCTGCATTATGAATGACCGCCTGGGGCAATTAAAATTGGTGTTGACAGATGTAAACAATCGACATGCATCGTTTGTCACACATATTACTGCTGTCTGCAGTGTAAAAGTGCGTATTTGAGATTAAAGTATTGGATTATCAAGGCCTGTTAGAATCGCCAAATAGCAAATTGTCTGGCGATTTTTATTGCCCATTTGAGAATTTTAACTCGCCAGACTCGACTTTGACTCGCCAATAGCGATTTGGCGATCGGCTAGCGCTAGCCTAGACTTATAAGTAGCACTGGAAACTGAACCACTGATGAAGCCTTAGCGAAGAATTCTGGAAAACTGTGGTATTAAAGCCTTGGAAAACCTGGTTTCGTGGCACAAACTTATGGGTATAGTGGCTAATTGTTGGTTGATTCGAATATGGAAACGAATATGAATATTTTATGTTGTCATTAGACAATGTTATAATAGGGTATATGTTTTTAACACCTATGCAATTTAAATTAGCGGACGACTAAAACTTGTAAAGGTGTATATAGATGCAATAAATACCATATTGAATTGTTAATTGATAAACAACATGACAAATTGATTGGCATATATTTATACTGGTCGTCCCTATTACCGCCTACCTAACTCTTTACCTACCTACCTGACGGCCATATTGAATTTTGTCTGATGACCTTATTACCGCCTATCGACCAATCAAATGCGAGATACGATATCACACGGGAAAATATTGGTACTGAATTGAACTTCCAAACAATGTTAAATATTTTACTACACAAATATTTACCAGTGATATTTTTAATATTATGGATAAATCTTTTATAAACAGAATAGAAAATTTGCCCCCCCCCCCCTTTTACATTTATTTATTCTAACTCTCTGTCACAGAGGGCACAGGAATGTAGACCCTCTTCTCAGTACTCTCACTGGAGTGCAGTACTTCAGGTACCCATCCCTTGCAGTTATCGCACAGGTATACCATGTACATTATTTCTTATTCATGCCAGATGTTCCTGGTTCAGGTGATGAGTTTTCTGAAGTAATAGTTTTCTGTTTCTTGGCTGACTTAGTAGAACTTTTCACAGGTTTTATGTTCTGTTTATATTGTTCCTTCATCATGATATGCTTAATTAGCAGATGTTCATTAGATGGAGACATCATGTTACCTTGTAAAGACGGTTGACTTTTTCTTTTCTTTTCTGGAATAATAGCTTTTGTTATCTTTAGCGCATCTAGAAAGTCCTTTTTTCTTGTTTCAAGTTCTGTTTCATGTAGCTGATGTTCATGAGGGTTTTGTTCATTTACAGTTTCATCTGCCCTATAAATAGTAGATGGCATTGTCTTTGTAGAACTGATCTGATCTCTTTTTAGGGGGTAGACTCCTGACTTGTGGAATGCAGATATCAGATTTGCATCTGTCATTCCTTTATTGTATGCAACACTAGAGACAGAGGCAATATTTAAAGGATTGATATGAGCTCCTGGTGTTTTCCTCATAAAAGACTGGCATTCATTGTAGAAGACACGTTGAGCAGACCAAAACGACCCACGTCTAGGGGCTGAGTAACATGTGATGTGTGAGGCGGAATCACAAAAAAAGTGACATTGTGTCTTTCTCCCAATTCCTTTAATGTAAAATTTACATGTGACTTATGTCCATCAAACATTAGTAGATGACGGGAACCATTATTTGGGATATGTTGTATAAAATGTCTCTCCATAAAATTATAGTCTATAAATACATTAGTATTTGACCATCCTGTTTCTGAAACTGTGTAAGAAGCCCCTGGATATACTCCATGTAAAAGGCGGTCATTAAGACATTTGCCTGGAAATACATAAAATGGAGGAATGCATGCCCCAACAGCATTACCAGCAGTAATAATGGTCACAGTTTGGCCTCTGTTTGATGTTACGGCTTGAGGTGCTGTACCTTTGCCACAGATGACATCACTTTGTTTCTTCTTTTTCAAACTGACAGCATACTCAGTTGCAATGGCAATGAATTCACACCTGGAGTATCCATAACCAATACTAGCCATGTACACAGCATGTCCTACAAGATTTCTCTCATCTTCCAGTGTCAGAGTTGTACTAGGCCCTGACTTCACATTGAAGTAATCAGCATCAGGTGCTGGTTGAAATGGCCCCCGAAATCTATCACGTAAAGTGCTGATTTTACATTTTAGCAGCTTTATTTACAGATTCTCCTTTAACTGTCACCTCTTCATAAGCCAATGAAAATGGTTTGGGATCATACTGCCTCTTCTAATCTTTCTGGCTCTTTTTACATTCCCAATAGTTGGAAGCTGAAAAAAAAAATCAAAAGTTTTGACCAACAAACGAACACGTTATGAACAAAATATCGGTCGGAAGTTTAACTCAGTAGATTTTTTTGGTGAGCGGTTCGTATGACGTCACACATCATGACATATATCTATCGTTTGGTTGAAATGTCAAAACAGTGTTTTAAGAAATAAAATGGATTACAATGACATTATCGCCTTGGAAAGTTGTTTGACAGCGCAGCGCGAAGTATGGTAAACAATACTAGGCGGAAACAGAAGCGAAGGCGGCACGCATTTGCCAGTCATTGTTATTATCTGGGCACGCGCGGTAATAGCATCACCGCGGTAATATGCGTACAAGGGATACTTTATTTACAAATCGGCAAATGCTCATAATATATCATATTATCTCAAATTATACATGATTACATACTAAATGTATATGTTTCGATCATGGTTATGAACTGACCAAAGCTTTTTCCACCGGTTACGAAATGACCAACTTTTCGGTTACGAAACGACCAAAACAGACGGTTACGAAACGGCAAGGTTACGAAATGACCAGATCCCATTGAAAGGGCCAGCTAGTTGGCTTATGAGACACCTATCTGATGTTTGCACAGTACCTCCTGAATCCCAGCCAGCATTCAATATACCACTATGTCTTCTCGATATCCATCCATCCATCCATACTGCATTGCACCCTTTTGGATATTTTGTGCAGGTGCATGACAGTGCTAGAAATTTTAAAAGAAGAAATGTACAGGAGAGTTTAGTATATGCATAACGTATGTGTGAGAATTGAAACAAAGCTGATAGTGTTAATAAAAGATGAAATGTACAGCTAAAAGTCAAACAGGCGGTGTCCTGTCAATAACTTAAGTTCTGATGGACCAATCTTGACCAAACTTGGTATGTAGGATCCTTGAATGAAAACCTAGCCTGGGATTGTATTTGGGGTCTGTGGGGTCAAGGTCACTACTAAAAATAGGAAGTCAGCTTTCAGTGAATAACTTAATCAAGGATTAAGATACTGCAATGAAATTTTGTGTGTAGGTAGCTTACATGCAGTCCATGCTTTTGAATTGCATCTAGGTTCAGTAAGGTCAAGGTCACTGTTACTAAAAATAGAAAATCAGTTTCTGGTCAATAACTTAAGTTCTGATGGACCAATCTTGACCAAACTTGGTATGTATGATCCTTGAATGAAAACCTAGCCTGGGATTGTATTTGGGGTCTGTGGGGTCAAGGTCACTGTACTAAAAATAGGAAGTCAGCTTTCAGTGAATAACTTAATCAAGGATTAAGATACTGCAATGAAATTTTGTGTGTAGGTAGCTTACATGCAGTCCATGCTTTTGAATTGCATCTAGGTTCAGTAAGGTCAAGGTCACTGTTACTAAAAATAGAAAATCAGTTTCTGGTCAATAACTTAAGTTTGGAATGACTAATCTTGACTCAACTGGGTATTTAACAACCTTGCATGAAAGCTTAGCTTGGAATTGTATTTGGGGTCAGTTTGGTCATGGTCACTGTTTCTAAAAATAGAAAATCAGTTTCTGGTGAATAACTTAATTAAAGATTTAGACATTGCGATGAAATTTTGTGTGGAGGTAGCTTACATAGAAACCAAGCTTGGGATTGCATTCTATGCCAGTAGGTTAAAGGTCTATGTTAACTTACTAGACACGAGATTGTTCAGTAAAGTGTAAAGCAATTTTCGGAAAATACAACCCGGGCTGTACCGTAATGGTACGGACTTTATTCATTACCACTGACGATGCACTCACGATTGTTTTGATAGAAGAGTCATCTGCATTATGAATGACCGCCTGGGGCAATTAAAATTGGTGTTGACAGATGTAAACAATCGACATGCATCGTTTGTCACACATATTACTGCTGTCTGCAGTGTAAAAGTGCGTATTTGAGATTAAAGTATTGGATTATCAAGGCCTGTTAGAATCGCCAAATAGCAAATTGTCTGGCGATTTTTATTGCCCATTTGAGAATTTTAACTCGCCAGACTCGACTTTGACTCGCCAATAGCGATTTGGCGATCGGCTAGCGCTAGCCTAGACTTATAAGTAGCACTGGAAACTGAACCACTGATGAAGCCTTAGCGAAGAATTCTGGAAAACTGTGGTATTAAAGCCTTGGAAAACCTGGTTTCGTGGCACAAACTTATGGGTATAGTGGCTAATTGTTGGTTGATTCGAATATGGAAACGAATATGAATATTTTATGTTGTCATTAGACAATGTTATAATAGGGTATATGTTTTTAACACCTATGCAATTTAAATTAGCGGACGACTAAAACTTGTAAAGGTGTATATAGATGCAATAAATACCATATTGAATTGTTAATTGATAAACAACATGACAAATTGATTGGCATATATTTATACTGGTCGTCCCTATTACCGCCTACCTAACTCTTTACCTACCTACCTGACGGCCATATTGAATTTTGTCTGATGACCTTATTACCGCCTATCGACCAATCAAATGCGAGATACGATATCACACGGGAAAATATTGGTACTGAATTGAACTTCCAAACAATGTTAAATATTTTACTACACAAATATTTACCAGTGATATTTTTAATATTATGGATAAATCTTTTATAAACAGAATAGAAAATTTGCCCCCCCCCCCTTTTACATTTATTTATTCTAACTCTCTGTCACAGAGGGCACAGGAATGTAGACCCTCTTCTCAGTACTCTCACTGGAGTGCAGTACTTCAGGTACCCATCCCTTGCAGTTATCGCACAGGTATACCATGTACATTATTTCTTATTCATGCCAGATGTTCCTGGTTCAGGTGATGAGTTTTCTGAAGTAATAGTTTTCTGTTTCTTGGCTGACTTAGTAGAACTTTTCACAGGTTTTATGTTCTGTTTATATTGTTCCTTCATCATGATATGCTTAATTAGCAGATGTTCATTAGATGGAGACATCATGTTACCTTGTAAAGACGGTTGACTTTTTCTTTTCTTTTCTGGAATAATAGCTTTTGTTATCTTTAGCGCATCTAGAAAGTCCTTTTTTCTTGTTTCAAGTTCTGTTTCATGTAGCTGATGTTCATGAGGGTTTTGTTCATTTACAGTTTCATCTGCCCTATAAATAGTAGATGGCATTGTCTTTGTAGAACTGATCTGATCTCTTTTTAGGGGGTAGACTCCTGACTTGTGGAATGCAGATATCAGATTTGCATCTGTCATTCCTTTATTGTATGCAACACTAGAGACAGAGGCAATATTTAAAGGATTGATATGAGCTCCTGGTGTTTTCCTCATAAAAGACTGGCATTCATTGTAGAAGACATGTTGAGCAGACCAAAACGACCCACGTCTAGGGGCTGAGTAACATGTGATGTGTGAGGCGGAATCACAAAAAAAGTGACATTGTGTCTTTCTCCCAATTCCTTTAATGTAAAATTTACATGTGACTTATGTCCATCAAACATTAGTAGATGACGGGAACCATTATTTGGGATATGTTGTATAAAATGTCTCTCCATAAAATTATAGTCTATAAATACATTAGTATTTGACCATCCTGTTTCTGAAACTGTGTAAGAAGCCCCTGGATATACTCCATGTAAAAGGCGGTCATTAAGACATTTGCCTGGAAATACATAAAATGGAGGAATGCATGCCCCAACAGCATTACCAGCAGTAATAATGGTCACAGTTTGGCCTCTGTTTGATGTTACGGCTTGAGGTGCTGTACCTTTGCCACAGATGACATCACTTTGTTTCTTCTTTTTCAAACTGACAGCATACTCAGTTGCAATGGCAATGAATTCACACCTGGAGTATCCATAACCAATACTAGCCATGTACACAGCATGTCCTACAAGATTTCTCTCATCTTCCAGTGTCAGAGTTGTACTAGGCCCTGACTTCACATTGAAGTAATCAGCATCAGGTGCTGGTTGAAATGGCCCCCGAAATCTATCACGTAAAGTGCTGATTTTACATTTTAGCAGCTTTATTTACAGATTCTCCTTTAACTGTCACCTCTTCATAAGCCAATGAAAATGGTTTGGGATCATACTGCCTCTTCTAATCTTTCTGGCTCTTTTTACATTCCCAATAGTTGGAAGCTGAAAAAAAAAATCAAAAGTTTTGACCAACAAACGAACACGTTATGAACAAAATATCGGTCGGAAGTTTAACTCAGTAGATTTTTTTGGTGAGCGGTTCGTATGACGTCACACATCATGACATATATCTATCGTTTGGTTGAAATGTCAAAACAGTGTTTTAAGAAATAAAATGGATTACAATGACATTATCGCCTTGGAAAGTTGTTTGACAGCGCAGCGCGAAGTATGGTAAACAATACTAGGCGGAAACAGAAGCGAAGGCGGCACGCATTTGCCAGTCATTGTTATTATCTGGGCACGCGCGGTAATAGCATCACCGCGGTAATATGCGTACAAGGGATACTTTATTTACAAATCGGCAAATGCTCATAATATATCATATTATCTCAAATTATACATGATTACATACTAAATGTATATGTTTCGATCATGGTTATGAACTGACCAAAGCTTTTTCCACCGGTTACGAAATGACCAACTTTTCGGTTACGAAACGACCAAAACAGACGGTTACGAAACGGCAAGGTTACGAAATGACCAGATCCCATTGAAAGGGCCAGCTAGTTGGCTTATGAGACACCTATCTGATGTTTGCACAGTACCTCCTGAATCCCAGCCAGCATTCAATATACCACTATGTCTTCTCGATATCCATCCATCCATCCATACTGCATTGCACCCTTTTGGATATTTTGTGCAGGTGCATGACAGTGCTAGAAATTTTAAAAGAAGAAATGTACAGGAGAGTTTAGTATATGCATAACGTATGTGTGAGAATTGAAACAAAGCTGATAGTGTTAATAAAAGATGAAATGTACAGCTAAAAGTCAAACAGGCGGTGTCCTGTCAATAACTTAAGTTCTGATGGACCAATCTTGACCAAACTTGGTATGTAGGATCCTTGAATGAAAACCTAGCCTGGGATTGTATTTGGGGTCTGTGGGGTCAAGGTCACTACTAAAAATAGGAAGTCAGCTTTCAGTGAATAACTTAATCAAGGATTAAGATACTGCAATGAAATTTTGTGTGTAGGTAGCTTACATGCAGTCCATGCTTTTGAATTGCATCTAGGTTCAGTAAGGTCAAGGTCACTGTTACTAAAAATAGAAAATCAGTTTCTGGTCAATAACTTAAGTTCTGATGGACCAATCTTGACCAAACTTGGTATGTATGATCCTTGAATGAAAACCTAGCCTGGGATTGTATTTGGGGTCTGTGGGGTCAAGGTCACTGTACTAAAAATAGGAAGTCAGCTTTCAGTGAATAACTTAATCAAGGATTAAGATACTGCAATGAAATTTTGTGTGTAGGTAGCTTACATGCAGTCCATGCTTTTGAATTGCATCTAGGTTCAGTAAGGTCAAGGTCACTGTTACTAAAAATAGAAAATCAGTTTCTGGTCAATAACTTAAGTTTGGAATGACTAATCTTGACTCAACTGGGTATTTAACAACCTTGCATGAAAGCTTAGCTTGGAATTGTATTTGGGGTCAGTTTGGTCATGGTCACTGTTTCTAAAATAGAAAATCAGTTTCTGGTGAATAACTTAATTAAAGATTTAGACATTGCGATGAAATTTTGTGTGGAGGTAGCTTACATAGAAACCAAGCTTGGGATTGCATTCTATGCCAGTAGGTTAAAGGTCTATGTTAACTTACTAGACACGAGATTGTTCAGTAAAGTGTAAAGCAATTTTCGGAAAATACAACCCGGGCTGTACCGTAATGGTACGGACTTTATTCATTACCACTGACGATGCACTCACGATTGTTTTGATAGAAGAGTCATCTGCATTATGAATGACCGCCTGGGGCAATTAAAATTGGTGTTGACAGATGTAAACAATCGACATGCATCGTTTGTCACACATATTACTGCTGTCTGCAGTGTAAAAGTGCGTATTTGAGATTAAAGTATTGGATTATCAAGGCCTGTTAGAATCGCCAAATAGCAAATTGTCTGGCGATTTTTATTGCCCATTTGAGAATTTTAACTCGCCAGACTCGACTTTGACTCGCCAATAGCGATTTGGCGATCGGCTAGCGCTAGCCTAGACTTATAAGTAGCACTGGAAACTGAACCACTGATGAAGCCTTAGCGAAGAATTCTGGAAAACTGTGGTATTAAAGCCTTGGAAAACCTGGTTTCGTGGCACTGCCATGCCGCGTTTCTTGTTACTTAATTACAAACCATTTGAGCTTGAATTGCTCAAAAATGAACAGTTGATGTTGTTTCACACTTTTGATTAAACAATCGATTAATCAATCGATAGTGATACGTCAATTCGATTCGATAATGGATAGTAATTTTGTTCCAATTATGGAACACTAGCTCAAGGTCAAGGTCACACTTAAGGGTCAAATTTGGCTGATTTTGTGTCCGCTCTGTAACTCTTTAAAGTCCCATAAGCTTATAAATTTATCAGTCGTAATAATTTCTGTTTATCCTATAACAGAGGAATCCGGTGTTTTTGCATTAATACTTACTTTGATCTGTATACTGATTACTTATTATCGCATTTTTTGTCTCCTTATTTGTTTCGTTTACTTTTCGAAATTTATAGGGGAAGTGCTTCACAACTGAAAACGAAAATGTCTTCGAAACATAGTCCATTATTTAATTATTTTTTCCCCTCAGCGAATAAAACTGCTAATCTCTACAATTTACCATAATTCAAATAGACAGAACAAGAAATCTAAGAAGTGTTTTAGACTTACCATCTTAATAGAGATTCCCATACGTCTTGGTACATTATTCATCACTTATCATGTGTTGTCACAGCTTTAAATTTCTAATCGCACAGATATTTTTTTGTTTACTTTTTATGCCCCTGCCATGAAATGGTGGATGGCATATAGTGTTTACCCTATCCGTTGGTGTGTGCGTGTGTTTGTGTGTGTGTGTGTGTGTTATGGATTTTCGTGTCCGGCTCATAACTTTGTCATGCATGATTGGATTTTGAAATAATTTGGCACAAATGTTCAGCATAACAAGATGATGTGTCATGCGCAAAAACTGTGTCGCTTGCTCAAAGGTCAAGGTCACAGTGGACACTTAAAGCATTATATGTATATGTTCGTGTCCGGCTTATAACTCTGTCATGCATGATTGGATTTTGAAATAATTTGGCACAAATGTTCAGCATAACAAGACGATGTGTCATGCGCAAGAATTGTGTCTTTTGCTCAAAGGTTATGGTCACAGTGGACACTTAAAGCATTAGATGTATATGTTCATGTCTGGCTTATAACTCTGTCATGCATGATTGGACTTTGAAATAATTTGGCACAAATGTTCAGCATAACAAGACAATGTGTCATGCGCAAAAACTGTGTTGCTTGCTCAAAGGTCAAGGTCACAGTGGACACTTAAAGCATTAGATGTATATGTTCGTGTCTGGCTTATAACTCTGTCATGCATGATTGGATTTTGAATTAAATTGGCACAAATGTTCATCATATCTAGAAGAGGTGTCCTGCGTATCAACTGCATCACTTGCTCAAAGGTCACAGTTGATGTTAAACGTTTGTGCATATAATTATGGATATAGTGAAAGTGGATGTTCGTGTCCGACTTATAAGTTTGTCATGCAAGATGGGATTTTGAAATAAATTGGCACAAATGTTCATCATATTAAGACGACGTGTCATGCCCAAAAACTGTGTCGCTTTCTCAAAGGTCAAGGTCACAGTGGACACATATATTTATGTTCATTCCTTACATTGAAATAGTGAATGTACATGAAGTTTTGTGTTTACCACCCTTAGGTGATATTTACCTCCCACTATAGGCAGCATTCCCAAGCAACCTGCTCAATGTTGTATTCATATATTTGCCACATAACACTCCCTTCTGTGTCCAGTGTGAAATGGCGGGGGCCTCCGTGTCATTTCTAGTTTATGAATAAAAAAATGGTGTCCTGTCGAAATTTTTGTCACATGTCGAATGTTTTTTTGGTCGTTTCTAGGGCTGTCCCGATATGGTTGTGTACCGGATCGTACCGGTGCAGTGCTGAACGATATGCGTATCGTATCGGAAGGTCCCGTATCGGCCGTATCGTGGTTATTTGCTTTTACATTAAAAACTCCTTGAATTTTGAACAAATGAACTAGATTTACAAATTAACTCTCAATTAATCGTCGATAAAGCTTCGGGATGCCGTCATAAGCAGGCTGCAGCGTAAGCTAGACCACGTATTCAGATTTTGCCAAGTTGATATTGACTAAATTTCATTAATTTATTAAACGATATTTTAGATTTTTTTATATAACAAATGGGGAATAATGTTTCTTATTTTCCGAAAAATAGATCCGACATTTAAATTTTCAAACACATGTACAAATATTCAACCAGCTTCACCTGTAAAGTGTGTAAACATTGTCGTCGTCTGCAGTAACAATCTATTGAAAAATGGCAGAGGCACCAAGTAACTTTAAAACGTCATAAAGTAATTTTACATAAAAACTATTGATGAAACAAAGAAGCACATAGCTATCTGTAAGAAGTGACACCAAGTATAGTGATGGGACTAGCAACGTTAGAACACATATATGTCTCGTCATCACCTTACTGTATTTTATTATTTACAACATTAAATTAACTAACAATTTCGTACATTTATACCTCGTTACACTTTGTTAATATTATGTTCTATATTGCTCTTATTGTCATGTAAAAACATGAATTGAGTAAAATAAAAGTTTGGAAGTCATCATAACATCCAAGTTGAAAGTTTCAAATTATCAATTTAGTATTGTTAACAAACTATCATAAAATCTGATTCTTCAAACAACTTTATCTGGCTGTAAGTCGAGTAAATTTAACAATTATTATGCCTAGTTTCTCATGATTCACAGTGTAGGAATTTTGTATCAATCCAATTTTCTGGTACTGACCGTGTCTTTATGGCATTTCGAGTAATGGGGGAAAATTAGAAAAAATATATATAATTTCACCATGATTTAATTCAAGTTCCGATGTGAGTTTTGGTGCTTAACCATTATAGCAATTAATAAATTTCAACGGATAACTAGGACTTTCTAGCACCAAAGAAGTGTGCAGAGTTAAGAAAAACACTAATATTACAATGTTTTTCATTACTTTGAAATACTTTTATATCGTATCGTAGATATCGCATATCGCTAGTACCGTAACGCAATACATATCGTATCGGCTGAGATATGTATCGGGACAGCCCTAGTCGTTTCAGTAAATGCGATTATGTCAACCAAAAAATAGATTCGCACAACGTTCAATGTTACTTCGTATTGTTTAAAAACTAATTTGGTTCACAAAATGTTCATTACATTTTGAGTTTGAATGTACTTTCATAAGCCGTTTTTAACGGTATTGTTTTCTTTATAAATCAGTGGTAGCTGGTCTATATCATTCAAATAGTGAATATAACATGTCTGCACCAAAGGGGTTTGTCACGAAAAAAAAAAAAAAAAATTCCATGTAGCACGTATATATATATATATACATGTAGAAGGGAAAGAACTTCGACAATGAGATTTTACGACAGTGTGTCGTTTTGTAAAATTTGACCATTTTTCGAGTGAAAAATCTTCAATAGAGAGTTTAGAATATCTTAAAAGGTAGTAAAAGTATACATTTTCTGTTAGCGTGTTGAGTTGCCCACACGTTGCACTATATATGAGTTAAATATTTTGTACTGCATTGCAATAACATGGAAGTTTATAACACACGTTGGAAAATTCGAATTGTCGAAGTTCTTTCCCTTCTATATATATATATATGGGTTACATGGAAATTTTTTTTTTTTTTTTTCGTGACAAACCCCTTTGGTCTGCACTAATGTTTTTTAACAACTTACCAATACTTTTGTATAGACCCCCCATGTAATTAATTCAAATGGCCATGTGACTATTTTTCATGTTTTATTTTGAAAGTTGAGATTTGTGTCCCCTTAAGTATTAAGGATATGTTACAAGGCCTTGATAATTCATATGGTGAAATAATTCTTTTTAAACAAGCAACATGATCCTTGTACATTAATATTTGATTGAATAAACAGTAGCCTACAGTACTAGGTCCTCGTTTCGGACAGAATTAATGATACAGTTTTAAATTTTGTATTGATTCAGAGATCCCTGCATCACAAAATTCATCTCATTTCAGGCCTTCCGGCCTTTGATTTTTAGCATATAAGGCCAATGCCAATACCTTAGATATCTTTGTTCTTTCACTACGTATAATTCAATATTTGATCAGAAAATGTTTATCAGCATATGAAGTTGTGCATAAAGGGTTTTAACTATGTCAAGGGCTGAAGACTCTGGAGTTATCTGCCCTTTAATTTGTGTTTTAGTATTACAGTATTAGGACTGCAGAAATGTTTATCCGTATAGGTTTTAACTCTGTTAACGGCTAAAGACTCTGGAGTTATCTGCCCTTGAATTTGTATTTTGGTATTACATATGTGAAAATCTAGTATCACACATAGTGTACTATGACCAGAATAATAGAGTGGGAGCATGTCCTATGGACACATTTCTAGTTTTTAGTTCTGAATTATATTTTGAAAGTTATAAAATTAATTAATTAATTACAGGTAACAAATAACATTCCTTCTGTGAGTGCCGTTACGGGTGTGAAACCTCAAGCCTATATATGGAGGATTTGTATAGGTCTACATTCTACGCCAAGATTCTTTGTTGGTTTCATGTATTTCAACTACTACCAAAACAGTCTACCTTTCATTAAAAAAAGCCTTCAGGGATTGTACAACTTTCTTACAAGACTGTGTTTTTGGCTCTACACCATTGAGTGTTCATGTCTGATAGCTGTTAGTTGTATTTCAAATAAAGAAAATTATCGTAAGTATTCAATTATCAAATTTCAATTGTATGAATCTCAAGCACTCTCTTACTAATAAATGTTCATATAATTTTTGTGTAAGAGTTTTAGAACATGTTGCATAAACGATGTTACTATGTACCGGTAGTATAGAATTTTTCAGGACAAGCAAAATACTGCTCATGTTGAACAAAACTGTGAATAAATGCTTGTGACCACATGTAATTAGCAATTTTTATGAGATGAATTTACTTGTAAATTCTTCTCATATAGCGATCAAGCAGACTATGAATTTCAACACTGCACTGCTCTCAATAGTAATCTTAGGGAGCTCTTCGTACTACATTTTTTCGGTCTTTTTCGCTACTCGCTATGCTAACAGAGCGATACTGCACGCAGTTCAAACACTCATCCACACACAGTCACCAAGTAAATACCATAGAAGCTGTTACTATATCGAATTTCTATTTTTAGCGTTTAGGATACGCACTCTATCGGACACTTCATTGGTCATTGTTGTTTTACATACTAACTCGCTAACAGAGCGTTAAGTACTGCGCAATTATTGATTTTCTATTTTTAGCTTAGTATAATCTACTATAGGTCAAGTCAAAAGTACCTGGTATCATTTTGACACAAGGTTTAATAAAAAGTGTGTTTTTCAGCTGCTGAAAGTAAAAGCAAGGAAATTGATAATCAATGCATATATTTCAACGAACAATGACAAAGAAATATATGACAAGTTCATTCAATTAACAAAAATATGTGCTAATTGATGCGGTCATCAATGGAATTAAGTTGGCTAACAGTATGGGTCCCTAATTATTATCAAATTTTAATGTCACCCGGAGTTTTATGGTGCCGCATTGTTTTTACAGCTGACACGTGTGACAAATTTCCATATCGGATTTAATCTTCTCGTGGGTGGGACTTATTTATTGAAGAACAATATATGACTCTACCAATCAAATCAATTTGTTGTTCGACCTAAACAGATACCTTTCCCTTCGAAATATCGCCGATTTTTTATTCCAAAAATTATAATTTCCAATACAGTCAAAACTGCCATAGCGACCCACTGTATTCAACGACTTCCTGTCTTATGTGACCTTGTTTGAGACCGCCCGACGTATTTTGCTATATATTTGCACTGAATTAAGCGACTACCTGGCTAACGCGACTAGCGACCATGATTCGTCCGTCCTGGTACGTGCCCTAACCTGGTTTTAGCGACTCCGTTACTATATGGGAGATAACTCTCGGCGCTTGACAACGAACATAAATAATGGCCGAAACAAAGAAAAAACGTACCGTGTTAAGTTTAAAAGACAAATATCGATGCCATTAAGCGCATTGATCAAGGAATACCTGCTTAAAAGGTCGCACAACGTTATTTTGTTGGTAAAATACAAAACTTTAGATAACGGAAAGAAGAAGTAATTGAGGACTTTGAAGGGGACGTGCCTGCAATTTTCTAGTTTGGTTGTAAACAAAAGTAAACCAAAGATCAGTGACTCCTTTAATAGGGCAACATTATAACTCTGATTAAACATGAAGGGAACATTTACATGAAACAGCAATATTGTATCTGGACTTTAAATTGTTACATATATATACGATGTTTTAATGTAAACAAAAGACATTTTATTTTTAACTAGATATGGGTGAAAAACATGTATACTTGTAACAGATTCGCTATTTAACAACTTTTAGAATAGTTATAAAAGCTTTAACTATCAAAATGATGGTATTGATACAAAATAAAATATCTTTATTATGAAATTTACTGCATTTTGTCTTATATTATGAATGACAAAAAAATATATCAACCAGAGTGCGACCCTGTATTAAGTGACTACCTGTCTTATGTGACCTTTTTATCAAAGTCCCATGGAAGGTCACATAAGACAGGTTTGACTGTATTCCATGAACAAAAATATTTCATCTATTATTCTGTATTGTTGTAAATACCACAAAGTTTTGGAGGGGGTATATTGGAATCACTCTGTCGGTCGGTTGGTTGGTCGGTCCGTTAGCTTAAAATATCAAAAGTTTGTGGAGCGAACTACTTTCACATTCTTTAAGCAGTTGTTATGAAACTTGAAATATGTTATCATCATGAAGTGTAGATGTGCAAGACACAATTTTCATTCCCAGCGATTCACTCATTCCAGAGTTATGTCCCCTTGAACTTAGCCATATAGTGTAGAATGGCACTCTTAGTTTGTGGAGCGAACTACTTCCACATTTTTCAAGGGATGGAATTGAAACTTGAAATATTTTATCACCATGAAGTGTACTCGTGCAAGACACAATATTCATTCCCAGCGATTCACTCATTCCAGAGTTATGTGCCCTTGAACATAACCATATACTGTAAAATTGCACTATTACTTTGTGGAGCAAACTACTTTCACATTTTTCAAGGGATTGAACTGAAACTTGAAATATATTATCACCATGAAGTGTACTCGTGCAAAACACAATATTCATTCCCAGCGATTCACTCATTACAGAGTTATGTGCCCTTGAACTTAGCCATATAGTGTACAATGACACTCTTACTTTCTGGAGCAAACTATTTCCACATTTTTCAAGAGATTGAATTGAAACTTGAAATATATTATCAATATTAAATGTAGATGTTCAAGACATAATTTTCATACCCAGTATTCCACTCATTGCAGAGTTATGTCCCCTTGAACTTAGCCGTATAGTATACTATCACATTCTTAGTGTCAAAGCGGCGGCGGGGGTATTAGTCACCTCTGTGACAGTTCTAGTTTAGCATTACAATGAAGTAATAAAATGACCAGGTGACAATAGAAAAAAAATCAGAAAAGACAAAAATAAGCTTACAGATTTTTTTGCAATTTGATTTCTTTTAATATTTATCCCACAGTTACAAAAATTACACCATAAAAAAGGTTACTAAAGTATGAACAACTTTTATATTTACTATAATTTGATGGGATTAATATTTAGTATAATAAACCAGTGATGAAGTAGACATGTGTCAAAACAGTACCATTTCCCAGCAACCTGTATGAAGACAGTGTACCAAGTTACAGTATGTATATTGACTAGGTGGCTATGAAGTAAAGGGTTAAACTGGCAATATGATCCTTGAACTTTAATATTTGATTAAATAAACAGTACTAGGTCCTTGTTTCGTTCAGAATTATTGATACAGTTTTAAACTTTGTATCGACTCAGTGATACCCCTGCATCACAAAATTCATCTCATTTCAGGCCTTTGATTTAGCTCATGTGAGCACAAATGCTCAGGATGAGCTTTTGTGCTCGGTATTTGTCAGTTGTAGTGTGGTATTGTCACTTTCAGGTTTTCCAGCAACCTTAAAAGTCAGGGAATTTTTTTTCAAGGTCTGAATTGTCAGAGCATCGTGAAAACTGGTCAGTGAAAAATAAAATTCCTGAAAAGTCAGTAAAAAGTCAGGGAAAAATGATTCCAAAGCATGAAAATAATCTGAATGTTAACCATCAATAATCGATGTGCCGCATGCAACACCCATGGCTGTAGCTCCAAGGTCAAGGTCTCTGTTGGAGATAAAAGGTCAAAATTTTGGTCTTTTTGGCATGTAACTTCTTCATTCATCGGAATTGAAATTAGTCACCACAAAATTAATGTTAACCGTTATTAGACACTAAATGTCATGTTTTTTTTTTTTATTGGATCTTCACCAAACCATGTCAGAATGTTTGTCTTAATGCTATGTAGGACAAATCTGAATATGGGTCATCTGGGGGTAAAAAACTAGGTCACCAGGTCAAATCTTGTTGTTAACACTGGTGAGCTTTTAGGATCGATGAATGTCCGGTGTCCGTCGTCCGTCCACAATTAGTTTGTTTACACCCTAGCATCCACAGCTCTAAACCAATCTTAATCAAACTTGCTCACAATGTATATGGCCACAATGTCTCAGGTAAGTTCAATTAAGGGCAAAATCGGACAATAACTTCTAGAGTTATGGGCCCTTGACTTAGAAAATTTGCTATATTTAGCTTGTTTACACTCTAGCGCCTTCATTTATTCACCAATCCTAATAATATTTTCAGTAAATGTGTATAACCAAATGATCTTGGACCACTTCGATTATGGGCCGATTCGGACCAGAACTTCAAGAGTTATGGGCCCTTGACTTAGAAAATTTGCTATATTTGAGTTTGTTTACACTCTAGCGCATTCATTTAGTCACCAATCCTAATCATATTTTCAGTAAATGTGTATAACCAAAAGATATTGGACAAGTTCCATTATGGGCGGAATCTTACCAGAACTTCAAGAGTTATGAGCCCTAGAAAATTTGCTATATTTTAGCTTGTTTACACTCTAGCGCCTTCATTTATTCACCGATCCTAATCATATTTACAGTGAATGTGTATGACCTTACGGTCTTGAACAAGTTCAGTTATGGGTGGAATCGGACCACAACTTCAAGAGTAATGGGCCCTTGGATTAGAAAATTTGCTACGTTTTAGCTTGTTTAACAGTATTATACCTTCATTGTTGGTTTTGATTTCAAAATCTATGTAAAAATGGGTTATGCGAGATGGAAACTATATTACCTGGTCAGTAATTATAGTGCCTTTGTTCTCAGGTGAACGATCAAGGGCCATCTTGGCCCTCTTGTTATTATTATACCATACTTATATAGCGCTTTTTTCGTAGAAAAATAACGTTCAAAAGCGCTTTACAAATTAACATATGACATATAAACAGATTACGGTACATTAAAACAGATATTATGTACAGTAATTGAAACAATCAGTTCATGTAGACCTGCAAAAAGTAAGAGTTTTTTAATTGTCTCTTGAAACTTTGAAGTGTCTTATAGTCTCTAACACTTCATGGGAATGAGTTCCATAATGTAGGTGCAGCTGATTTAAAGCACCTGTCACCATATTTCACCTGTTTACTTTTGGATGGAACCACAAATGTCAATGATTGGTGCACTGAGTGTAGATTCCACGTTGGTCTGTAAATTTCTATCATGTCTTTGATATACACAGGTGAATGATCATGAAGAGCTTTGAATGTATGTGTAAGAATTTTGTTATTCACTCTATATTGGATGGGAAGCCAATGGAGATCCTTTAATATTGGTGTGATGTGGCTGAACCTCGATGTTTTGGTTATAATGCTGGTTGTGGCATTTTGAACAGTTTGTAGTTTGTTAATCGTGTATTGTGGGACTCTGTAAAGAAGCGCGTTGCAATAGTCAAGCCGCAATGTAACTAAAGCAGTAACTAGAGATTTTGTGGCGTCTCTGTTAATATATTGTCTTATGTGACCTATTTGCCGTAACTGAGCGTAACTGGATCTGCACACAGAAATAACATGTTGCTCCATGTTCATTTTGAAGTCTAAGAAAGCACCTAGATTTCTTACACTAGTTGACTGTTATTTGTGACTTGTCTACTTTGACTGTAATATTTGAAACTTCTTTTGAGTTACGTTCTGATGTGAAAACAACGAGTTCAGTTTTTTCTGAATTAAGTTTCAACATGTTGCTGTTCATCCACAGAATAATTTCATTGACACAGTTAGTCACACGATTAATTGTGTTTTCGGTGGTTGCGCTGTTTGTTGGTAGTTTGAGTTGTTTATCTCAAAGTTGGAGCTAATCGGCGAACAATGGACGCTTTCACACCTATCATGACATTTTGCTAATTGAACAATTTAAAGGCTCCAGGAGATTTATAATCGTGTGACAAACAGAAAGCACAATTGTAGTGTAGAATGATAATCATACCTGGTATTTGACTAAATTAAAATTATGGTAGGTAAGGTAAACAAATGTGCATCACATATAACATCGGCTGCAGTGAGTATCCGAATACTAGGATACTTGTAGGTTTAACTTGAAAATCGAGTATGATTACTTGCCACCTATGATAGTGTTGGATTCCAATCTTAGTAAAATGATCTTAGCTTGATAAAAATAATTGTGATCGATGTTGCAAAAAACGCCTTCATCTTACGGAATGTGGTCACGTCCGAAAATTTGTAAAGCTAGACGATACGTATTTTCGAATTCTTACAACAAATTTCGTTCGAAGTATCTTATGTTAGGACATTAATTGTTGATATCAATTATTATTAATAGATACATAATTATTTTGTTTCTTCTCTATGAATGCACATGTTTTATTCAAGCAAAACGTAATCATACATGAATTGTATGTAATATTTATATGAAGGGTATACACACAAATACTTTAAAACTTCAACTGTATGATTATACGGTATTTGTTTATCTCAAATTTCGGTTATCTCAAACTAATTTCACAGTCCCTAGGAATTTGAGATAACGAGATTCAACTGTATTTTAGTTATAAGGGGAACAAGTTCCTCTGAGCATTCTTTCAGTAGCCATGTTGAAATAGGATCCAGTTCCAACGATTTGTTAGCTGAATTTGAAATTAGTTTTGAAATTTCTGTTTCAGATGCCGGTGTAAATTCCTGGAAATGCTTTTTTGAATTTTCCATATCGAATGTATTGAAATCTCCTGCAACTCTAGATGATATATTGTCTCTTATAATTCGACTTTCTTCACAAAAAATCATTAAAATATTGAGCCAGTTCCTTTGATGATGAGTGTGTTGGTAAAATCACTTCATTTGTGTTGCCTAGAAGATGTTTTGTTACCTTGAAAAGGCTCTTTTGATCATGACCACACGATTCAATTGTCAATATAGTAGCTTTCACGGGCTTGTTTCAGTACCTTGTTTACAACAGCACATTGGTTTCTATATATCTGTTTGTCAATTGTTAGTTTAGATCGACGCCATTTACGTTCTAACTTACGTTTAAGATGTTTTTCTTCATGTAGATTCTCGGTGTACCAAGGACAAGATGGTCTTAGAACTATTGATTTTGTACATAGAGGTGCATGGTTATCAATCAAGGCTGAGAGTTCACTGGTATAAACATTTGAAATCTCCTCAGCAGCACTACTTTCCAAACTATTGCGAAGAGCTTCAGAAGACGTAATGTCAGTTTTAAAAGAATCCACATCAATGGATCGAAGCTTTCTATAAGAAACTGTTTTCTTTACCAGTGCCGGTTTTGCTACTGTAGCATTGAAGGTTATGGCATAATGATCTTTATGACAAGTTCAAACATGGGTCATCTGGGGTCAAAAACTAGGTCACCATGTCAAGTCTTAGATTAAAAACCTTGTTAACGCTGTAGATGTCATGGTTTTGATTGAATCTTCTGCAAACCTGGTCAGAATGTTTGTCTTAATGATATGCAGACGAGTTTGAACATGGGTCATCTGGGGTCAGACACTAGGTCACCTGGTCTAATCACAGAAAACCTTGATAACACAGACCTCATGACACTGGCTCAAAACAGTGGTTTTGAGCCGGCTTGCGGTGAGCTCAACATAGTCGCCACAATGGCAGTTGCGTGTCTGTGCGTTAGTTAGTTAGTTGGTTAGTTAGTCCGTCCAGATTTTCCTTGTCTGGGCTGTATCTCCCTTATGCATTGACATTTATATGTCCCCCTTCGAAGAAGAGGGGGTATATTGTTTTGCTAGCCTGTCTGTCGGTAGACCAGTTAGTTTCCGATGGATAACTCGTCAACAGATTGACTGATGGGCCTGATATTTGCAGGTACATTGGCCTTGGACAGTAGATGACCCCTATTGAAATTGGGGTCACTAGATCAAAGGTCAAGGTCACTGTGACATTGAGTGTTAAAATCGTTTCCGATCGATAACTCGTCAACGGATTGAACGATGGGCCTGATACTTCGCAGGTGCATTGGCCTTTGACACTAGGTGACCCCTATTGAAATTGGGGTCACTAGGTCAAAGGTCAAGGTCACTGTGACATGGAGTGTGAAAATTGTTTCCGATCGATAACTCGTCAACGGATTGACCGATGGGCCTTATACTTTGCAGGTGCACTGGTCTTGGACACTTAAGGTGACCCCTATTGAAATTGGGATCACTAGTTAAAGGTCAAGGTCACTGTAACATAGAGTGTGAAAATCGTTTCCCATCGATAACTCGTCAATGGATTGACCGATGGGCCTGATACATGTACTTTGCAGGTGCATTTGCCTTGGACAGTAGATGACCCCTTTTGAAATTGGGGTCACTAGGTCAAAGGTCACTGTGTCATGGAGTGTGAAAATCGTTTATCTTTTGAATCGTATATTATGTGTCTATAAATTGTTTAATTTTCAATTATCACAAAAATTATGGATTTATATCTTTACAATCAATTTTAACAATGTATGTATGTATATTTATAACAATTGCCTTCTCCGCAACACAGATATAGTTTGTATATTATGTATATATGTATATATGTGCATGTACAATTGTTTTTTGTTGTGTTCATACATGTAAATGTCCTCATGGGCCGCAAGGCTTAATGGATTTACTGAAATAAACATATAGCGATCATGCAAGCTATGAATTTCAACACTGCACTGCACTGCTCGCTATATATATAGCCTTAGGATTGACTTTGTACTACATTTTTTGGGTCTTTGTCGTTACACAGACTCGCTAACAGAGCGATACTGCATGCAGTCCAAACACTCATTCACACACAGTCAGTAAGGAAATACCATCGGTGCTGTAACTATATCGATTTTCTATTTTTAGCGTTTAGGACTATATGAATAATCCCCTAAATATTCAGATGAGTACCGACATGGTTTTCCCAATTCAGTCTATAAATAGCGCTTTAACTTGACTGTTCGCAATGGACTAGAAAGAAATTAAGACGAAATTTAATACTATGTAATTGCCTTTGTGTGGGAAATAAATTTTGTCTAAAGGATTGAAATTTGTAAAATGTATACCACCCAGGGCTCAATTTAGCATTGGACCATTGGCCCGGAACCAGGTAAAAAGCCCACGGACCAACTGAGTGCCTAATGAGCTGGTCCGCCAGTCCAAGCCGAAAATCAGATAACAACGAGTGGCGAAATATCTTAAATAAAAAAAAAATCATAAATGGTTACATTTTAATTATCTACCTTAACATAATACCCTAACTAGTCCTGATTCATTCAATAATCAGTTGTGGAAGTCATTTAACCGCTTATCGTAGTCAATCTTAATTCACACTACACTGCAGTACGTCCTGCATCCGAATGCTACGGTGGGCAGTCGAATAGATCAATAACGGCCAATCGCAGCATTCGTTGTAACAGCTTATTGTTATCAACCAATCAGAGTGCAGTTTACATTTGTAAACCGAATATCATGAATGTCTTCTTGACGAAGATTTTGCTAATTGTTGAAAAATGACAATAAATACCCGGCGTGATGTTAAAACAACGGTCCGATCAATAGATAGCCAGTCTAATTGATGCAACTGATACCTTTTTGTTCCAATTTCGTTTTTTGCCAACCCTAATTGTCCGAACATAAACCTTAGAGGGGACCCGTTCGTGAGTTGAATAAGTGATGGTAAGTTTTGCAAACTGTGAAGAATTAATTAATAACAGCCATCTGTAATTAAAACTGCTTCTCCACTATTATTTCATAGTGAAAACATGTGATTCAAAAAGGTCGCCTGGTTACAGGGCAATTCGTGATGTTTCAACTTCATCATGAAAGCGAAAATCGATTTTTGGGAAATTTAAGTAGGTCAGTTGGTGTTCACGGCAAATAAATAAAAAATTAATCTGATGTATGATAATTCTTACCACTTGGAAATTTAATTACCATTAAGTGGTCATTTTTGTAAAAACATGCGACATTGAAACATAATTTATGCGTCATTTGTAAATCAAACCGAAAATAGCTTCTCAAATCCATCCAGTGATCTCCTTGTTATAGCAAGTATATTTTATTCTATTGATAAACGCCGATGTGGGTATAAAATCACAAACGATATAAAAAAATATACTGTAGCTAACAGCGGTCCAAGTGATGTCGAGACATACTTTTTGTAAGTTGAAGGGCTTGTTGCTCCAGTTCAGAACAATATGTTCATATATATAACATGGTAAATGTTGCATAAAGAAAAATAATTTCTGCATCATATAAGACCATCGTTTAAAAAATCGGTTTTAAATTCAAGGCCTTGATGAACACGATACATGTAGATGTTTATTATGTGTGATTTCTAGACCCGAGCGTTCTTTAATATTAAGGATATGTTACAGGCCTTGGTAATTCATATGGTGAAATAATTCTTTTTAAACAGGCAATATGATCCTTGTACATTAATATTTGATTGAATAAACAGTAGCCTACAGCACTAGGTCCTCCTTTTGGACAGAATTATTGATACAGTTTTAAATTTTGTATCGAGAGATCCCTGCATCACGAAATTCATCTCATTTCAGGCTTTCATTTAAAATAACTTGGCATAATTGTTAAACACCATGAGATGGTGTGCAGTGCGCAATAACCAGGTCTGTAGCTCAAAGATCAAGGTCACAGTTAGAGGTCAAACGTAAAAAATGAGCATTATAGACCTTGTCTGGGCTGTATTTCCCTTATGCATTGAAATATTTGAAAATAACTTTATTATTAAACATCATGAGACATTGTGTCCCACTTATGACCAAGGTCAATAGCTCTTAGGCCAAGGTCGCTCTTGGATGTTAAAGGTCAAAGATGGGGTCTATTTCTTGTGTCTGCTTCATAAATTTGTCATTTCTTGATTGATTTTGGAATTATTTGGCGGAAATATTAACTATCATGAGGCCATGTGTCATGCGCAAGACCCAGGTCCATAGGCTAAAGTTCAAGGTCACACTTGGATGTCAAACGTCAAAAAAGAGTATTATAGACTTTGTCTGGGCTGTATCTCCCTTATGCATTGACATATTTGAAAATGGCTTGGCATAATCCAATGAGACCATGTGTCCTTGGCAACACCCAGATCCACAGGTCAAAGGTCAGGGCTGTGCCTTCTGTTTACATTCTAGGATTTTGAAATAAATGGGTTTAAAAGTTTACTCTAATGAAATGATGTGTCATGAACATCACCCATACTTGTAGTTCAAAGGTCAAGGTCACAAGCTTTCTTAACAGTGGGCTTGACATGTTGACCTTGGGCATCTAGTAATTAGTAAACAAAGATTGTCATGTGAGTGATATGCTCCAGACAAAGATGAATCTACAGCATAATGGCCCAATTTCGTATGTTATTGTAAGATTGTCAGTCTATCATAGGTCATATTAACCTATAATTCTTAAAAAGGTACTATGATATTACTCCAGATCTAGGACCTGTTTCTGTATACTAAAATATTTGCATGATAAGCATTTGTACTTTCAAATGGGAGTATTTTAATCACACACTACCATTGCTATTGCAAATGTTACATGATATCTGATTGCTGAATATTATTTATAGAGACATTGCAGTATCTACATTATTTCAGCCCTTCATGAAAAGATCTTTGTTGTATTTATGGTGACATCAATAGCACATATGTTGTTTGGTACATTTTTATACAGATGGTCAAGACATAAGCCAATGAATAAAAAGGTAAACATAAACATTTTTGTACCACATATTGTTTAATAAGTTACTTTTGCAAGGCTAATAACAGTATTGATCTTAGAATTATGACTTGTGTGTAAATTTATTAATGAACCACAAAATGTTGTCTACATCTCACAGTCCTATGTTCAGGTAACATGGCAGGCATATTTCATTAAAATTCACCCAAACCATGTTTTGATTCCTTTTAAACTAGCATTTGTTTATCTGTTGGTTTTACAAAAAGTCGATTATGAAAATGTAGTGTTTTATTACGATTATCGGCACTGCCTCCTTGAATATCCCATGTTAAGACCGAAAACACGGCCACATGTCAATGTGGGAGGAGCTTATCAAGGGCACCATCAGGGAACTACTGATTAACCGATGATCATTAGCAAATGGTATTGCAAGGCAGCTGTTTGTGTTTTCAAATCAATTCAGATCATAGGTACTTGATACTAGTACAATGATTTTTGTACCTGCATAAAAATTATATTTTTAGCTCACCAGAGCTCATGGTGAGCTATTTTGATCGTGTGATGTCCGTCGTCCGTGGGTGCGTGTGTGTGTCAGTGCGTCAACAATTGCTTTAAACAATATCTCCTTCCTAACCAGTTGGCCAATTTGAACGAAACTTTACATGGATGTTCCTTGCATGAAACTACCAAAGTTGTTAAAAAAAAATAATTTCATTAAAAACTCTTGTTGCCATGGCAACCAATAGGAAAAACTTAAAAAATCTTCATGTCCAAAACCAACGGGCCTAGAGCTTAGATACTTGATGTGTAGCATTGTCTAGTGGACCTCTACCAAGTTTGTTCAAATTATTGCCCTAGGGTCTAAATCGGCCCTGCCCCAGGGGTCACTTGATTTTAGATAGACTCATATAGGGAAATTTAAAAAATCTTCTTGTCCGAAAGTACAATGCCTAGAGCTTAGATATTTTGTGTGTAGCATTGTCTAGTGAACCTCTACCAAGTTTGTTCAAATTATTGCCCTAGGGTCAAAATCGGCCCAGCCCCAGGGGTCTCTTGATTCATATAGGCTTATATAGGAAAATTAAAAAAATCCTCATGGCCAAAACCACAATGCCTAGAGCCTAGATATTTTGTATGTAGCATTGTCTGGTGGACATCTACCAAGTTTGTTCAAATTATTGCCCTAGGGTAGAAATTGGCCCCACCCCCAGGTCACTTAATTTTACATAGGCTCATAATAATTTTCTCTTACAGTCATTTTATCTGGTGAGCGATATAGGGCCATCATGGCCCTCTTGTTCAATTAAACTCGTCAAACAATGCAAATCTGTCAAATCTATATTGTATGTTTCCAGTATACATATATGTTTCCAGTATACATATTATATGTTTCCAGTATACATGTTACATGATGAACTGTTTTATGCTGTTTCTTGATCTATTTCCTTGAATTATATTTTCAGGAATTGCAATCTTACTTCTGGAAGAAAATTATGTTTGTTTGGATCAGTCTGTCTACAGTTGGACTTTTGTACTACTTTGTTCAACACAGGTTTTATTGTATTCCTGGAGGTATGTACATTTAAGTACATGGCAATTATTTTGTATTACCTTCTGTAGACAATAGTTTAATATGGCAAGAGAAGTCTTGAGTAACCCTTGGTTTAACGTTCATGTTGTTTGATGTGGGAGAGCTTGAAATTATTAAATACATGCTATTTCATATAGGTACATAAAATTTAAATATTCAAAAATGAGAATTGACCTATATTACTCTATAAGAAAATGGATAAAGAGAAAATCATAAAAATGGTTAAATTTTATTGTTCGTCACACACCATTTTGCTCTAATTTTGTGAATAATGATACATAATAACTAATAGTTGGATTGACGAATTTGTATTCTGTATAAACTGTATATGCGCGGGTATTCATTTAACTAGAATTATTGTTTCATTCATTTACTCATATACATTCATAAAACAAGAATAGATAATAAAAAGTGTTTATTATACTTATTATTTTATTATTATTATCACTCGCATAACTTCATGTTTGTATACAAGAGTTAGCTCCCTTGTAATGTACGAAATTATTGTTTTCCAACCAGTACATCATATTGAAATGGATTTTTCGAAACCATGGATTATCCAAATGATTTTCAGGACCCAACTAATTCGAATAATCGGGATTTTACTGTAATGTCATAATCACCTGATTTTATGTTTGTTTCAGCTTTCAGTATTTTCTCAATATTTGAGTACATGATTGCATATGCCAATATGGGGTACCATTTAACTGGCTATTTTGAATTCTGTGACAAGTGTTTATTGGCTGGTTATGTTCAACAATCAAATGGTACAAATGGATCTGTGCACCATGCTGCTAGAGATGGCTTCAACAAGACGGATTGAAATCCTACTTCTTCTTTATAATTCAAGAACTAGAGGAATGGGAAACCAAAAAATGAACTATTGTACTCAAGATGCTACTGAGTATCTACTGAAAATAATTGAGTTTGAGGTTCTGAAGGCTGGCCTTTAGTTTATATGCCAGAATAGTTTGAGTATTCATTGCCAATACTATTTTAGATGTACATGTATGTATTGTTTTTAGCTCACCAGAGCACATGGAGCTGAATCTTTGATCACAATGTAAACGGAAGGGTTCTGTACAGACTATCTTAGTGAACATGTTTCAGAATATTTGTCTTAGTGATATCACAGTCATCTTTGATGAAAACTTTTCTTGTTAAACTAAGTAATTTTGGTGTATAACACAAATTCTGATTTGAAGTCTTGTCTTGATAATTGTTAACCCTTGTCAAATCAGGGCCTTGATTTCTATTATTGTTTAATTACTTATCCCTCATAACATCTTATCTGTAAGAAAATTATGTGTAAAAAGCATTCATCATAAAACTTACAGTATTTCAATCTGGGAAAGTGGTGGAATATCATATAATTGAGCCATTCATTTCATCTACATACAAACGTTATTATTCTATACCATTTTCATTATCTTACAAATTGTAATGATAGATTTTTTATTTTTATTATATTCTATATTGGTTGAGTGTATTTAAGTAACTGTTATTTCTTGTTTTGTAGGAACAATATCATATTTAGAGCAAACAGTCTGATATTTATCTTTCTTTATGGAAAACACTTAATCAATCGCAAGAAGTTTCTTACTGGGTACTCCCTTGTAGTGTATTTCAACATTCAATGAACTGATCTGTGGAAATGTTGTTACCTTGTTTAACTGTTAAGTCAGTTGACTAGAAAATATCACAGTGCAATTGTGGATTGCTGTTCAATTTCTTTCATTTCTTATGTGCTGTTGTGTTTGATATCTGTCTCTTACTTGTGCAGTTGAATCATGAAAGTTTGTCAGTCCTGGTAGCCTGTGGTAGGGATGCTATATGTAATGTAGCATCCCTGGTCCCGATGAATTTTCTTTTATTTTCAATATAGATTTAATGCGAAATTTTTATATACAAAAATGTGAAAAATTCATAAGTTCAAAATGAAATTATAGTCCCTAGAATTGTTATTCCATTATGATAAGTTGCAAAAGTTTTAAATGACTACGCTGTTTTTGGCAACTATACCTCCAAGTTGAAGGTCTTGCTTAATAATTTGGTATATTTTTGTGTCTGGTCAGTATTTCCTAAATACTTGGCAGAAATGTTCACCAACATGTGGTTGTGTTATGTGTAAGACCCAGGGTAAAACTGCTTCGAAAGAAATCAAGTTTGCATTTTTACGTAATAGCCAATGAAATTACTGAAAAACCTTAATAAATATACCTAAGATTTTAAACATTTTGTGTCAAAGCAGTGTGTGGGGGTATTTGTCACTCCTGTGACAAGCTCTAGTTGTTAGCTCACCAGAGCACAAAGTGCTCATGGTGAGCTATTGTGATTGCATAATGTCCGTCGTCCGTGTGTGTGTGGGGGGGGGGGGGGGCAGGCTTGTGTAGCTATCATGACGAGGTACATTTTTGGTCGTGAAAATATGTGACAATTCTAAGGGTAACATTTACAAGGTTTTAGGGTTAGGGTTAGATCTCAATTAGTTGTGTATAAGTCATTGCCAGTCAATTTCCCCCCAAAAAGGGAGATTTAGGGGACCTGAGTTACATACCAAGGTATACCTCGGTTTGATTTCTATGTAAATGGCATACAAAGTGAGGTACATTTTATAATGGAAAACCTAGGTTTGATAGTAATATAAGACTGTGTATGTGTGTGTGCGTGCGTGTGTGCGTCAACAATTGCTTTAAACATCTCCTTCCTAACCAGTTGGCCAATTTGAACGAAACTTTACATGGATGTTTCTTGCATGAAACTCTACCAAAGTTGTTAAATTTTTTTTATTTCATTAAAAACTCTGGTTGTCATGGCAACCAATAGGAAAAACTTAAAAAATCTTCTTGTCCAAAACCACAGGGCATAGAGCTTAGATATTTGGTGTGTAGCATTGTCCAGTTGACCTCCACCAAGTTTGTTCAAATTATTGTTCTAGGGTCAAAATTGACCCCGCTCCAGGGGTCACTTGATTTTACATAGACTTATATAGGGAAATTTTAAAAATCTTCTTGTCAGAAACTACAATGCCTAGAGCTTAGATATTTGGTGTGTAGCATTGTCTAGTGGACCTCTACCAAGTTTGTTCAAATTATTGTCCTAGGGTCAAAATTGGCCCCACCCCAGGGGTCACTTGATTGTATTGTTGAGCCCGCTTGCGGTGAGCTTGACATAGTCGCCATAATGGTGAGTGAGTGAGTGAGTGATTGAGTGAGTGAGTGAGTGAGTCTGAGCGGTATCTTCTTTATGCATTGACACTTTTTAAAATAACTTGGCATAATTGTTCAGCACCATGAGACGGTGTGCAGTGCGCAAAATCCAGGTCTCTAGTTCAAAGGTCAAGGTCACACATGGAGGTCAAACGTCAAAAATGAGCATTATAGACCTTGTCCGGGCTGTATATCCCTTATGCATTCACTTTTTAGCTCACATGTCACAAAGTGACAGGGTGAGCTTTTAATATCAGTCTCCGTCCAGCGTTGTGCGTCGTCAAACTTTATGTTGTGAACACACTAGGGGCCACATTTTTAGCCCAATTTTAGCAAAACTGGGTCAGACCGTTAATATCGACAAAATCTCGGACGAGTTCGATATTGGGCCATTAGGGGTAAAAAACTAGGTCACCAGGGCCAAATAACGGAAAACCTTGTGAACACTTTAAAAATCACTGTTTTGATTGGATCTTCATGAAACTTTGTCAGAATGTTTATTTTAAATAATATGTAGGTCAAGTTTGATAATGGGTCATTTCCGTAGTAAAACTAGGTCACTAGGGCAAATTGCTGAAAAACCTTGTGAACACTCTAGAAGTCACTGTTTTGATTGGATCATCATGAAACCTTGTCAGAATGTTTGTCTTCATAATATCTTGGACGAGATTGAACATGGGTCATCTTGGGTCAAAAACTAGGTCGCTAGGTCAAATCTTATGAAAAACTATGTTAACACTATAGATTTCAGTTATAATTGGATCTTCAACAAATTTTGTCAAATTGTTTGTTTTAATGATATAATGGTCTAGTACAAATATGGGTCATCTGGGGTCAATAACTAGGTCACGAGGTCAAATCTTAGGAAAACTTTGTTAAAGACATTGAACAGCTACTGTATAAGTGACCCCCCCCCGAAACCCACATGAGGTCTAATCTATTAATTATTTTATTGCCCCTAATGGGATTAATCCGGTCTTTTCACGGTCAGCTAAGTGTCTGTAGACTTGACACCTAGTCATGCATATGAGAGGGTCATAAATTTTATTGATCTTTAGTGATAATTAGTTTATGGATAACTTCCTGTTTTTTTATAAGCATTTTATGTAGGGATGTAAACGGTTAATCGATTAATCGATTAACCGTTCGTTTGTTCGATTAACCGGTTATTAAATCATTAATCGATTAACCGGAAAAAAAATAGAAAGAAGCAAGTAAAATATAATAATAAACTATAGAAAATTCGAAATTTTCATTTTTGAAACTTACAAGTCTATACGCGCGTATCATCTTGTCAATAAATCAGTCGACCAAAGGTGCGAAAAATACGTCACTTGAGCAAATTAACAATTCATTGACACTGACCTGGGACCATTATACACACTGACACGTATATTGTTGATTGTGTAATTAACTAATTGAGAAGCGATTTTTTGGATATACGAGTAAACTTGCTTGGTCTGGGACTTCCTCACAATTTGATAATTGTATCGCAAGTAATATACAATAAGTATGATATGTTATACTATCGTAGAAAAAAATCGTCTGTCTAGATGAAAAAAACGTAAAATGTAACCTTTGCGTTAATGCATGTATGTTATACTATGTATACACGTATGTTGTGTGTTACGTATTACTAAGACATGCTAATAAAATCGTCGAACAATATCACTTTTTCGTCTTTTGCATCTTTATTGATATAAAATGACAACCTTGTTCTTTATTAATTATCTCTGAGTTGAGGCACCGGTATGATTTAATTTTGCATCTTTGCATCATAGCCGCTGATAATTACGAGAACGTGTTGACATTTGATACTCAATTGCACAAAGTGTGAAATACTTAAATACAACGATTGGTATCACAATTAAATTCAGCATTACACCAATCAACCAATCAAATGATCGTTGTTGTAAGCTCCGCCCAATGTTCCAATTATAACCTGACCAAATTGAGTATGAAACAAGCATGCCGTAATCTACTTTTTTGTAAACAAAATTACTATTAGTTGCCAGAATGTTATTTGTAATTGATCAATGATATATAAAAGTGGAAAATTGAGAAGTACATATACGCATCACATTTTAGTGGTAAATATATATTGATGCATATATACATTATCGCATTTCGTGTGATACGTCGGTGTCGCGGAAACTTGTGACAATTCATGTTTATAAGCCCTTCGTACTATTAACATACGGTTAATCGATTAATCGTTCGTATGAACGAACGATTAACCGATTAGTAAAATCTTGACGAATTGACATCCCTAATTTTATGTAATTAATGAATGTTGTCCTTTAAATTATTTTTTACAAGATAACTATTATAATCTTTAAACTGACTATGTTTATACAGGTACTGCTTGAGAAAATATTGGTTAGAAATATTTAACAGGTATAAAAGGTGTTAGGATACGTTGGTATTAATTCTACAAAATGGACGTTTAATTTATCAAAATCATCCAGACCTAACTAATTGGTGTGAGATGCATGTATTTGCTAATGTGTTTGAAGCGTTGAGCATTTATTTGAGTAATTAATTTCTTTAATCATATTAAATGAGCTGTCTTATTCTTAATATTTTTCATTTAATATAAACAAACTTTTAAAAAAAAGTAATAATTTATATTTTCATTAAACATAATGAATCAATTTAAGTATCTATACAGTAGCTATATATTAGCCATAAATTTAAGTGACTAATTATGTAATTAGAAGCTAGTCTATCAATGACCATGTCAGTTTTATTGGACTCCCTGCTGTGGAATGAATATACAGGACTGCTGGGTCTTAGTCACATGCCTCGCATTCCTGGTTCAATGTCTTTAACACTGTACATGTCGCAGTTTTGATTGGATCTTCACCAAACCTTGTCAGAATGTTTGCCTCAATGATATGTAGGTCAAGGTTGAACATGGGTCAGCCGGGGTCAAAAACTGGGTCACCAGGTCAAATCTTAGGTAAAAATCTTGTAAAAGCTCTAAATGTCATGGTTTTAATTGGATCTTGGCCAAAACTTGTCTGATTGTTTGTCTCAATGATATTAAGGATAAGTTCAAATATGGCTCATCTAGGGACAAAAACTAGGTCACGAGGTCAAATCTTAGGAAAACCTTATTAATACTGTAGATGTCAAATTTTGATTGTATCTTCACCCATCCTTGTCAGAATGTTTGTCTTAATGATATGTAAGACAAATTCGAACATAGGTCATCTGGGGTCAAAAACTAGGCCACGAGGTCAAATCTTAGGAAAACCTTGTCTATGCTGTAGTTTTCATGGTTTTGATTGGATCTTCACCAAATTTTGTCAGAATGTTTGTCTTATTCATATGTAGGACTAGTTCTAACATGGGTCATCTGGGGTCAAAAACTAGGTCACCGGTTCAAAACAATGTTTTAATGATAGAGCAGTGATTGACATGTGAGCGATATAGGGCCATCTTGGCCCTCTTGTTAAGATAACTTGGCATAATTGTTAAACACCATGAGATGGTGTGCAGTGATCCAGGTCTCTAGCTCAAAGAGCAAGGTCACACTTAGAGGTCAAACGTCAAAAATGAGCATTATAGACCTTGTCTGGGCTGTATCTCCCTTATGCATAGAAACTTTTTAAGATAACTTGGCATAATCATTAAACACCTTGAGACGGTGTGCAGTGTGCAAGATCTAGGTCTTTAGCTCAAAGGTCAAGGTCACACTTAGAGGTCAAACGTCAAAAATGATCAATTGTAGACCTTGTCCGTGCTGTATCTCCCTTATGCATTGACATATTTGAAAATAACTTTATATTAATCACCATGGGACAGTGTGTCTCACATAAGACCAGGGTCAGTAGGTTGAAAGTCAAAGATGGGCTCTATTTTTTGTGTCTGCTTCATAACTTTGTCATTTCTTGATGGATTTTGGAATTACTTGGCAGAAATATTTACCATCATGTGACGATGTGTCATGCGCAAGACCAAGGCTCGTAGGCTAAAGTTCAAGGTCATACTTAGGTGTCAAACATCAAAAGTGTTATAGACCTTATCAGGGCTGTATCTCCCTTATGCATTGACTTATTTAAAAATGACTTAGCATAATACAATGAGACCATGTGTCCTTGGCAACACCCAGGTCAAAGGTCAAGATTACACATTTGGTCAAATATATTTTCCTTGTCTGGGCTGTGCCTTCTGTTTGCATTCAAGGATTTTGAAATAATTTGGTATAAAAGTTTACTTCAATGAAACAGGGTCTTTCAATTGAATGGTCTGGACTCGTGCTCTTCAGGCGCTTATCTCTGTATAAACATCAAGTTGTGCTGTCGATACATATCGGAGAGCTTTTTTCACGTGTGTATAGAGAACACACAAATTTTCTATTTCCATTTAGTCAAAAACAAGAAATCGAAAATTTAAAATAAAATCATGAATTAACGGAGTATTGATCTTTCTAAAATGTGTTGCAAGCATTTCAGCGATAGATGATTATTAAAGACGGAATCACTTACTAAAAAAAGTAAAATTGGTCAAACTCAAAATGGCGACTTCGTCAAAAAGGTTCAAATTTATGTATCATTATTTCTTAGCATCGGAATCAATATGAAAAAGTAACTGCATGATTTACTTCAACAACTTTTAAAAGACATGAAATTAATCCCGACATCATCACTCTATAACTTAAAAGGGTTATATTTACTTACAAAAAATACACGCTTTGCGACAACAATCTAGATCTGGGCTTAAAACGAGTTTTCGTCCATTTATGTACCGTCGGATTTCAACATAAATAAATGGATTTTGTCCTAAGAAATTGGTCAAATTAGAAGGAGGTACTTACGATCTAACTTTTCGTGGAGCTCTACACCAATAAAATGGTTAGTAATTTGTGAATATTTGGGTATCTATTTCAATGCGATCTTCACCGTTTCACAATGACGGCCATCTTGCGCGCGACCACGTGATCGCTACACAACGCTTTAATTTACGGAGTCCAGACCCTTCTATTTGAGTGACCCTGAATGAAATGAACATCACCCATACTTGTAGTTCAACGGTCAAGGTCACAAGCTGTCTAAACGGCGGGCTCGACATGTTGCCCTTGGGGATCTAGTATAGACTTGTATAGGGAAATTTTAAAAATCTTCTTGTTAGAAACTACAATGCCTAGAGCTTAGATATTTGTTGTGTAGAATTGTCTAGTGGACCTCTACCAAGTTTGTTCAAATTATTGCCTTAGGGTTAAAATTGGCCCCGCCCCAGGGGTCACTTGATTCATATAGGCTTATATAGGAAAATTTAAAAAAATCTTCTTGGCCGAAACCACAATGCGTAGAGCCTAGATATTTTGTATGTAGCATTATCTAGTGGACCTCTAACAAGTGTGTTCAAATTATTGCCCGGGTCAAAATTGGCCTTGCCCTGGGGTTTACTCTAATCTTTTAAGGAAAATTGAAAAAATCTTCTTGTCCGAAACCACATGACCTAGAGCTAAAATATTTGGTATGTAGCATTGTTTAGTGGACCTCTACCAAGTCTGTTAAAAGTATGGCCCCAGGGTGAAAATTAGCCCGGCCCCGGGGTTCACATGATTTATATAGGCTTATATGGGAAAACCAAAAAATCTTCTTGTCCAAAACCTCAAGGCCTAGAGCTTACATATTTTGTATTGTCTGGTGGACATCTACCAAGTTTGTTTAAATTATTGTGATACGGGCAAAATTGGCCCCGCCGCAGTGTCACTTAATTTTACAAAGGCTCATGAAATTTTTTCTCTAAGAGCCTTTTTATCTGGTGAGCGATATAGGGCCATCATGGCCCTCTTGTTTTCTGTATTGGTATGCCATATGATCTTATATCCAATTTATCATTGGGAAATGATTCTTATTCTCATTATTGTATATCATAGGGTATTTTACAGTCTATTATTGTTGGTGGTTCTTTGCAAATTATTGGAACAACCACTTCCTCATAATCATATTCAATCATTTCTGAGTTGTGCACCCTATGGACTAAGACAAAATATAAATGTTGTGTTTATTGGGGCTGAAAGGTAGCTCATAGATATTACGAATCATTCTATGAACCTTCTGTAGATTATTATGAGGTATACAAGTGGTTGAATTTTTTTTACAAGGTCAATCCATGCATTGCCATGTTGTATGCAACTTTTCAACTTGTTTGTACGATAGTGCCTTTATCTTGCGAAATAAACAATACTGCATAGGTATTTTAATAAACCATTCAAGAAAAACTGAGAAAATCGCTTGAGAAAAAGTTATAGAATTCACATAGTTGCACAAGAAATAGTCCCATTCCTCCTATTGTAGAGTATAGAGATTTTTTAATTGCTTTGTCAGGGATTCATATGTCTGATGACAACTGCTGGACTTTCAATGCTCCAGATGTCACAACTTAGGCATACTTTTCATCAGAATCAGAGTTTGGTCATAATGGATAAATCAAAGTACTGAAAGCACTGTCGGAATTTGATTTTTTTCCTATGAAACAAGTCACTGGTGTTGCTCGCAGCACAACAATGACTGTTAGGAGAAATCCTAAATTAGGAACTGTACAGTTGAAGGATATTCTTGCTTAGGAATTAACATACACCATCTCAATATTGCCATCTATTTATGTACGTATTCATATTCATGTGCTAAATTCCATTAACCTAGCATGATGGTTATCTAAGTTATCAGATGTTTCGAGTTTTTTTATGTAGCCCATTATGCAGCCTATAATTTTCTGAATCCATTGGTACCAAAATAAGCATTGTTGCTGTCGTATTTACTGATTTAGTGCATACCGAAAAGCTCTTCGAAACGCTCCATTTTAATAATATATCTTGATTATGACCACATGTCACTTTAAGGTAGTTCGCGGTGTTGCTCGGCAAAAAAGAAAATTTGTTCGAATGACATGAAATTTGGAGGAAGTATACCCGAAGTAGCTGCGCTTACGAAAATTTTGTTCTTTTTACAGTTTGACGTCGGTAACCTAGCAACTTAACGACGTTAAAACGCCATCTAGCGGCACCAGCTATGTGAACGACTCGTTGTACTTTTCCTCTTGTAGCTTTGTTATAAATTGACATAAATTGAAAATTCAAACTTTGCGGATGAGCGAATGCTGTGGTCTACCGAGTGATCATCATCAATACTTTGAATATCCATGACCGCCCGGCGTGTCGGAAATTAATCGACGTCAAAACGTCATTATGGGGACGATTTCTCGACGTAAAATATTCAGATAAATGCAAATGTAGCTAAAACGCCGTGGTAGAAGTTTTTCAGAAATTAACATTATGTAAAACATTCATTTATCTACGCATTGAGCGAAAAAAATCTATACCTCTTCAGGCTACTTTTTTCAGTAGTGTAACGTTTCCTAAAGTTGACAATCTATAGCAAAGCTACAAGAGGAAAAGTACAACGAGTCGTTCACATAGCTGGTGCCGCCAGATGGCGTTTTAACGTCGTTTAGTTGCTAGGTTACCGACGTCAAACTGTAAAAAGAACACAATTTTCGTATGCGCAGCTACTATGGGTATAACTCCTCCAAATTGCATGCCATTCTAACACACTTTCTTTTTTGCCGAGCAACACCGCGAACTACCTTAATTGCACACTACAGTGTTAGAAACGAATTGAAATCGACCTACATAATTCTTTTAGTGATAATCTGGTTTCGAAGAGTTTTTCGATTTTCCATACTCGGAACAAAATTGCTATCGAAATGAACTGACATAAACCCGGCACTATCGATTGATTAATTGTAGCTTAAGATTTTTTCAGAAAGTCTATATACTAGTTTAGCTCTAGCCGATAGTATCGATCGATACGCGTTATGAATATAAACCTTAACACTGATTTACATGTCAAAAAGTCACATATAAGACATACATCAATAGTAGATTAATGTAATTACATGCATACTTCTGTAGAGAAATTACTGACCTACTGAACGAAAGCCGAATGTAGAACTATTTTATGCTAAACTAGTTGGTTTCCGTCCACAATCTTACAGCACAAATTAGGGTGAGAGTGGGAATGGGAACCATGACAGTTATGGAGCTCACAGCATTTTAGTAAGTCAACGATAGCAAAGGAATTTGATTGAAAATCAAATTCCAAAAAGAGTGTTCAGAATCAATCATGGAATTTTTCATTTTTAATGCAATTTGACTCAGTCATTGAAAGTCTGTTGTAAGAAATTGTTGTGTAAAAGATTGTTATTAGTGTTTGGGTAAACTAAAGTGATCACTCTGTCCATCGTCATATGTCGTCAACAACTGTTTCAACAGGAATCTCTGAAACCATGTAGCCAATTTCAATCAGACTTTACAAGAATGGCTGTTGGATTCTTACAAACTCAAGAGGGCTAATAGTCCTTTAATATTGGTTGTGTGGCATTCTCTTGTGGTCCTCTACTAAGATTGTTTAGAACATGCCCCTGTGGTTGACAATGGACCTGTCTTGGGGGTCAACTGTTTTATAAAGACCTATCTAGTGATAACCTTTAATAATCATTTTGGCCAAAATCATGGCCTTAAGTTAAGATGTATGGTGTGTAGTATTTTCTTGTGGTTCTCTATTGAAAATGTCCAAATTATGCCTATATGGTCAAAATTGGCTCTGTTCTGTGTTTACGTATGTTTTATAAGGAAACCTTAAAAATTAAAACCATTCTTGGCCTCAATGGCATGGCTTCGAGCTTAGATAGTTAATGTGTTGCATTTTCTTGTTATTCCCTTCAAGGGTTTTCAATTATTTCCCAGGGGTCAAAATTGACCTACCTCGTGGCTTTATTGTATTGCAAAAATTAGGAAGGGAAAATTTTTTTTGGCCAAAACCTTATGGCCTAGGACTTATATATTTCACTGGGGGCCAGAGACGTATCACGAGAGGCGGTTCGCATCGAAAACATGTGTATGTTATGCAACGACAAACGACACATGTTATGTACACATAACGTGGTTGAAAAGCTAAGGACGACATTTCTCGTAGTTAGTGACATTGTATTTTGCTGGAATATCATATTCCAAGCCAAAACATGGTGAGTAGAAACGTTTAATACTATGAAACAGTTGTATGTAGTTAATTGAGTACCAATTACGTATAAATTAAGCTCAAAAGTTAGGGATGTTCATAGACAGTCTTGTTTTGGTAGATTTTTCATTAAAATATTTTTCGTGAGTATCATTTCTTATACTTACTGGGTAAGGTTTACTTATTCAATCTTTTTGTCTTCATTAGAAATGTTCTGTAGGTGTAATAAGCACATATGAACGGGTTTTTTGCATACTACGACTGTGTTTGTTTCTCACAGAGTGTGTGTATGGTGCTAAACGAAGGTCACTCTTCATGTGTACGTTGCTCACTGAAGTCAAAATCAATTTCAGGATACAGACCACGCGGTGTGTATGTACTGCCGGTCACCATTTTCCAGCATTGTAGAAGCGCAATGACACTGTGCAATCTCCAGCATATAGAGCGTTACGTTCATGAGGGAAGCAGATGATAGAGGTACAACTAAATATCACAATGCAACTTAAAATGAATGACCATTACGTTATATACAACATCGACGACATGACAACGATCACGGAAACTGGAAAAATTAATACCTACAAATAATGTAACAAGTGACAGACCAATATGGAAATTTCTTAAAGTGAACACACCGACTAAGTCTGTCCATTGCCAATTGTTCCTGAAACAAGCGGAATCCGGGATGTACAGAAGTTTCTCAACCAGATGGTGCTGAACTGACGGAACAATTGGACACACAACTACTATACTATGCTCAGACGCAGAGGACTTTGAAAAAGTAGATCTAATGTTACCAATGAAACAATAAAAGAGACCCTAGTACAATTACAAAAGCTTCTTCAATCCATCACATCTACTCTAATTATACCCCCATCACACTAGGGCAACGATTGCACTACACCCACTGCGTCCTGACAGGACGTTATGCCCCCATCACACCAGAGCACGTCAGCACCACGCTCGCAAAGTTCCCATCACGTCCTGAAAAGTTTGATGGACGTGGCGGGGACTGGGTCAAACTCGAAAAAAATGATGCACCCAGGTTTTCACTACGTCCTTACAACGTCTTTGCCAGGTTCTCACTGCGTCTATCACGTTCCCAGTAAGTTCATTACACGTGCAGCCTCCCGTTGTCACCAGGTCTATTGCGTTTATACTACGTCCAAATTACGTGCTCACTACGTCCATGCAGACGGAACTGCGCTCTCACTAGGTCCCAATAACGTCCTCATTGCATTCACTCGCTTCGTATGTATACTGTACAATGTGTCTATTTATTATAACTGGTCATGATGGCCGAACAGAAGTCTTCATTCTGCTTATAGTCATGCTCTAACACAACATAATCTAGATTGCTTCATGTTCCCTTTTTCTATTTCGTATTTAGAAAATGGCAATTTGAGCATCCAAAATGGCTTCTTGTCCTGGTACAATAACAAATTGGATTCATTTGTTAGCATATATTTGACTGGAAATGAAAGAATGGGGTATGAATCAAGTTTTTATACCAATTGCTCAGAACCTGACAGGAACGTACTGGTCACCTGTTGCAAACGTACTAAAGATGTGACGGAGCAAAATTACAACCTAGTGCAGTCTTCTGTAACGTGATGTGGACGTACTATGGTCTTAGCATACACCTGGTTGAGACGTAGTGAGAACTTCACTGACGTAACAAAAGCGTAGTGACAACCCAGTGACAACGCGGTGAAAATCGATTGCTGTCTTTTCAAGTCCGCACCACGCTTCTTCTGCGTCAATGAAGTTCCAACTAGGTTTTAGTCACGTCCCTGTTACATTCTTACTACGTAAGCACTGCGTTCTAATTTGACCACGTCCCCGCCACGTTATTTTTTGACATGTCAAAAGTCCCACTACGTCCTTCACGTCCACGAAGACCATACCAGGCTTGAACCGGTTCCTACTGCGTCCTCATCACGTTAGTCAAGTTCTTGCCACGTTCTGTCAGGACGTGGTGGACGTAGTGCAAACGTGGCCCTAGTGTGATGGTGGTATTAGCAAATGAATGCATTTTGTTATTGTACCACCTGACAAGCCATTTGGATGCTGAAATTGCCGTTTTCTAAATAAGAAATAGAAGAAAAAGAAACATGAAGCAACTTAGATTATGTTGCGTTAGTGCATGACTATAAGCAGAAAGAAGACTTCTGTTTGGCCATCATGACCATTTAATATAAATGGACACATATGGTACAGTATACATACGGAGCAATGCGGACGTTATTGGGACCTAGGGAGAGCGCAGTTCAGTCTGCATGGACGTAGTGAGCACATAATTTGGGCGTAGTATTAACGCAATAGACCTGGTGACAACGGGAAGCTGCACGTGTAATGAACTTACTGGCAACGTGATAGACGCAGTGAGAACCTGGCAAGGACGTTGTAAGGGCGTAGTGCGAGCCTGGGTGCATCATTTCTTTTCGAGTTTGACCCCGTCCCTGCCACGGCCATCAAAATTTTCAGGACGTGATAGGAACTTTGCGAGCGTAGTGCGGACGTGCTCTGGTGTGATGGGGGCATTATAACTGACCGTAGACGTCTTCAAGACTGGGTCACCTTTTTTCAAATGGTGGATATTGGCGAATTCGGTGCAAATCACGCTTGGATTGACGAGCACGGTGCAACATTGCTATAGATACTAATGAATGGGGCAATGGTGTTAACGAATCGAAGAAATGCAATCAAACTTTTTAGATAACAGCAGATTTCTAAATTGTTCAAACTCGTAAAGTATGTGCCTAAATCTATTATAATGCAGTTATTAAATGATAAGACCATCTAACAATTTTAACTGTTCTCTTTAGACCATCACTCATAATTAAATAGATATCTGTCAACTGCAAAATATTAATTGATATACACATTTAACTTCAGACTGAAACATCACACACTCTGTTAGTAACATATACATCAAAAAGAGACTTCAGTTGACACCATACACACTTGTCTAGTGCGAAAGGCCTTGTTACATTAACGTGTATACATTCGATTGAATCTGATAAGCGGTGGGGAGATGCTAAGTTATGTTCACAGACATGATGCCTGTATCATGAGTGCTAAATATTTTACAAATGGGTTTCATGTCACAATAATTTTGAGGAAAACTGTTTTTTACACAGAATAACGGACTAATCTGGCATAATTTGATGAATGACAACGCAATCATTGTACAGAAAACGCATTTTACAAAGGCAAATACAAACTTAATAAAAACAACTAACAAGACAATCCAAAAAAACTAACATTTCGTCCCCCTGCAGGTCAAACATTTCAAAATGGCATGTGGAGGTCAGAAAACCAGAGTCTGTTTACATAAAATTTCGTTGCATAACATACACATGTTTTCGTTGCGAACCGCCTCTCGTGATACGTCGTTGGCCCCCAGTGTATTTGATGTGTACATTTACTTGTGCTTCTTTACAGAGATTGTTCAAATGATATTGAATTTGGTCCCACCCTTGGGATCACTTGTTTTACATGAATTATAAAGGCAAAATCTGTAAAACTCTTCTTACAAATGTAGATGAAACAGCATGCCTTACGACATTAGTTGTGTAGCATTGTCTTCTTGTCCTGTACAGATACAGCTAAATTTATGTCTCTTGGTCACTTGTTGTACATGTACAGGGTGTTTCATAATATATGATATCATTACAATAGCTTATAACCTTTGATTGTATTGCATTATTTTAAAAGACACTCTTTATAACTTATATAACATATAACTTAATTTTTCATGCAAAAATCACTACTTTCAGTTTTTACAGCAGAATTTCGATGTGACATTCATTTTGCTCCAAAATGATGTTGAGTCTGTGTTTTAAATTTTTTTTATTGGCTGTCACAAACTGATTCTGTCATTTAAATTTCTTAACCAACCTAAGCATTTTAAGCTTGATACATGTACAATCATTAGGATACCATTATTGCATTTCTACATAAACTATGGTTGGTCAGTTTGTTTGGATGAATACCTTTGTTATATTAATTACGTGTTTTATCAAAATTTTGTTTTGATTGCAAATGGACTTGTTTTGTGACTATTTGACATGCTGGTCACATCATGTTTATCATCATACAGTATCAAAAACTCCATGCTTTGCTATATTCAAAACGTATGTTATGTGCTCAAATTAGTATCAACATGTTTGACTGCCATATGTATAGATAAATTGTAAAGTCTTCATTCCAGTGTTAATATTTCAGCACAGTGCTTAGTATTTATTTTGATATTGAACTTATGCTGATTCTATAGTTGTTTAAGATTATTGATTTTTCTTCTGTAAATGTGTTTTTATTTTATCATAGTTAACTACACAGACATTTTATACCATGGGAACGATAAACTGATAATTATTTACTGATTGCTATAACAAAACGTTGAGATTAGATGATAAAATATTTGTTTGAACTTGTCTTATTCTTCTATGTTGATATTGTTAAGTAAATATTTGTTTATTATGTAACAATCAGATGGCTGAGTTGTTTGTCATCTTCCTTTGATGTTGGAAGTCCTTAGCACAAGTCCAGACTGTGATATGCCAGTCGTATGGTTTCCACAGTCACATGATATATCACATGATTGACTTTCACCTGATTATTGTTACTGAATTAGAATACACCACTGTATATTTTTCGGGTTTTTGTGATTCAATCATTTTTGGTGGACTTATGGTCCTTTTGTTAGCCCCACCTGAGCCTATGGCTCAGGATGAGCTTTTAGGATCAATGAGTGTCTGGCGTCCATCGTCGTCCATCCACACTTAGGGTGTTTAGGGCGTCCACAGCTCTTAACCAATCTTAAAATTGCAAACACCTTCATTTCTTCATCAATCGTTATCACATATTGTACTGAATGTGTATGACCTAAAGGTCTTGGATGAGTTTGGTTTTGGGCGAAATCGGACTAGTACATCCCGATTTATGGGCCCTTGACATAGAAAAATTGCTATATTTCAGCTTGTTTACACCTTAGCACCTTCATTTCTTGACTAACCTTAATCATATTTACACAGAATGTACATTTACCTCCATCCAGTATTCATGAAAATTAGAGTTTGTTTTGATGAAAATCCATGTAGAAATGGATCATACCAGATGAAAAACTGTATCACCTGGTTATTAATTATAGTGTAGTTGTTCTCATGTGAGCAATATAGGGCCATCTTGTTTATTTTGTGTCCTCAATTTTGTCTGTGATACTCCTGCATTTCTCATGGGCTTTCCACCAAACTTCCACAAAATTATTATCACCAAGTATTCTAGCGCATATTTTCTGGGTTATTAGCATAATTAATGTAATAGAGAAAACTCCTCTGTTTGCAAATCCTCCTACATTACTCAAGGAATTTTTACCAAACTTTGGTAGAAGTTTTGTCACCAAGTTCCTAAGCATTATGTTGTTAGGGTTTTGTGATATGAGCATCTTTGGCAGAATTATGGCCCTTTGTTTACTAATATTTTGTGCATATCTAATATTTAAAAAAAAAAATTCTTCCTACACATCTCAAAGGATAATCAATGAGACTGATGAAATTAAACAAAATGGTATACGTAAGCTTCACATGAATCGCCTAGCATTCTCATATTACATAAATTACCGGTACAATGTTATTTCCATTTTATTGTGAAAGTTGAACCGAATCAAAGTGTTTCTTTTTAGCTCACATGAGCACTTTGTACTCAAGGTGAGCTTTTGTGATCAGTCATTGTCTGGCGTCAGGTGGTGTGAACTTTTACCTTGTGAACACACTAGGGGCCACATTTTTAGCTCAATTTTCTCAAAACTGGGTCAGAATGTTACTATCGACAAAATCTTGCACGATTTAGATAATGAGTTACTTGGGGTCAAAAACTAGGTCACCCGGGCAAATTAAGGGAAATCCTTGTGAATTAACACTATAGAAATCACTGTTATGATTGGATCTTCATGACACTTTGTCAGAATGTTTATTTTTAGGAGATCTTGGACAAGTTCGATAATAAGTCATCTGCAGTCAAAAACTGTGTCACCAGGGCAAATTGCTGGAAAACCTTGTGAACACTCTAGAAGTCACTGTTTTGATTAGATCTTCATGAAACCTTGTCTTTACATTTAAGAATATTTGTCTTTATAATATCTTGGACAAGTTCGAAGATTGGTCATCTGGGGTCAAAAACTAGGTCACTAGGTCAAATCTTAGGAAAACCTTGTTAACACTGTAGATGTCACAGTTTTGATCGTATCTTCATCAAACCATGTCAGAATGTTTGTCTTAATGATAGGTGGGACAAGATCGAACATGGGTCACTGTGACCTAGTTTTTACCCCAGCTGACCCATGTTCGATCCTAGTGAGAGCCCTGAGTCACTAGGTCAAACCTTTGGTAAAAACCTTATTAATGCTCTAGATGTCACGGTTTTAATTGGATCTTCACCAAACCTTGTCAGATTGTTTGTCTTAATGATATTAAGGACAAGTTTGAATATTGCTCAGCTGGGGTAAAAACTAGGTCACCAGGTCAAATCTTAGGAAAACCTTATCAACACTTTAGATGTCAAATTGTGATTGGATTTTCACCAAACCTTGTCAGAATTTTTGTCTTATTGATATGTATGACAAGTTCGAACATGGGTCATCTGGGGTCAAAAACTAGGTCACGAGGTCAAATCTTAAGAAAACCTTGCAAACGCTGTAGATGTCATGGTTATGATTGGATCTTCACCAAACCTTGTCAGAATGGTTGCCTAATTGATATGTAGTACAAGTTCGAACATTGTCCATCAGGGGTCAAAAGCTAGGTCATTGGGTCAAATCCCAGGAAAACTTTGTTAACTTTGTAGATGTCACAGTTCTGATTGGATCTTCACCAAACCTTTTTAGAATGTTTGTCTTAATCATATATAGGACAAGTTTGAACATGGGTCATCTGGGGTCAAAACCTAGGTCACCGGGTCAATTCACAGGAAAACCTTGATATCAGCCGACCTCATGACATAGGTTCAAAACAATGTTCTAATGAGTGAACAATGATTGTCATGCGAGCGATATAGGGCCATCTTGGCCCTCTTGTTCTTGTTAATTTTTAACAGCATTTGTAATACTATAGAAGTATACGACAAATTAGTTTCTGACATCATTGTTAATTCTTGTATGTTTATAATAGAATAATCAAGTGTTATCATCATTATACCCTCACAAACAAGTTTGTGTGGGGGTATACTGGAGTCACCTTGTCCTATGTGTGCGTGCGTCCGTCCAGTTGTACAACTCTGTTGTCCATCATTGAATTTTAAAAATATGTGGCAGATATGTTCATTTATATGTGGCAATGTATGCTGTGAAAGATTCAGTTCCATACCCCCAATGTCAAGGTCACACTTAAAAGATCAAAAGGTTAAAGGTAAAAAATAGTGTTTTTTTCCCGCTCTGTAATTTCATCATCTGTGGGTGAATTTTCAAAATATTTGGCAGAAATGTTTACTAATATGCGGCGTTGGGTCTCTCAAAAGGCCTAGGTCCGTAGCTCCAATGTCAAGGTCACACTTTGAGGTTAAAGGTAAAAACATGGGCATACTTTTCGTATCTGCTCTGTACCTTTGTCATCTATGGGTGGATTTCTGAAAAACTTAGCAGCAATGTTCAAAGATTGGTACTTTGTTTCTGGTCAGTAACTTTTGTCATCTATTGATGGATTTCGGAAATGCTTGGCAGAAATATTCACCAACATGTAGCGTTGTGTCATGCATATGACCCAGGGTGAACCAATTCTCGAAAGTAATTTAGTTTGCATCTGTAAGTATTAGCCGATAACATTACTGAAAAAGCTTTATGGCTTAGATTTTAAACATTCTGTGTCAAAGAGGCATGTGGGGGTATTCGTCACTCCTGTGACAAGCTCTAGTTTTACTTATTATATACAATGTATACAGGTACAAGTTATTCATAATAAGTGTATATCATGTATCTATGTTTTATGTTAATCTAGGTATATGGTCTATGTTACATGTTGGAAGTTTTAGATGCCTTTACACTGTATTACATGAGAAAACAAAAACATGTTATTGTTCTTTGATGGGGTGATTAGTCAATGGTTGTCTAGTGGAAACGCGCTGGACTACTTTACAAAAGAACATGCGTTTGAATCTCAGCTTTCGATATTTCATGGACGCTTATTCAGCGCTGTGTCACAATTCCAACTGTCCGATCGATAGCGCACATTTAGCTCCGTCCACAAATAATCAAGGGAAGTAACTGCGCGCAACTCGGACAAACAAATATGTCGACTGCTAGTAGGTCTCTATCTGTACTTCCCGACGACATTGGTTTAAACTACTTGTCTGAAGTTTCGCTTAAGAAAAAAATCAAGGTACAGAGTTTTATCTTCACCAAAATCTTATTTTACGAAAGGGAAGCCAAAAAAGTTGAATCTGCTCGTTTTTATGAGATGAATTTACTTGTAAATTCTTCTCATATAGCGATCACGCAGACTATGAATTTCAACACTGCATTTCTTTATATAGCCTTAGGTAGCGCTTCGTACTACATTTTTTCGGTCTTTGTCGTTACAGACTCGCTAACAGAACGATACTGCACGAAGTACAAACACTCATTCACACACAGTCAGTTAAGTAAATACCGTCGGTGCGGTAACTATATCGATTTTCTATTTTTAGCATTTAGGACCCATTTCTAAAGGCTATAATTTTGCTTATAAATACGTCCTGAATTGGTTTAATGTATCAATGTTTTGAGTATCATGATACTATCATCTCCATCCTGGATTAAATTAATAATCCCCTAAATATTCAGATAAGTACATGGTTTTCCCAATTCATTCTATAAATAGCGCTTTAACTTGACAGTTCGCAAAGGACTAGAAAGAAATTTAGACGAAATTTAATACAATGTAATTGCAATTGCGCGGGAAATTAATTTCGTCTGAAGGATTGAACTTTGTAAAATGTATACCACCGCGGTCAAACAAATGGGATGCTGGATTATTTTTGTTTATTTATCATCAAAAGTGAGCGCCAAATTATTATTTTCTTGTCAAATGGTGCGTTCTTGATTCAAGATTTGACGAATCAGTTTCTCCGCGGCCGTGAAGGTTTCCATTCGGAATAGTACGGAACAGGTACGGATTTTACGTAAGTCAATATGGCCGCTTAAGCAGCTTAATTGGTATTGCCTCAAATCATGAGTTGTAGTGTCTAAGGTATCCACCCATTGAATAATTCGTCGGTTGTATATGATTGCAAAGTTGATATTCTTTCCATAAACGCCGATGTAGGTATAAAAACACGAACGATATAAAACAAAATATACTGTAGTTAACAGCGGAACGAGTGATCGAGACGTACTTTTTCCAAGATGAAGGGCTTGCTGCACCAGTTCAGAACAATATATTTATATATATAACATTAAATGTTGCATAAAGAAAAAGAATTCCTGCGTAATATAAGACCATTGTTTAAAAACGTTTTTAATTGGTATAGCACGGCCTTGATGGACACAGGTAAATAAAACTACCTGATGAATACAATTAGGATATGTTGCAAGGCCTTGATAAATTAATTCATGTGGTGAAATAATTCTTTTTAAACAGACAGCATGATCCTTGTACTTTAATAATTATTTGTTTGAATAAACAGTAGCCTACAGTACTAGGTCCTCGTTTTGGACAGAATTATTGATACAGTTTTAAATTTTGTATCAACTCAGAGATATCCTTGCATCACAAAATTCATCTCATTTCAGGCCTTCAGGCCTTTGATGTTTTCCCTTCTCAGCGGAAGAATGACGAACCACACAGGCCAGTTGTGTATGGAAGGGAATATCCGCCAGTACATGCATGCTGTTAAATGACAATTGCATCTTGTCTTGTTACATGCGTTTTGTTAAATGACAATTGCATCTTGCCTTGTTTCATTCGTTTTAAACTAACTGCATCTGCCGTGCGTCTTTGTGCTTCTTTCCGTCAGTAAGCGGCACATAGCTTGAATCTTTCCTTACTCTATGTATATAAATTACATATTCTTGCGTGTAAATGACATATGCATCCATTTTATTTCTTTTGTTTGTGTGTCATCTTAAAATGTTAATGCGAACAAATTCTTATTGCTTCGTACATTTTACTTAGTGAATTTGATTTAATCGTTCCTCCATCCGGAGGGGACTATAGTGTTAGTCGTCGTCAGTCCGTCCCTCCCTCCGTCTGTCTGTCCGAAGTGGTTTCCGGATGATAACTTCAGTTAGAATTGACGGATTTCAATGAAAGTTGGTATATGGATAGCTTAGGGCATTACCTAGAGTGGGATTGCATTTGGGGTCAATAGGTCAAATATCTAGGTCACTGTTACTAAAAATAGAAATTTGGTTTCTGGATGATAACTTCAGATAGGGATGATGGATTTCAATGAATTTGGTATATGGATAACTTAGAATATAACCTAGAGTAGGATTGCATTTGGGGTCAATAGGTTAAATATCGAGGTCAGTGTTGCTAAAATAGAAATTTAGTTTCAGGATGATAACTTCAGTTAAGGATGACAGATTTCAATGAAAGTTTGTGTATGGAAAGCTTAGGGGATTACCTAAAGTGGGATTGCATTTGGGGTCAATAGGTCAAATATCTAGGTCACTGCTACTAAAAATAGAAATTAGGTTTCCGGATTATAACTTCAGTTAGGGGTGATGGATTTCAATGAAAGTCGGTATATGGATAGCTTAGGGTATAACCTAGAGTGGGATTGCATTTGGGTCAAAAGGTCAAATATCTAGGTCACTGCCACTAAAAATAGAAATTTGGTTTCCGGATGATGACTTCAGTTAGGGGTGACTAATTTCAATGAAAGTCAGTATATGGATAGCTTAGGGTATAACCTAGAGTGGGATTGCATTTGGGGTCAATAGGTCAAACATCTAGGTCACTGTTACTAAAATAGAAATTTGGTTTCCGTATGATAACTTCAGTTAGGGGTGATGAATTTGAATGAAAGTTGGTGTATGGATAGCTTAGGGGATAACCTAGAGTAGGATTACAATTGGGGTCAATAGGTTAAATATCTAGGTCACTGTTACTAAAAATAGAAATTTGGTTTCCGGATGATAACTTAAGCTGGCTCGCTCATTTAGACAAAATTGTCATCATTAAAAAATCTAGACAGATGGTGCTGTATAAACAGCAGATAACATTCCAATGATATGTGCTGGCAGGGGACTTGTATTGCATGCAATACTGACTGTAAGCTTGTTATTTTACCGACATATGCATGTTAACTTCAATGATTGATCGTTCAGCAAGGCGAAACCAATTAGCACTAAGCAGCAGCTAGCATGAACTTAAACGAATGCATTTGTAATATTCAATTCATACAATGCTGGGAACCAGATTTTTTCGGCAGTTTCCGTAAAAAGGTCAACCATGCATGGTGCGTACATAAAAAACTCCTCGACGAATTAGTGTTAGTTGAGCGAATCCTTGAAACGGGACAAAATTTTGTTAATGTAGATTTGTAGCTATTCTTCATTGATGTCAATATACGATAAGTATGTGCATCGCTATCTAAAGATTGATTTTGCTGGTGTCAACATCGTTTCAACACCAGCAGATGCTATATTGGTGGAGGTGAAGTCCAGAGTAAGTTTTATCCTAACATAACAGTTATTGTGCTACTCTGTCATGTGAAACTATGTTTTAGTTATTGCTGTTGTGTGAGAAGAATTTTATTTCTATCAGGGATCTATATTACAATGTTATATAGCATTCCTGTTCATATACAGTCAAACACACAAATCTTAGACACAGACTCAATAATCCTATACAAATGTAGATGTTTTGTCACATAAAAGATAAAGAAAATAAAAGCAACATGTGTGATATGCTTTAAAAATACAAATAATAAAAGTCACTGTGACCACGTTGACAGTTATCCATTTGTGAGTTCTTTTTATCCATGTGTTTTTCAGGATGGCGTTCACTTGATCCAAACCAAATTGTACATGTTCTCTTTGGTGTTTAATTGTGAGACTTTTTTCAAATAAAAACAAAACCATTTATACACTATCGTTCTGCAGACTTTTACGCGTAATTTTGTGTAAGTGTCAGTACAAAATTATTTAAAATGAGGTATGTAGAAGAACAAAAGACCAACATTTCTCAAGAAAATGACAACTTAAAATGCAAATCTGACGATTTCTAATCAATGAGATCAAATAATTAAATGGCATCTTAAATAAAGATTATACAAACAATGCTGGATGTTTACTTATAATGAGATCAAATAATTAAATGGCATCTTAAATGGCATAATTAAATGGCATCTTAAATAAAGATTACACAAACAATGCTGGATGTTTACTTATAAACAAAATTTAGTATATAATGCAAATATTGGAAAAAATACAAAAACTATGAAAATTAATATTTTTGAATTCATGCCTCTGCGTTAATTTTATTCAAGGGTGCTTCTTTTATCCAGATACACGGTGTGGGTATATCGTCGATTTCATCCCATATAGTTATTTTGTACCCAACCGGTGGTGTAAATCACGTGTACGTCGGTCGCCATAATTTTAAAATAAGTTGACGAGAGGAAAATAGCGGATACATGGTTGGTGCCGGAGATGAACCGGATAAACCTTCTCCATCTTCGACACCAACTATGTATTCGATTTATCCTGCTATTCTCAGCTAAGTTAAGTACAGCACTTCATTTTTAGCTCACCAGAGCACGAATGTGCTCAAGGTGAGCTTTTGTGATCGCCCTGCGTCCGTCGTTCGTCGTGAAGTGGCGTCCATGTTTACTTAAAACAACATCTCCTCCTACACCGCTATGCCGATTGCAACTTTGCTGGAATGATCCTTGGGTGGTCCCCTTTCAAAGTTGTTCAAACAATTAAATTTAATTAAAAACTCTGGTTGCTATGGCAACAAATAGAAAAAACTTAAAAAATCTTCTTGTCCAAAACCACAGGGCCTAGAGCTGAGATATTTGGTATGTAGCCTTGTCTAATGGAACTCTACAAAGTTTGTTCAAATTATTCCCCTGGGGTCAAAATTGGCTCCGCCCCGGGGGTAACTTTATTTATATAGACTTATATAGGAAAATTTAAAAAATCTTCTTCTCCAAAATCGCAAGGCCTAGAGCTTAGATATTTTGTATGTGGCATTGTCTATTGGACCTCTACCAAGTTTGTTCAAATTATGGCCCCGGGGTCAAAATTGGCCCTGCCCTGGGGTTTATTCTATTTTATATAGGAAAATTTGAAAAATCTTCTTCTCCGAAACCACAAGGCCTAGAGCTAAGATATTTGGCATATAGCATTGTCTAGTGGACCTCTGCCAAGTTTGTTCAAATTATTGCCCTAGGGTCAAAATTGGCCCCGCCCCGGGGGTCACTTGATTTATATAGACTTATATAGGAACATTTAAAAAATCTTCTTCTCCGAAACCGCAAGGCCTAGAGCTGAGATATTTGGTATGTAGCATTGTCTAGCGGACCTCTACCAAGTTTGTTCAAATTATTGCCCTAGGGTCAAAATTGGCCCCGCCCCGGGGGTCACTTGATTTATATAGACTTATATAGGAAAATTTATAAAATCTTCTCCGAAACTGCAAGGCCTAGAGCTTAGATATTTTGTATGTGGCATTGTCTAGTGGACCTCTACCAAGTTTGTTCAAGTTATGGCCCCGGGGTCAAAATTAGCCCTGCCCTGGGGTTTATTCTATATTATATAGGAAAATTTAAAAAATCTTCTCCGAAACCACAAGGCCTAGAGCTAAGATATTTGGTATCTAGCTTTGTCTAATGGACCTCTTTTAAATCTATTCATATAATGGCCATGGGATAAAAAACGGCCAAGATGGGTCACTTGATCTTACTTGGACTCGTATAGAAAACTTCAACAATGTTCATCTCCAAATGACCTTTTCTCCTGGTGAGCATTTATAGGGCCATCATGGCCCTCTTGTTTACTGAAATCCGTTCTTTTTCGCTAAATTATATCACGGGCTGGGAACACGTGACCCAGCGTGCACCTGCAAGTCAGCGACAGAAAGGTAAACAAAGCTCTTCTTTCGTTATTTTCTCCGTTAACCAGTGATACTTTGTAAAAAGAAGTAGCACATAAAAGAACCCCAAATTTCCGGTTTATAATTATGTTAAACACGTCTGGCTTTTCATAATCGTTGACACAAATTTTGATGCGAGGATGCCGAACGCATAAAATTTGATAAACATACTTATCAAAAGGATGGCGGAAGCATAAATATTCAATTTTGGACAGATAGTTTAGCTATTCTTCATCTTCACATACGTATTTATACCTTGTAAACTAAATGAACAATTACCAAATACACACAGAGCATTAGTTCCGTGGACTTAACACGCAAAGTCGGGCAAATAAAGAAAATGATGCAGGACGCATTGAGGTAATTAAATGATGCCGGACACATGTATTTCCATGAAGATTTGATACATCACACCATATGAAAATGTTTTGGCACCGGGAGCGGCAAAGTAACTACATGCTAATTGACCCTAGCATTAACTGTGTCTAAATCAAGTGTTCAGTTTTCCTCATAGCATATTCATGTGAGGAAGGTGTAAGTTTACCAGGAGTGCTGCTTACACTACTAGTTCAATATATAATCAAATTTGAACTTGATTTAATATGAAAGTACATTTTGCATATTTGAAATATGACATGATGCAATGTGGATATGAACATTTGCTCTTTGGGCGATTTGTGCCTTTGGTAATGCGACAAGCCTGTTAAGCGGCATCTGGTCGGATTGCCCTATCCGTAGCGTTGAATCAACAAACATTTAAATCTTTGAACTAGGTTATACAAAAGGTGTAAAGCGTTAAAGGTTTTATTTTGTAGACAACCACCTAATTCGATAATGGTTTGTTTATCTTTCAGGCCGTCTTGGATACAATCTGGAATTAAGTCGTAGAAAGAGGACATATATTTGGAAGAACAAAAGAAACAAACAAGAATTGGATATACTCTGTGGGCGAAGTGTTGGATAAAGTTAAATGGAAAGCAAAGTATACCCCATTAAAAACGGCAAAAGCGTCACCTTCGAAAAGCAATTGTAACAACAAGAGACTCTTTCATTGACCAAATACCCGGTCGTAAGGCGTAGACCTACTTTGCAGACTGCAGAAGAGATTTAAAATGTGTTTAACAGTAAAATATGGAAATAGTCCTGCAAAAGGTTTTACAAGTGATAGTAGTCCACAACTGAGTAAAGTTTGTCTGAAAAAAGTATGTTGGATGATTTGTTGAATCAGAAGAACATCAAACTTTGGATACCTGTACTGACACTGTTACTTGTGATGATGATATTTATCCCAATGAATGTCAAGCGGACGAAGAAACCATTAAGAAATTCATGTGTTTAATAACAAAAGGTGTAGAGGTTTTATCGAACGAAAGGAAAAACCAAATCTAAAAGGACGGCTGTTCAGAGAGGAACTCTTTGTGTGTTCTTTGAGACAGCACGATGGATAGATATTGCCAACCCTAGAATAGGTATTGATCTGGACTGAAACGGATTTATTATCATAATTCTTATATGTATTATCCTCGTACAGCAGGAATACTTATATATTTTGTTATATCATATGTACATGTGTGTAATTTTCTTTAAATTTTGTCAAAAGGAAAGCAATAAATACTGAAAAAATTGTATTCTTTATTCTAAAAAAAAGTATAAAACAAACAAAAAAACAACAACTTCAATTGCACCAACGATAATATAATCACAGCTGGAGATCTATCTATGAGATCTTATGTATCCTATTTATCTGAAGTGATGTAAATGTCTTTCCTTTAGTTTCAATTTCTTTGCTAAGAAATATAACACAAAGACGTGCCTTTAAAGAACACTATACATCATTCAAAATAAACAGAAACATTGAATATCACAATTACATTGGGTAATGATTAGAATCATAGCAACCCCTATGAACCAACAACGAAGATTTGTTTGAATTAAAAAATGAGACATTTCAAGTGTTTACGCTTTGATAGGATAAAAGTGAAGACGTGATTTAACTAAAATAGTTCCTGCTTGCCTTCATTTAAATAAAACATTAAAAATCTACACTTGACTAGAACAGTACTAGCGTTTGTAACGCTTTGCAATATAAACAAACAAAACCACCAGTTGTGCCACACATATGAGTATCATAAACATTTAAGACATGGATTACTTTGTTTTACAAACAGTACTTAAAAATAAGTTTCATTGTATCTATTGAAGGGTAACAAAGAACAGCACTGTAATTGACCGATCCCCGGATGCAAAGTTACCCATTTCCTTCGTAAATGTATATTACATGTACTAGTCACAGTAACCTTGACTTCAGGATGTACATAAATGCGACTTCCGGGTTACTAATAAGTATACTGAGCATGTGTGTTAACTTACTGGAATCCTAGAAAAACCATTAAGCCGTATGTTGATTATGACTATGATACGACATGGGGGACGGACAGACATACGGACAGTACGCATGCTATACATGTCTCCTTTCGGAGCATAAAATAGAGACAAAGTTAAAGATACATCGTATAGCTGTGGTCAATAAGGTTTGAACGTTTTAAAGCAACTGGTGTCACCATTGTTGATGAATGAACCTGAATTTTCGAACGTTATGTACAAGATCCTCAAGACAGTAACAAATTTTACACATAACTTAAATTTGGAATACGGCTTGGCTCATTTGTCCTGGTGTGTTCTCATGTGTCTTGGCAAATGAATCTCAAGTATTTATGGCAAATCGGGCACTGATGGTTAGGTGGTGCATCCGTATGTGTTCCCTTGTGGTCCTCGTAACGTTGGCTGCTTTCAAAGCTCTGATCGCATTTATCATATTGATGGTGAAAATTCTTCCTGTGGAACCGCATGTGCCTCTTCAAGTCCATGTGTAACCCGAACTTTTTCCCACAAGTGTCGCATGTATACTCCTTAGTGAGGTTGTGCTCTGCATAGTTGTGCCGTTGCGGATCATACGAACGTCGAAACCACAAGCCACAGTAATGAAACCTTCCTTTTAAATTTTTATGCACATAGTTTTCATGTTCTCTCAAGTTTTGGGCACTGGCATAATCCTTTCCGCATTCCGAACACACATGACGTTCTATTGAAGAAAGAAATAACAATATTAAGCATTGCATGAAGTTTAAGAATGTACATATGTATATCACTTAAATGTATTATTGCAAAAATGTATATAAATACTCCCATGTTTTAAATTTAAGAACCTTGTGAAATTCAGTGTAATTTATGTTTTACCTGAGATTGGCTTGCAAGGCCTCTCATTCTCAGCCATCTCTGCTTGCGTTAAATACCTTTAAAAAATAAATGATTTCAAATCTAAACACCTATCATAGGCAAACCTTGATGGTATTATGAGGATTTTTTCTTCTTTACACTGAAAGCCCTTAGAAACGCAATTTAATTGTTTTGATTGGATTGATGTTTACAAATATATAGATAGTGAATCAATTTTTTTGAAAATTGGCATAAATAGTATTTGATGCCATTGGCTTAGCCTACATAGATAAAGTAAACACAAGTGCGCATATCGTATGCAATATTCAAATACATGAATCAAAGTGCTGTAAACATCATGGAACATAGAACTATCAATCGATATTGACAATGGTATTAATCTATGCTTTTATTCCTCTAAAATAGGTATAGTAAGGAATGGTATTTCTCGTACTATCATTGGCCGAACACTAACAATTAATTGATCTACATTTAACGCTGATATATTTTCATATGGTGTGATGTATCAAATCTTCATGGAAATACATGTGTCCGGCATCATTTAATTGCCTCAATGCGTCCTGCATCATTTTCTTTATTTGCCCGAATTTGCGTGTTAAGTAATAATTCCACGGAACTAATGTTGTGAGTGCATTTGGTAAGTGTTCATTTAGTTTAAAAGGTATAAATATGTATGTGAAGATGAAGAATAGCTAAACTATCTGTCCAAAATTGAATATTTATGCTTCCGCCATCCTTTTGATAAGTATGTTTATCAAATTTTATGCGTTCGGCATCCTCGCATCAAAATTTGTGTCAACGATTATGAATTATCTACAGAAAAAAGCCAGACGTGTTTTACATAATTAAAAACCGGAAATTTGGGGTTCTTTTATGTGCTACTTCTTTTTACAAAGTATCACTGATTAACGGAGAAAATAACGAAAGAAGAGCTTTGTTTACCTTTCTGCCACTGACTTGCAGGTGCACGCTGGGTCACGTGTTCCCAGCCCGTGTATATGTGACGTAACATGCACTAATGTATTTTCGTTTGTGACGTCACTTATGACGTCACACGGAGCTTTACATCCTTTAAAATGGAAACAACGCATTTAAGGATTCATTCTCTTACACACCGGTTCATACATTCACCTCTGTGACAGGCTCGGAAAGTAGGCCCGATTCATGCGATTTTGTTCACATGATTTGAATGATCCAAAATGGCGACATGAACGCCTGTCAAAATACCAGAATTAGTTTGTTTTGTTTGCTGTGTCGCCAGATTAAGGCCAGTTAGTTTCAATAGAAGAAAATCCATTTTGTTTATATCAGCCGATACGTTTTGCGTAAACGGACAAAAAATAGTTCCGTTAATATAAATCAAATTAATTTATTTCTCACCTATTTAAGATACTTTAAAACCAGTTATGCTTTATTGTAATATTTTTGTTCATAAAAGATAAATCTATTGAGCGTAAAATATATTATTTCCCGTTTTGACAAGATTCTTGTCATGAGCCTGTTGCAGAGCTGTATGTGAGAGATAACGAACGACAACTCTGCTAGGAGATTGTTAAGGATTATGCCCTGTAATTCACTTCCGGTGAAATCGACAAACATCGACAAATTCGGCTATTCTCGGGAAGAAAACCGAAGCGCATTTCATGATTGATCGGTTAGACTCGGGTCGAGTGTTATTTAGAAAGAAATGGGATTTCCCAATAAGTCGCGTGACAACTTGAGTTTCGCAGCATGGCGGTGCGCGTCAAGCGTAGAAAATTTACAAAGAAATCGAGTAAATGTAGCGCTTTAGGAGCGTTAAACTTGTGTTTTATTAGCACACATACAACATGAATTATGATTGTGATCCCATTAGACATGTTGAGCAGTAAGTGTATTGCAGCAATTGAAGAATATTCGGCGAATTGTGATCGCGATACGTTGAGACGAGGTCGTCGAATCAATATCAATAAAATACACACAGAATGAAGAAAACAGACATGTGATGCTTTGTCACAAATACCAAGTTATGTGCAGGTAAGTCATGATAAGAATAATGAATAATTCGTCTGCTTATCGAATAATTCTGAAATAAATAATGTAGTGATTATCTTACTAAATCAACTTTCTGGTAGGCTGATTTCATGAATGAATTTGGAAGGCTAACCTCTCAGACCCAAATAAAAAGAAGTCTCTCTGTCCCAAACAGTCTAATAAGTTGAACTATGTAGTGTTAGATGTAATTGTCGGGACTGACTTATGACAGGCACTTGAGTAGCGCAGTTGTTAAGAGCTATGTACTAATAAAAGAAGGGGTTGACTTGTAGTTCAAGTCCCACCTCGGTTAGTCGTCCGCTGGGTTTAACACAGTAACGTGTCATAGTAGATGTCTATTTCAATGTTAGTCAGGGTTTTTTCTACTTCTTTAATAAGATAATTTATAGCACATTCATTTGTTAGAATCACTTGAAGTTAATGTCTCACTGATGTTTTTTTTCAGCATTGATTGATGGCCTTGGTGGAACTGGTCATGTTAACAAATTAACATGCTGTCAGCACAGCACTAAACATAAAGCCAGTTCATTGAATCAATTTGCAGCTTATATGGGAAGGCAGGTGAGGCATTTGTATTATTATTTAGCTTTTAATGAGGTACTGTTACCTGTAACATTTAAAATTTTCAGTTTTTATTACACTAAGATTTTAACTTTTTATGTTTTTACACAAATCTGACCAGATTAATTATTAGCTCTGTAATAAAGTGATGAAATTATAGTCAGGTGTCAAAATATGTTGCATTTTGTAAATAACCTGTCTGCAGATAGTGTACCAGTTTAGACTAGGGGGTATGAGGTAAAGGGTTGAATTCCCAAGTAAAAGTATTAGAATTTTCTAATTTTCTAGGTTTTATTTTACTATGTATGCTTTAAGGATATTGAGATACCTTAGCAGTGAAATTGGTGAACTATTTGTAATGTACTAGTATACTTGTGCCATTTATGTTTTACATTATTTGTCTATTTTCAAAGACTTACAATACTTTTTAAAAGTTCAGAACTTCAGAACATTGTTCATGTCTTTGATTTTATATGATTACACAATACCTGATAACATGGTTACTTTTTAAAATATTACTTGAGCTATAAAGAATGTTATTCTTAATTTGCAGTTCTACATTGCCTTGGAAGAATCAAACAAACTGAAGAGTGTATGGATAATACCAGACCTTGGCATTGGACTTTAACTTGATGCATCACCATCTTTGAAGTAAGTAATGTGGATGTACATAATTATGTGCTGACCTTTTCCTAAGAAAAAGTCAAGCTATTGTGGTCAATGTGTTTTTGTAGGCATAGATGTTGAGGTGCAAAAACTTTAATGCTGCCTATGAGCTAAAAACTTCCTACACAGATAGAAGAAAGGTATGCTTGTTTGAACAGTTAATATTCATAATCTAGCAATACTTGCTTGACTTGTGCAATAAACATAATTTGTATATAGTGATTGGCAAAAATATTTGGTTGAATCATTTGTTCAACAGTGTGCTGTTACTTATGAAAATACATTCTTAGCTAACTAAACTAACTTAACCTGCCATTTCAAGTGGTGCAGCAATTAGGTATTCTTAGTTACCAGGTATTCAACATTTATACTCTCTAAGTATTGTAGTTCCCTCAATATAATAAAGCAGAACAAATATATGTACATTCATACAAATCATATTCAACTTTTATTTGTGTTCAACTTGTCCTGTATAAAAACTTTTTCTATTTGTTCTCAGGAAGCCAATAATCATGGAAAAGTTTGTCTAGCCTGTACCCTTGTAAACAAGGCATTAAGAAAATTTTATTCCGAAGTACCGATGGACTCAGGAAAAATCTCAAAGTTTTCTTGAATATTTCAAGAACAGTCTTTCTCAATGTAAAAATAATATATTACAAATTATCGATACAAATGTGAATGATGTTGTAAGCTCCATAACGTTACTATATCAAAATGCAGCTAAGTCAATGCGTGTACGTAGGTTTGCATATACAACAAAAAGTCAACCACCATGGTGGGATCCGCGCTTAGATGTTTTGAAGCGAGACAAATACCGTGCGCTGCGTAAATTTAGAGCGACGAATAGTCCCGAGTCTTTACATGGCTATAAACAATGTAAAGATATATTTAAGCGATATATTAAAGAGAGAAAAAAAACAATTTCATAAACAGAAAAGACAAACGTTAATTGAAAGTCCAAATAATCCTACACAATTTTGAAAAATTCTTAAGCGCGAATGTCGTGAGTCACCAATAACCAATTGTATTGGTGGAAATGAATGGTTTGATCATTTTAGTACATTGTTGTTCGACCATTCAGCAGAAACTGTATCTTTGAATGATACTGATGGGGCTGAAGATGTCCTTTTAAATGCTGAAATTTCGGTAGATGAAATTGTTCATGCTATTTCAAGACTTGGTTTTAATAAAAGTCCTGGAAATGACGGACTTAGCACAGAGTTTTATATAAACACAAAATTTGACATAGCGCCTTTATTATGTAGTCTTTTCAACAAAATATTCTCAACTGGTTCTTTTCCTAAATCATGGGGAGAAAGTATTATCTGCCCTTTACATAAATCTGGTCCGAAAAATGAGCCAAATAACTATAGAGGTATATCTCTAACTACCAATTTATATAAAATATTTTCAATGATACTAAATAAACGTTTGTACGAATGGGCAGAAACAAATAATAAAATTGACGAGGCCCAAGCTGGTTTCCGGCGAGGTTATTCAGCAATCGACAATGTATTTAGTTTGCAGGCGATTGTTCAAAAATATTTGTCGAGGCACGGTGGTCGGTTGTATTGTATATACATAGATTTTAAAAAAGCGTTCGATAAAATTAGTCACTACGAACTATTTAAAAGTTTACAAAGGTCGGGTGTAAACGGAGATTTCTCAGTATACTCTCTGCAATGTATAATAGCTTGTATTCATGCGTTCGAACATCAGCATCTGGTTCAACCACGAATTACTTCCCTTGCAATATTGGCACTAGACAAGGGGATGTATGTAGTCATATTATATTTTCACTTTTTATAAATGAGTTTAACTCAATGTTGCGTCTAAGTTGTAGATCAGGAATATTTATAGATAATTCAATATCTGACATTATTTGTCTCATGTTTGCAGACGACGTCGCAAACTTTGCAGAATCTATTGTCAACTTGCAACGTCAAATAAATGTCATTGATCAGTTCTGTTTGTCTACAGGAATGGAGCTAAATCTTAATAAAACGGAGATTATTGTATTCCGTAACGGTGATAACTTATCTTTACGTGAACGCTGGTTTTTTCGTGGTCAACCTATCAAAACTACTAAAGTTTATAAGTACATGGGTTTATTGTTGACTCCCACTTTATCCTGGATGTCAGCACAGCAAAAACTTGCTACACAGGCACAAAAAGCCATATTTGTTATTTTTAAATACCAAAAACCGTTTGGACAATTTGATATCAATCAAATGTTTACGTTGTTTGATTCAATGGTCAAACCAATATTATGTTATGGGTCGCAAATTTAGGTAAACAAGTATTCCATAGATATCGAATCCATTCAAAATTCATTTTGTTGTAAATATTTGGGTGTTAAAAATACTACAAACACGTGTATTGTTTTAGGGGAATGTGGTCGTTTACCTTTATGTGTTACCTATTTCACGACATGTGTTAAATATTGGTGTAAACTAATATCAATGGAAGACCACAGATATCCAAAAACGCTGTTATTATATGCTTAAATCTTTTGATAACGTAGGAAGAATTACTTGGGCTACGCATGTAAAAAATCTTTTATTTAAGTACGGATTTGGTTATGTATGGATTTCGCATGAAGTAGGAGATATATCGACTTTTATACGTATTTTCCGTCAAAGACTTATCGATATTTTTACCCAAGATTGGCACCAATCAGTTACTGAATCTAGCCGATGCTACCACTACCAACATTTTAAAACTTTACTTAATACTGAACGTTATCTTACGATTGATCTACCTATTAAACATAGGCGTTCTCTTGCTCGTTTTAGAGCTTCATCCCACCGATTTCATATAGAATTAGGTAGATACAATCATACTCCGCTACAAAACAGAATTTGCAATTTTTGTTATGAAAACTATGATATTGCTGTCGTAGAATGTGAATTCCATGTATTCTTTCACTGTAGAAGATTAAGTCATATTCGAGATCAATATTTATATAACTGGTATACATCTGATAGGAATTTAGAAAACTTTTATATGTTGTTGAAATCTGAAGACTGTACAATCATCCATAAAATTGCTCAATTTGTTGATAGAATAATGAATGTTTAAATATTGTACTTAATACTCTGTATCATTGACACAACTCAGCTATGTTATTATGTTAAAATTGTATGTATTATGTATTTTGGGCTGGAGGCCTTTATATACTGACTTGAAATAAACTTGTATATTAAGCGAAGCATGGCATGTCTTGTACTGTTGATACTGCCTGGCAGAAGCAATTAAGGTTTCAAGAATCTTACTTGTAAGTTTTATCTTGTATTAAAAGAACTAGCATTAACAGTTATGACTAAGATTATGGTATATCTAGGTGGAATTATTGTCAGCATTATTTTTATTGTTTTATTGCATGTCATGTATAATCTTTCATGTGAGGAAGCCATCCATCTAGCTTATGGAAGAAACATGTAGATTGTTCTACCCAGATGACAGATCATGCATCACCATTAAAACTGGAGAGTCACCATAATACCTATATTGTGTCAATGTCACTTCAAATCCATTTAATATATTATTGATTATAAATAATCTTGCAATGGATTAGTCAGAATGTTATGAATTGTAACTAAGCATTAGCCTAATTAGGTTGACTGTTGAGTTTACTAATTGACATTTCTGGTTGATTTGTTTTTAGTTCTTGGAGGACAGATGCCTCACATTATACAGTTGACTGCTATGGAAGTTCAGACTGGATCAGTGTTCAGTATATAAGTATTTCCTGAGATACCCATCTCAGAGTCAGCGGACCATATAGCTGGTGAAGCCATTGTTTGAAAGGAAATGATTGTGAATGGAAATCAGCTGATGCTCTTCTTTTAAAGTGTGTCTTAGATATTCCCAATACTTGTATTGACATGTAAAAACACTGACTTTTATGAATACTTGAACTGTACTGTTTGTGGACCGCACAATACATTCACGACTAAGAATACTGAATAGTGAAGGACAACTTACTGTGTGTCAGAAACTGTAAATGAATATTAGAAACAAACATTTCATATTTAGTGAAGTATTTATATCTCAGATAGTTCTTTCATTTAGCTATGACTACATATTTTTTCCATTCAAAATTTTTTTTCATGTTACAATACAATCTATTTTTAGTAACAATGACCTCAACATTGACCCAAGGGTCGCTAAAAGCATTCCTGGATTTCTTCTTCTTCTTCAGGAGAGACAAACCAGCCAATTTTGATAATAATATCTTAATGCTGACCGAAGTTATACTGGAAATTAATTCTCTTAAATGATTAAGATGAGCCAAAGATGATAATTAAATTGTATACATGTACATATATCTTCTTTCTGATGAAATGATGTTAAATTATCACTCATGTGTGATATGTTTTATTTTATAAATGTCCCTTTATGTGCATTTTACCAAATAATGGACACATATTGTCAGTGTTAACCATGTTGTTTCATAATAATGTTCAATATAGTTTTTCTTTCTTGAACTTGTAATTTACTGCTTTTAGAAATGTGGTATCAACAGTTTTACTCATGAAATATAGAAAAAATGAAACGGTCAATGTTTTTTATACTTCTATGTGTTAAAACCAGTATAATATAGACAATTTTAAAGAAGACTTCAAGTCTCTACCTCCTTTCCTTCTTTCAGTGTTTGGTTAAGAAGTTTGTGTCATATCTAAAATCTTGTGAAATACGACATTTTGCCGTGAAATGGCAAATATGAATAGTATATCTATCTTTTACTATAAGCTTTTTAAAATCATTTAAACATTTTATTTTTGTAGTATTATGTGTCAGGTAATGATAAGTAACTTGAAAAGTATGTTTTAAATGATAATGAATAAAACATTGATAGTTTTGATGGTGTCAGTCATTTTTCGGAATATTGAATTTTTAGTTCAGAGGATATGTCAGACAAATATGTCATATCTCGATTATTTGACGGTGAAATCTTTTTATATTTCACAGGGGAGTTTCTCATACAATGTACTAGAGATATGTAAAACATTTTTCTGATTTCTGATTAGTGCCTATTACGCGGGTCTAGTCTGGTACGAAAGTAATCCAACAACAAACCTGTTTTATTTTCTACATTTGTAAAAAGGCATATAAGTATGTTATTCACATGCTTATATAAAATAATATTCCGGTAATAAGTGATTTTAAGGTCTGACCCGCGTAATAGGCACTAATCAGAAATCAGAAAAATGTTTTACATATCTCTAGTACATTGTATGAAAAACTCCTCTGTGAAATATATCCTATTAATAGTCATGGTTGTTAACTTACGGACAACATTTTACTGGGGTAACACATTTTAAACATACACAGTGAACTATTTAACTTTCTTATGTTACAATGTAATCTACGGGACATTCTTTTCTAATTTACGGGACAAATTTGTTTTGCAACATTAAATTTTCTTTTATCTTTTAACAAGAAAAGGGTTGGGCTGGGTTATTGTGTGGACACATCGAATGTGTTTAACACGTGATTGGGGCATTTTACTCGTAGATCTATCTAATTATCTTAATGTTAGGAAGCAGGTACTTCATAATAAACTAATTCACGAAACATGGTTTGACTTACTTTATGCTATTTCAAAAGTAGAATTGCCAGTTTACTTAAAAACTCGTTTGATTCATACAATTTAATATCAAGTCTTACAAAAAACATCGAATTTGTATACATACTGATGAAGATTAAGCATTTTTGTTTGTACTTGCGCAGTTTCTTCAACATAATGCTATGTTCTCGCTGTTTTCGGTTGGTTTATTGGATGTAACAGAAACCATTTCTAACACACTGTCACTGGAAGCATCGTCGAGACCGACGAGACAACTCGATGTCTCATTAAAAACAAGTTGTGTCATAACACTTCCGTAAACATTGAAGTTTTACTATCGCACCGTTAAACCCCGGAAAATTCCGAACGTGTAAATTTGATGTCCGGAGTTGTCTCCCGTGTATAGTAATTTGCGCAAGAAGCTAACATTTTATTGGTTCCCAGTCATGTACTTAATTTCCCAATGTAATATCATGCTTCAACAAGAATAATGTTGAATCCAAAAAGCAGTAACAATCTAATAAAGAAATACGAAAGATCCAAAAGTCCGTTAGAAGTTCGTTACATTCAGTAGCAACAAAGTCAAATGCGCGTAGCAAAACATAGAATGCAATTAGAAATAGTGTGAATAAACATTTCAATATAAAAAAGGCATAACACAGTTGAAAATTACTTGCAAGAATAAACGATATACATGAAGGGAGTGTCCACTTAGCATGATGAAGCATGAATAACGTAGACAACACTTGTAAGAAACCAAAATGCAGTAGAACGCATATGCAAGTAAATAACATAATATTGTCATTTAACAGCATGCATGTATACTGGCGGATATTCCCTTCCATAATTGTGATCATCAGTTTGACAACAAAGAGCGTAGAAGAGGCACACTGTACCTGTCAAGTTGAGTAATGCTCATTACAATTGTATTGATTTTTAAGCAGTTGATTTATTACTGTCTAGCATTGATCAGATATTTTCGCTGTCAAAAAATACGAAACCATGAATGTAGTATATAAGTCTAGTATGGTCTGCATGTGAAGTATACTCGTACTACTGCATATACATGTAGGATACGATAATATCGTTTCCCTTGTATATGTGGGGTGTATGTCGATTTAGGTAAATACACACAATATCAAATATTTCTTACCCTCCCATCTGATAAATCAATATTAGCAAATGTACTTGGCATGTAAGTATTTTTTATGTTATTTATTTTTCAGTTTAAAAGCTGATGGACCGTGCTCTCATGGTGTTGCCATGCTGTTACTGCTGGAACAGTGGAAGCTGGCAGTGTATAGGGAAGTTCCAGCCATGATGACCTGCACCAATTTATCACAGCAGTTAGACATGCCCCGAGGGGAGCGGATCATGTCTGAACCTGTAGCAACCATGATAATTGCTAAGCCAGGAAATACCAATCGTAAGAGGAAGCCGGTGATGGCTAGTTTTACAGACAACAGGTGGGTTCAGTATGCACTTGACCACTACTTTTTAAGCTCACATGTCACAAAGTGACAGGGTGAGCATTTCTGATCAGTCTTCGTCCGGCGTCGTGCGTCGTCAAACTTTACCTTGTGAACACACTAGGGGCCACATTTTAGCTCAATTTTAGCCAAACTGGGTCAGAACATTAATATCGACAAAATCTCGGACGAGTTCGATATTGGGCCAGTTTCAAAAACTAGGACACCAGGGCCAAATAAGGGAAAACCTTGTGAACACTTTAGAAATCACTGTACTGATTGGATCTTCATGAAACTTTGTCAAAATGTTTATTTTAATAATATGTAGGTCAAGTTTGATAATGGGTCATTTCCGGTGAAAAACTAGGTCACTAGGGCTAAATAAGGGAATACCTTGTGAACACTCTAGAAGTCACTGTTTTGATTGGATGATCATGAAACCTTGTCAGAATGTTTGTCTTCTTAATATCTTGGACGAGTTCGAACATGGGTCATCTTGGGTCAACCAACAAGCTGGCAACCTTACCTGGAATCAAACCAAGTACCTCAAAAACAGATTATTGGCTGGGATATTCACCGACCCGATTAGCTTAGTTGGTAGAGCGTCTTTCTTCAGAAACTTATATTGTTTGTTACATTTTCATGTGTGTGTTTTTTTCTCGGGAAGATTCATGTGAATGACAGTGATATTGCCACGCTTATGTCCCTAGATGGTTTCCCTATCTCATACCTGTGGAGCAACCAATTAACATTGAGACAACCCAGTATGGAAATGTTCCAACAGGAGCAACTATGTGATACCATGTAAGTGAAAAGATTGAGTGACACAAGAAAAAGACAAATAAGTAAACAATAGTAACATAATTATAAATTTATAATGTTAATTTTATTTTTTGTATAAATTTTCAATTAAACATCCTTAACAAGTCTGTAAGAAGATCATACATTGCTTAACATGTTTTGTTATACCAGATCTAATACTAATGTATTAAAAAAACAAGTTCCTGGTAAATATTACATACTGGCTTGCATAAATAATGTATCAAGTTAATTTCAATATCAACAGAAAAATTCATCTAATTGATATCAACCGCCACATATTTTGGCAGTTAGTTGAAGCATATAGAGCATTAAGGAAGTATAAATAAGTGGTACTTTCTAGCATGCATACCTGTGCTAGCTACAAGTCCACTGCAAGCCATATTACAACAAAACACTTCAAATTATTCTAAGTCTAGAAAGGGGGATAATTCAGTCAAAATGAAAGGCAGTGATATAATAAAATAACATCTATAATAAATGAACAGCAGTTAGATATTTTGAAAAATCAGAACAACAATTCCAAATATATGTTAATGAAAATAAAGAGTTTTCAGTTCATTAAAAAAATCTTAACATAAAACAACTAAGTAGCAGTAAAACTGTTGTCAGAATCACAGTTACATCTTCTTAGTTATCATGAAAATGAAAACAAATCTCATATTATTTTTATCACATTAAATCAAATTAACAAGATTTGTGTACATTTATTTACATTTCTAAATAGCTGCCAAAGAAATACACAATGGTTTTATTACACTGAAAACAGGCAACCATATGTGGTTTACAAAAGTGCTATACAATTGGGACTTTGATTTATCATCATCAGGAAGGAAAGACATAAATTTTGTCAAAAACAACAGTTGAACCATATTTGATTAACAATGGAAAACAAACGTAGCTTAATTTTGCCACCTAGAATTTTAAATTGCTTTACTCTTGCAATGGCACTCTCGACATGAACACAATGTTGTTCTATGTTTAGCTCACCTGATTGATCAGGTCGATGAATGTCCGGCGTCCATCGTCCGGCCGTCCACTATTAGTTTGTTTACACTCTAGCATCCACAGCTCTAAACCAATCGCGGTCAAACTTGGTCACAATGTATATAGTCACAATATCTCGGCTAAGGGCGTTTATGGGCAAAATCGGACAAGGACTTCAAGAGTTATGGGCCCTTGACTTAGAAAATTTGCTATATTTGAGTTTGTTTACACTCTAGCGCCTTCATTTATTCACCGATCCTAATCATCCAAATCAGAATGAGATATATCAACAGAAATTACTATGTTAATCCATCAGTATATAAATTTCACACACTCTTTCAATCATGTAATAAAGATGAATTGATACCTCTTTGTTTATACATAAAAGAAGCTTTGAAAATTAGGTGTTCTCAATATATGAATATGTAATGTTATATTTAGTTAGAACGAAAAGCTCATCCTTTCTTGTTTTATATATGTTTATATATACATCTACATGCCATGTTTTGTAATGATATACATATGTTGTACATAGAGTTGTTTATTATGAAAAACGACGTGACAATTTAATAATTATATTCTTTATGTGTTTAGACTATGTACTTATGTACGTCTTAAATAAAATATCTGTCTGTCTGTCCCAATCATATTTTCAGTAAATGTGTATAACTAAAAGATCTTGGACAAGTTCGATTATGGGCGAAATCGGACCAGAACTTCAAGAGTTATGGGCCCTTGACTTAGAAAATTTGCTATATTTGAGTTTGTTTACACTCTAGCGCCTTCATTTATTCACCGATCCTAACCATATTTACAATGAATGTATATGACCTTAAAGTCTTGGACAAGTTAAGTTATGGGTGAAATCGGATCACAACTTCAAGAGTTATGGGCCCTTGGCATAGAAAATTTGCTACGGTATTATAGCACCTTCATTGTTAGTTTTGATCAAAATCTATGTAAAAACGGGTTATACGAGATGAAATCTATATTACCTGGTCATCAATTGTAGTGTCTTTGTTCTCAGGTGAGCGATCAAGGGTCATCTTGGCTCTCTTGTTTCTGTAAGAGTCACATCTGAATGTTTTATTTGACATCCACTAGTAGCAAACGGGGGAATATTTAACACCAACCCTATCTTTTTAATATCATCATATGCATACGAAATCCCTTGTCTGCCATAACTCCATCTCCAGACTTGATCTTTCCTGAATTTATATGTTTCTTTAATAATTCATAAAAAATAAAAAAATGATAAAATGCACTCTGTAGTGTTATTTCATTATCAGAAATATTACCAGTAAATAACTTTGAAGAAAAGGTAATGGAACCATGTGGGTCTATCCCAACCAAACCTTTTTAATGTTGTACATGATTTGTAGTCAGAATAACACTGACTCTGACGAGTTAATGAACTCGGTTTTTCAATTTTAATTTCAGTTCCATCAATGATGACCGAAGTATTGGGAAATTCTTCTCTAAACTTTTTGGGCATGTGGCTTATTATAATGTCTCTGTGTGGCCAAATAGATATAGTTGAAAATCTAAAATACATATACTGGCTCCAATAAGAAATAAGACTGCTACAATCTTGTGATGAAATCTTAGATAATTTTCTTAAATGCACAAAGTCAAAGTTTTGCCTTAGTTTTGCAAGAACAAGAAGTATTTGATCCTCAATAGGAATACATGTACTTGTCAAACATTTAATATTCTTTTTTGGAGTAAAAGGTCAAGTAAGCCCATTAGGTACAAGAAATTTTACAATAGTTTCAAACTAATTACAATTAAAACCAGTGTAATAAACATATTCATCTTTAGTTTTTGTCACTAGCCTATCAGAGTTTTTACACTCAAAACAGTTTCTGATGCAATCTGTGACTGCTGCGATGATCCACTAGAACACACATCTGTCATCATCTGCTCCTTGCAACCTGCTGCTTTAATGCTGCATTTTCAGATGCAAGACTCAGCATTTCAAGGGGGTTACACCCTGTAACAGAGGATTACAAATACATTATGTACCCAATACAATGTAATGGTCAAAATAAATTTCTCATATATTTTCTTTCAGACTCCTTTAATCGTGCCACTCTACAAGCCACGGCAAGAGCAGGGATGTGGAGAATTACATTTTCCATACACCACACACATTTCAAATGCTACTTTACAATTATTAGCTGCACATGAACATGAATGGTCACATTTATCTTTATCACATGAAAATGCACGAACACTAGAAAGGTCAACAATATCACAGAAACAGTCTACTCAGTGGTTCACCGAACGTTCAAAACGAATTACAGCATCAACATTCGGTCAAATAATGAAAAGGAAGAAAACCATCAATACCTCATTCATTACTAATACCTTTGCAAAAGGTCAGTTTCACAGCAAAGCACTTCATACAGCACATCGAATGAAAACAAGGCTAAGATGATGTACATTAACAAAGAGTTCATTTACATCAGGTTGGACTCCTGGTTAACCCCCAATTTGCATTTATAGGGGCAACTCCTGATGCCATAGTGTGCAAAGATGGGAAATCATACATAATAGAGGTTAAATGTCCATACTCAGCAAGGGATCTTACCATTCCAGAGGCAATTCATGAAATCAAGGATTTTTTCCTGATGCAAATGAAATTATACTAAAACAGAATCATTTACAGTATTACTAAGTTCAAGGTCAATTACTTTATTGGTTTCTGGAGCTACAGAATGTTACTTTATCACTTATATAAGGAAATATTTCCATTTTAGACTAAATCTCCAAAATAAAATGTGTGATGTTCATGTTTAGTTTCACATACACACATGATTAAACATTTTCTTGTCAACAATAACTTACCGTAAGTCTCTGCAGTTTCTGCTCCACCAACCTCCATTAGGGTGTTATCCAATGAAGAAGCTGTTGAAGAAGTTGGATGTGATGACACTTCAACTCTTCTGAAATTGTTTTTTCTTTACATGAATATGTTATAATATTATATATCAAATACTATGAAACATATGTATTGTTATGAATGATTAAAATTGATAACTATTTCCTTCATTTTGTTTTATTTGAAGTCTTAAGTGTATATTAAATAGGTTTATTGGTTCAATCACACCAAGAGATATTAGAGAGTTTATGTCTTGGACATTGATTACAAGGACAAATGTTTTGTCCACTCAGTGATAGACTAACTATTTATAAGAAGTTAACTAATTGAAAAAGGCTACTTAGGACTCCCTGACACATGACTGATTTTAGGACTAAGGTATATCATACATGACATGTGATGTAACAATGTATATAATAATGTGTCATTGAAGCTCTTGGCATTTGTTGTGTCTGTTGAAAGATTAATAAAAATCTAACATAATGAATTACAGGCTACATGAACGTGTTTACAGTATGACAAAGCAAGACATAACAACCAAATAGTTTTTTTTCTTGAAAATACAAGCTTGAAGATTAAAAGACAGTGATTTTTTTCCGTATATTTCCCCTAGCCCAAAAAACTTATTTTCCCCTAAAAATGCAATATTTTTCCCCAAAAAGTTACATAAAAAAGATAGAATGGTCTTTATTTCATATTTCCCCTTTTCTAATTTATCGCGCTATATTTTCCCCTTCAGGTAGTTTTGAAAATTCCAAAAATAATCACTGTAAGAAAAATCTGTTTCAACTGTACTTACCTTTTTAAACCAGCAACTGATCAACAGTCTCCAGATGTATGTTTTAACTATAAAAATATTTTAAACCAAAATAACACTGGTACACAAGTACAAATTGAACAAGAACAGTCATGTAAAGAGCTAGAACTTTAATTTGTACCATATCACTATATCTTTCATATCATATGTTTCATTATTTAATTAAATATCAACAACAATTAGTGCAACACTCAATTCTGAATAAATTATAAACTGAACTTAGGTGTATAAAGCTATAAACAGTAAACTTAGGTGTATAAACAGTAAACTCACATGCAAAAAGATACAAACTGTATCATTAAAAATTCATGGACAAAAACTTGTGGTATTTGTCGTTACACTTGCATGATGTTTGGTGTAGGGGTGCTGGATGCTTTGCTTTCTGCATGAATTTCCTAGCACAAGGTGTCGACCGCCCATGTGTTGGTCTATCAAACAGTAATGCTGGCTCAGGGTCTGGGTTTAACACACTTGGGTTTTCCATCTATGAAATGCTAGATAAACAGGGGTATGCTTTATAATAAATAAATACATACTAATACAGCTTTGAATTTTGCCCAAGTTCATGATAGAATTAATGCAACAGCCATTTGCTAAAGCAAACCCAAACTCTGGGGAATAGCAGGTGTGATATTCTAACAACAAAATTTGGGGGATTTCTTCAATTTATTTTCACATGTTGTTTTCTTACATAAAAACACTTGATCACACATTTTTACCGCCAAATACAAGGTTCTTTTCATTTTGACCATAAAATATCCCAAAATGTTAATCGAACATGTGATGTGTAAGTCGGACTCTACCCACCACGCCCTAAATATATAACATCCCCCCAGAAAATTAAAATTGAAACATCAATTTTCTGAAGTGGGCAGACTCAAACAACACATTACATGTAATTCACAGTCATTATAAGTTTTCTGTTATTCATATAATAATGACAAAATGTATTAGAAGCAACCTGCAAACATGAGAAAAGTAAATGTCACTTGACATGTTCGCCAAAAACAGACACGCACACACATAAACATCCAAGGCTGGCCAAACCACGGACAGACAGGCAAACCGGCAAACATCTCAAAGACATGTCTTCAATCATCATGCAACTGACTGGCCAAAATAACTGCAAACAACTTAATGCTAACCATAATATTGAAGTACTATACATTCTTTAAACAAACAATAAAACTAGATTAAACAGCAATCAATTACCTTGGTTCATATAACATTCACCATAGATTAACAATGTGAACAAAATCAACTGACAATAATCATAATGCAAATATAGACTTATTATATTGTACATGGTATTTCTGTTGCAAGGTCAAAGAAAATGACACAAAGATTTACCATTTGACTTCTAAAGTCTAAAAAAACATTAACATTGCCAACAATATCTCTTTACAAGTACATATATACCTAGCAAGCTAACAAACTCTATCTAATACCTTCTGGGTAAGCATAATTCCACAATATATATTGCATTTACAGAGTATGATGGTAAATATATGATAAATTTCAAAGAAACTTGTATATCTAACTCAAAAATAGTAAGCAATAGCTCAGAATTGTATGTAAAGTCAAGCCATCTTCAACTACTGAGGCAAAATTTTACTAAAGGGAAACAATCCACTTGGTCTTAAGGTGCATCCTAGGATTCAATAAGCTAACAAGAGTTGTCCCTCTTAGCAAAACCAATGTGTTTCAAAGCAATAAACAAACCTTATTTTAGTACAAAAGCATAGATTGCATCCTCATTATAGATACAAGTAGCATGTTATTCAGTCAAGAAATATTTGATCTATCTAGATCAAGTAGAACAAAGATAAAGGTTAAAGAACTAAAATAAAGACATACATGTCATGACAATAAGAACAAAAGTGAGTAATACATATAATGAAATATCAATGCATACAACATTATCTATGAAAAAACATCTCTGTAAAGATTGTGCAACTTCAATTCAATGACTATAATGTATTGTACTTGAGGGGGAGTATTGCCAAGAAGCTTCTGAATGGTGGATTTATGCAATGATTTGGCAAAAACCCATACTGCATTTTGAGATGGTTCCCCCTTCAATTGCGTCAAATACTGAACACCCCCAGATGTGTGTCTTTGAGCCAAAATCCGCTTAACATTGGTGGAGACATTGGTGTTTTCAACTATACCCATTTCTAACTGTAAGGGGTCAACATGATCTGTATCTCTGAATATGAGCGGCTTTTTGTGTTGCGTTTAGGTCTTGTCTGTACAATAGGGTCAAGTCAAGTTCAAGAAAATGAACAATTCAAAGACAGAGCTTATACTTTTTGGAAGTCGTGCACAGCTCAATGAGTGTAACACTACTGAAATCAATATATGTGGCCATGTCATTAAATCAAAAAATTGTATAAGGTACCTGGGTGCTTTTTTTGATGAGTCTCTAACTTTCAAAGACCATATCAAAAGAAAATGTAAAATTGCCATGCTGAATTATTTTAGAATTAAGAGCATTCGAAAATATTTGTCCAAAGAAGCCACTGAAACTCTTGTTTTATCCTTGGTTATATCTCACTTAGATTATTGCAACGCCATTCGTTTTGGCATCTCTCAATCTGAATTATCAAAACTTAATATGTGTGCTAAACTTGTGTTAAACCGTTCCAAGTACGATAGTTCCAGAAATGCATTGTTTGATCTTCACTGGCTTCCCATTAAAGCACGTATACGATTTAAGATTTTAACATACATGCATAACTGTTCAGTAGGAAACGTACAATCTTATCTAACTGAAATTTTGTCTCATAAAGTGTCAAAACGTACCTTAAGATCATCAGAATCATCTATTGGTTGTTATGAGGTTCCTTATAATAAGAACAAAACTTTTTCAGACAGAAGTTTCAGCATGATAGGTCCAAAATTGTGGAACGAATTACCTGTTAGTCTGAGACAATGTGATTCTGTGGACAGTTTCAAACGTTTATTGAAATCATACTACTTCAAGAACTATTTTGCACTATTTTAACTGTGTGTAATTGATAAACTTGTCTACTACATGTGCACTCTGATGTGTATATTTGTGTATTTTCATCTATTTTTTGTTTTTGTCTTTCATTGTACAACGCCATTGAATATGTATTTATATGTAGAAATAGGCGTTTAATCAAATTCTCAAGTTTCAAAGTTCAGTAAGCATAATAGGTATGTCATGGTCATTATCGGCTACCAATATAGGTGCCATACCTTGGTGAAATGGTACTTCGTCTGTCTGTACAGATTCTGTAACATAGGTCTTATCCGGGGTTTTGGTCTTAATTACTTGGTAATAGTTAAGTGGTTTAGGATGACGTACATAAGCCATTTTGAGACGATCAATGTGTACAGGCTGTGGTGAAACTTTATCATTAGAAACATCTCTTAGCACCACCATGTGAGGACTGTCACCTCATAAACAACATAAGGACCCTTAAAAGTGCTTCTGAGCTTCTTCGTGGCTCTACTAGATTCATCCGAAACATATACATAATCACCTATGGAGAGACAAAGCATTCCTCTCTTTTCATTAGCCTGTCTTGTCATTTTCTCTACATATTGAACAAGGTTCTCTTTTACATGGTCACTTATCAGCTGTAGCTGATCCATCTTGGTAGACATGTATTGCTGTACATCTGTGGACAGACTTTAAAAGGTAAGCTGAGAAGATACAACCATAGGGAACTTGGGTCTTTGAGAAAACACCACCTCAAAAGGTGAGTAGCCTAAACCAGCGTTAACAGCGTTATTCAGAGCAAAAACAACACTATCCATGTGTAAATCCCAATTGCTACATTCCACATTCATGTAAGGTGTGAGTCGGGCAGCAAGAGTGGCACGGCTACGCTCCACTGCTCCCATACAATGATGCACAAAGCTAGGTGAAAATTGCTGGGGTACTTGTAACGAACTACACAATTCTGCAGTAACAGCAGCAGTGAGTTCTGATCCTCGATCTGATAAGAGATAATCACAGACACCAAAAGTAGTGAATAACTTCAACAGCGTTTCTGAAACGGTGGTAGCATTTTTGTTGCCAAGTGGCACCGCAAAGATATACTTGGAAAACATACACACAGCTGTAAATATAATTATACATATCAGTCCTGGGAGTTATGGGTAATGGCCCATATCAATCAATCTGCCAAACGGAAAATGGAGCACTAGGGATTGGGTAAGCTACAATAGCATTTTTTATACAACTTAGTAACTTTCCTAGATTGACATGCGTGACAAGATATTCAGACACCCGTTTAGCCATACATGAAAATAAATATTGTTCCTTAATCCTATCTAGAGTATCCTGTATGCCACTGTGAGAAGCTAAAGGGGACTCATGAAACAATGATAAAACAGCAGGGTTACAGGACTCTGGCAAAACCAGTTGATAATGACCTTGACTCACATGTTCGGTGCGCTTAGCACGAGAAACCCTGGAATGAAACAATACACCATCATGCAACACATAATCTGACTGTTGTAAAAGAATGGAACGAGCTACCTTCTGAGACTTTGGTAAATCACCTGTAAATCACTTTCTAGACTTGTATTGGTTGTAAAGCCTGATCGTGGTGCTGGTCAGTGCGTAAACGTTCTACAGTCAGGTCAAGTTATGCAATTGCAGGTAATGTCAACAGTTTGTCATTAATAGATGCATGTCCAATATCACCCTCTAAAGAACTACTTAACTGTTCAGGGGAAGATTGAAAATGACTAGTTGTGCTGATTTCTAGTGAGGATAAGTCACCATGAGGTGAACTGTGTGAGCTCTGTTCCTCCACATTCGTAGTACATGTATCACAATTATGGTTGGAAATTTCCATTTGAGTATCTGACGTATCTGTATAAGATGTTTGTTCTGGTTGTGACCCGGACTTCCAATAGTCATTAGATTGTGAATCACTATGATTGTCACTGATGCTGGAAGAAGGATGATTTGCGCAAGACATATTATTTGGCACTATAACTTCACTAACCGGAGCCTGATCATCAGCACTTGACAAACAAGCAGCCATCTTAGTCTTTACACTGTCAGTACATGAATCTATACTATCACCACTATATGTGTAATTAATGTCTTCACCAGATTGTTCAAAATTACTTAGCTGTCTATCATCACAGGTTTCAACATTTTCCACAAAACGAAACTTATTATTTCTATGGCGAAATAATTTTGTTTCCTTTTATGTTTCACTGAATCATTGTCTATATTATCTTCAGTATCCGCGTCATAAAGATTACTTTGATTTGCATGGATATCCATCTTATTTAGATGTAAAGTATCATTGTCATGCAACTTTAATGTAACAGTTGTAGGCTTCTTTGGCACATAGGGGAAAAACATGTCATCTTCTTCAGGACTGCATGACAACACCTCTTGATACGATGGCATACGCGATAATGCATCTGTCACAACCATCTGAGATGCTGCCCTTCCACTGAATGTCACAATCAAACTTCTGTAGTATTGCCAGCCAACGTTCAGTGTAGTTTATTTACAAAAAGGCATATTTGCCTAGTAACATATATCCAGTACATATATACATGTATAGAACATTTATATGATAGTAGAATAATGTATACAAATGTATCAATTTAACTGAGAGATAAGTGTAATTGGAAAAGAATTGTATTATACAAGTTGAAATAAATTAGACATTGAATTTCATGAGAACTAATGAAAAAAAAATATGGAAAGATCGAGATGTAAGGGAGAATTTGTCATTCATAAAGTACATTTTGTCTTCTTTCTGAGCTTTTATATATAAAGTAAGATAAATTACGAATTACTGTTTTGTTATTTGATGACATTAGATCAATTATTTTAGGTATATTCGGTCGATTCCAGAAGAATGTTTTTATATGAAGTTTCCTAATATTAATTAACGGTATAATGGGCATTCAAAAATAAAGTGAAATTCATCTTTTAATGAATTACATAGTTTATATTTACGTATAGAGCGCGGTATTTTATTCTGTTTATGTCACCTTCCCATTTCTATTTCTAATCGATGATTGGATGTAATAAATCTAGTTAAAGACAGTCGAAATTTTGGTATAGTAATGTAGTCAAGATATGGTTTGAAGCCAAAATACGAAAACAATTTATAAAAGGAAGTTCTAGATGATGTTTCTATTTCACCATGCCATTGTTGTATGAAGTTGTCGCGAGATCGTTGTTTAAAAATATTTAAAAAATAATCTACGTTACCAACACCTTGAAAACCCCATACGTCGTAAAAACCGTAGATTTTTAAAATATTTTTAACTTTGGAGGCCCAATTAATTGTGTTCGGGTTTTGATCAAGATACGAATCATCATATCATAAACTAATTTTATGTATTTATTATCCGTTGAATTTACAATTTATTTTAAACCAGTAACGAATAACATGGCATAAACGATTAATCTTAGGTGGACATCTTCCCAATTCTCCATATATGAAATTATTTTGTGTTTGCATTTTAACTCCAAGTAATTGTTTACAGTATTTCAAATGTATTTTTTCAATATTTATTGCATCTAGTGACCCCCAGATTTCTGCACCGTAAGTCAGAATTGGTAACGCCAGTTTATCGAATAAATCTAAGCGGTGTCTAATTGATATATTAACAAATTTAGAAATGTACGATTTTAGTTTATGAGTGGCATTCATAGCTTTTCCAAATAACATTGCAAAAGTATGTTTGAATGATCCACCACTGCTAAAAACAATACCTAAGTTGGTGAACTTAGAAACAATTTTGATTTCCGATACATTCTATATAAAAGATAAATTATTATTTATATAACCTTTTCTAAATATTAAAACTTTCGTTTTGTTTACGTTAATGACTAATTTCCATCTTGTACAATAGTCGTGTAAAATGTGTAATCCCTGTTGTAAACCTTCTTTCGATTCAGAAAAAATAACGATATCGTCTGAATATAGCAATAAAAACAATTTCAAAGTTCCTATATCAATACCCTCAAAACCGTTCAGCATTAAATATTCTTCTAAATCATTAATATACATGGAAGATATAAAGGGAGATAAACAATCACCCTGTCGAAAACTTAGAAAACATTCAATTTGTTCACCTAGTTCGTTATTGTGTTTAATTCTCGACTTTACATTAGAATAAAGAGATTTAACGATGTTTAACATTTTACCTCTTACACCATATTAGATTAATTTATAGAATATGTTTTCCCTGACAAGATAATCGAATGCTTTGGTAAAATCAATAAAACATACAAACAATTTTCGTTTTTGATTAAGAATATGGTCAATTAATCCGTGTAAAATAAAAATATTATCTGTAGTCCCCATTGGTCGCTTAAATCCTGCTTGTGTATATAGACAGAGTAATCTTCAGCCCATTTGTCTAAACAACAATTAATAATTTGTGTAAATAGTTTACCTAGGGTACTTAGTAGGGTAATACCTCGATAATTTTCAGGTTTATTGGCATCGCCTTTTTAAATAAAGGAATTACATAGCCTTCAGTCCATTGTTTCGGAAAGGAACCTAAATCAAAGATTTTATTTTTAAAAAATACAAAATATGACGAAAAATATTTAACACCGTATTTCAAAAATTCGTTTAAACGAAATCGGGTCCGCTTGAGCGATTTAATTTCAATTTTTACATGCTTTAACAATTTCATTAATAGAAATAGGTAGGTCTAATTCTGAAAACATAACCTGAAGCTCGTCATTAATAAATATATCATTAAATGTAAGATATCATCATCGGCCTGAAAGAACACGGATTCTGGATCATTTATTGCTTTGAAATACCTAGAAAAATTCGATACAGAAATGTTAGTATTTTTATTACAAGTGCCATTAGTTTTTAAAAGCCTCCAATATTCTTTTGCGTTCTTATATTTAAGTTTCTCGAATTCTTTTGTTTGAAATATATCATGTTCTAACTTTTTTCTCCGAATAATTTTCTTATATGCAGTTCTTGAACTTGTCATAGCCTTGCGATTAGTTTCACAACTGTTAACCCTAAATTTATTCAGATTGTTATGAAATTGTTTTCTATGATTTCTACAATCATCGTCGAACCATATGATTCGTTATGCTTTTTGTTTGGATGAATATTATTGACGTTTTTACATTTCTTTTTAAATAAAAGGTCGCACGTATTATGTAAATTATGTAAATTATTTTCTACACAGAAGTGACATCATAATCTAATCTGTATGATAAAGAATTAATCTCTATTTGGAAATTATCATCAGAAATATGTTGAATATATACATCTTTCTTATTGTTATCCCATTTATACATGAAATCAATAGAATCAAAATCATCAATAGTATTATCTAAGGAACTAGTATCTAATACAATATCAGTAGGATTCAATATCTTCAATGAAAAAAATATTACACAATGATCAGATACTATATTTGGATCATAAATACAAAAAGATTTAAAGTATGACATAAAATCCCGTTCACATAATCAACTACACTACAACCCGCATGTTTGATACATGTAAAATTAGAAGAGTTGTTTACATTACCAACTCGACCATTCATAATTCTGAAACCTGTGGTTTAACAAAATCTACTAGTTCCCTACCCTGCATATTAATACTCTTATCTTTGGTTTCTCTCGGCAATGTGGTATCTTCAGTATAGTCATTTGGTAAAATATCGATATTCTGTAAATTTTCATTCGAAACATAATCAATCAAATTACCTACTCTACTGTTAAAATCGCCAGTGATCAAGAATTTACAGTCGTATGAATTCTGAAAATGAACAATGTCTTCATGCAAGAAATCATAAATAGTTTGATCAATAAATGCATCCCTACTACTACCTATGGGAACATTTTAAATTAAACCTAATAACACATCCGTATTAAAGTCAAACAATGATTTATCAATTTTTAGCCAAAGAATGCTGTCGTTCACTGATTTAACAAAGGACACATACTGCGAAATTTTATTTGAAATATATACTATAAGACCGCCACTATTTCTTCGGGCGTTTTTGTTGATTTTCCTATTTAACGTATAATGATCAAAGCCTGATACACTACAATCATATTCGTTATTTAACCATGTCTCTGTAAACATAATAATGTCATGATTTTGAAATAGAGATTTAATGTAATGTTCATATATAGCTCTGTTACAACAAAACTTGTACTAACCAAACTTGTAATAAAATTTTCAAGTTGAAGTAAGATTTTACTTTTGCACTCATGAACTTACTGATGTGTTCCACCCCATTAATTAGCACGTGCTGAACTAATTAGGGTCACTAGCGCTTGAAATGACCTTTTTTCATATTCAATTTACCATCTATCCATAGAGTCAAACATGTAATAATTATTACAAGTCTGGTTTTTTATTACAAGTTTGGTTGAAAGAACCAACCAAACTTGTAATAACCAAACTTGTAATAAAATTTTCAAGTTGAAGATTAATTTTACTTTTGCACTCATGAACTTACTGATGTGTTCCGCCCCATTAATTAGCACGTGCTGACATAAGTAAGGTCACTAGCGCTTGAAATGACCTTCTTTTTTTCATATTCAATATACCATCTATCCATACAGTCAAACATGTAATAATTATTACAAGTCTGGTTTTTATTACAAGTGTAACGTGCAGGGGGGTATATTTATCAAATACAACCGTGGGGCAATATATAATTTTCCTCAGGCTACTTAGCCAAACTGATTCGTAAAAACAACTAAAGGTTGATCAAGATGCAAAATGAACAATTTATAACAATTACTATAGACAATGGTTTCTTAAACCGATATATCATAAAATCTTGCTTCAACTTCAACTCAGAACTTATCAGCCATACAGACGATGACACGAAATTATTTATCCGTAACAAATCAACCTTTGTTACTATCTCTGTGCTACGCCAATATAATACCACAGAACAATGCTGGGTAGCTCTTTCTCGTGGTTTCACAAAGCACAACAAACTAAGTTTGAGGTGCAGTGCTCCGCGCACGAGAGACTCAACCACCCAATAAGCACGAGTTTCTGCTACTTTCCTATACCACAAACTATGCTTGTGGCTATAGTATTCGTAAGCAGAAGGTCAAGATACTTATTACTGTTCTGCGATAAATATATATAATACACAGTTACAACGGAGGTCTTTACCTTTCGAAAGCCAAACCAGATCTCTCTGAAAGCGCTACAACACTTGCTTTTATAACCCCGTTAACGAAACAGTCCAAAACAACTCCGGTATTTCAGGTAAATAGAAAATCCCTAATTTCGGTCCCAGATTTCAACAGCCATTCCACAAATGATGTCTTACGAACAAAATTAACGTCTGATAAGAAAAGAAACCTTAAACAGTGCAAATCAATGTATTATAACTAAAAATACTGAAATAATAGAGTCAGTCAACCTGACTTACCCATGTTTAAAAATACAATTGACAAGTCCAATCTAAAAGCGTTCTATACGTAAATTCTAATGAAAACAACCGTGTCAACTATGTTTAACGATTGCAATTGCTAGAAAACAATTTAATAGGTACTTACAGGATAAAATAAATCACTAATAATCCTTGATTAAATGAATATAGCAAAAATAACAGTTGCGATGTCCACTTCCGGTTTTAGACTTAGGTCAGACTGCACTAAAAGATTTAGGCTAAACTGATTTAAATTATCACGCAACTAGTACTGGTCCCAACGCTACACAAGTTTGGTTGCAAGATCAAACCAAACTTGTAATAACCAAACTTGTAATAAAATTTTCAAGTTGAAGATTAATTTTACTTTTGCACTCATGAACTTACTGATGTGTTCCGCCCCATTAATTAGCACGTGCTGAACTTATTAAGGTCAGTAGCACTTGAAATAACCTTCATTTCTTGATATTCATTATACCATCTATCCTTAAAGTCAAACTTGTAATAATTATTACAAGTCTGGTTTTTATTACAAGTTTGGTTGGACCTTGCAACCAAACTTGTAATAAAATTTTCAAGTTGAAGTAAATATTTACTTTTGCACTCATGAACTTACTGATGTGTTCCGCCCCATTAATTAGCACGTGCTGACCTTATCAAGGTCACTAGCGCTTGAAATGACCTTCATTTTTTCATATTCATTATACCATCTATCCATACAGTCAAACATGTAATAATTATTACAAGTCTGGTTTTTATTACAAGTTTGGTTGCAAGGTCCAACCAAACTTGTAATAACCAAACTTGTAATAAAATTTTCAAGTTGAAGTAAGATTTTACTTTTGCACTCATTAACTTACTGATGTGTTCTGCCGCATTAATTAGCATGTGTCATCTGTCCTCTGTCATGTTTGTTCAAATGATGACCCAGGAGTCAAGATTGACCAACCCCGGGGCTCATTTGATTTATTCGGGCTCATACACCGGAAAAAAGTGAAAAATGTTCTTCTCTAAAGGTCTTCTTTCGTGGTGAGCAATATGGTGTCATCATGACAATCTCTACAGGATCTGCGCATTTTCAGGTCAACGGTCATCCAGAGGGGACATTGTGTTTTTAAACAGATCTTGTTTTATTTACTATTAAGTGACGCCGCATAGTACCATTTGTTGTATCAGTATACATAGCAGACTTTGCAGTTTGACAAAAGTTGGAAATTAGTTGCTTTTGAAAGCTCTGGAAATTTTAAATAGGTTTGGCAAAATAAGCTGTAAAAGTAACAAAGATAATAATTAGTTGAACAATAATTATCAGTTAGATAATATATTAACCTGTGTATATACAGCAACAATAAGTTCTTAGAAAAACACATGTATACAAATGAGCTGAAATCTAAATTGTCTAAAAACTCTAGGTTTACATGAACTATATTTGACCCTCTCCAGCATACTAACAGTTAATGCCTTAAACAGAATCAAAGCACTAAAAAGTGCTGAAGTTGGGATTGCTGTTGAAAGTTACAGTAGTTATCTTTGGTACTTCAATGACTGACGGAAAGCTTTTAAAGCAGTGTTTCTAGCCTTTTCAATTTTTACTGTACCATCCATACTTCATACATGTAATCACTGTTTACTGACCAACCGCCTAATAGTGATTTACTTTTCAATTTAGACATAACCATTCATACTTTATAATTACATGTATAAGGTACTAGTATTCACTATTCACTGAACAGGTTTGAATAAACAGCCTTTCATTAAAATAGTAGCATTTATCTTCATAGGAGTATTATCCATTTTTTACCAACAGAAACAGGAAAAGTTTTGGTAAACTCCATTTAGTGAAGGATGATCATGATGTATGTTTTGTGATCAAGTTGAACACTTGTCACTAGAAGGCTAAGAGATGCAGTAATCATCAGTATAATTGCATGTTTACCATTACAGTTTGTCCAAGTCAGTAGGGCAGACAGCTGAATAGAATGACAATGCACTTAATAAGGGAAAAACAACAAAATCGTTTTGTAAATGATATACCAACTTGCAAAAGAAATGCAGATACTTTCTTTTAAATTTCTAGAATAAATTCAATGCATTTTGAAAAAGTAGAAAAAAATGACATCAATGTATTTCTAGATATTTGCACTCTGCAAGTAAATATACATAAACTTTATTGGAAAGAAGACTAAAATATAATTGTACAACCTTCTACAAAGTGTGTTTTTTATCATAACAACCAACAGTTTAAATTTAGACAGATATTTAACAATGGCATGTTATTTGTTATTATCAGTATCTTTAATCTATTTAACAACACATTCAAGTAAAATACATGTACAGGAAAAGTTAGTTAATAATGTAGGAGCATATGGAAAACAAAAGCATTGATGTAAGCATATAAGTGTGCCTTAATCTCAAAATTTGTTCAATCAGTAATTGTATAATTACAACATATAAAAAGATGAGTGTATTACAAAAAAAATAATTAAAAATAACAGAGTGTAATACTATCATAACTATGTTGGTAAGAAGAATAAGAACAGTATAATGACTACAAGTTGATCTAAGGAAAATGTCAGCAGTAATCATTTACTAAGGAAATGCAAAAAAATAACTAAGTTTCGAAGATCACATACCTGACTCAATACAATATCCATTCATTTAGAACATTAAGCCTGTGAATTTTCAAAACTCAGTCATGAAAAGAAATGATTGAGGTCATCAGCGTAAAAAGCGTCGTCTTCATGTGACTAAACAAACAAAAGTATTGGTCAACTGGAATTATTTGACATTTTATATACCTTAGCAACTCTTAAGTTTGACCTTTTTGGGGGGACCAGCCTGATATATGGTTTCAAATCTTGCAAATAAATAACAAATATGGTTTTTGAAAAAAATTCTCAACAGCTAAAAATGTGGCCCCTAGTGTGCTCACAATATATTATGCAGAACACCAAGTAAAGAACATAATGTTTTTAAGTCACCTTTTGTACTATCCATAATCACATTAGAATTAAACTTTAAAACATGAAAGTTAATAGTTTAAATTACTAGAATACTGATAGATGATCAAATAGCTGTCAATTACTTAAACAAGTTAAATGTTTGTACGGCGCAAAATCGCATCCGGCAATTCAATACTAGAATGTGGCCTATGTAACATTTTTTATCAGGATGTGCGAAGTTTCAGATCAAACGAATTTGTTATTTTGACTTAACTGATCCCGAAACTGAAGTGATCATCTACTCGATCAAAAATACAAGCCGTTGATGTTTCATGAATCTCATGAATCTGGTCATATGGTTCTACAGTTCACGAGGTACTCTATATGTAGTCCCTGTTTCCACCCTAAAATTAAAATCAGGGGAAACTATCACTTCGATGTATCAGACGTTGCAATATCTGCTGGAATGCATGTAAAATATTTAAATAAAGTCTCCAAAAATAATATACTCCGTTGTCTGAGGGTACGTTGTCGTAAAAACCTGGTATAACGGTCCCAAACATAGATTTTCAACTGTAAAGTGACCATCTATATCGAACCATAAAGTGACCGTCTATGTCGAACCAATTAAGTCATCATTTCTCACCTGATCGGACATTTTTTGTATAGAGCTCCGAAATCGATACTTAATAAATGACAATTGCGTAAACAAGTCAGTGTCCACGCTCGCGATTATAAAATTAGTCTGTGTGAATATGTTTATAATGTTTTGTTTATTTGCGACATGTTGCTAAAATAAATACATCGAAACGAATAAATACCGTGTTCCGTATCTTATAACACGATTAAATGATTATTACTACACACCGACGATCGCTCCAAAATGTAATAAACACAGCGAATTTCTCTAATAATTTATACATCGAAGTTCATTTAGATCGAACAATTTTTCCTAAGTCCTTTGATATAAAGAGTTTCGGCTGCATTTATTGACAGATGGGCAGATTCATTCCCGTCGTTGTTTATCGAGCTCGCTCCATTCTTAGACTATAAATAGCGACTGCGTCATCAAGCTAACACTAGTTGGTGTGAGAAACACGTGACCTCGCTCTATTTCTGTTTTGTTTATATCACGTGATGACCATTGCGGATATTTCGGGCACTGTCAGTAATCTGCTTCGGTGCAAGAAGTTGCGATTTTGCATTGCCACTTAAAAATAAGCATTCCAGAGTGTACGGCGGGCTTTCGCCGCCGTACAACAAGACAAATTAAGACAAACATTCTGACAAGGTTTGGTGAAGATACAATCAAAACAGTGATTTCTAAAGTGTTCACAAGGTTTTCCCTTATTTGGCCCTGGTGACCTAATTTTTCAACCAAAATGGCCCAATGGCCAATATCGAACATTTTGACCCAGTTTTGCCAAAATTTAGCTAAAAATGTGGCCCCTAGTTAGTTCACCAGGTAAAGTTGGACGATGCACGACGCCGGACATTGACTGATCATAAAAACTCACCCTGTCACTTAAATTTGTGACATGTGAGCTAAATAGTTTGAACAGTATAGTAATAATATTATCAAACACAAACATTTTGAACTTTTCTAAATATATATATATACCTCAATTAACTGTCTAAAGGTTGTTTTTTTCAGTGATACTAATTTACACGTACCTTCTATCAGTATATAAACATATTAAAGTACTAAATAAAAGAACTAAATAGAACAGAGTGTTTATGTATTTGTCCAAAAATTTATAGTAACACTATCTCAAATGTTCTGAGGAATTCATTTTGTCATTGAAAAATTGGGAAAGTCTATACAAATCAGTTCAATTCTAAATCCTTGATGACTGAAACATCACTACCACTTCTTGTTGTCTGTAGTGTAAATGGGCCAGGAAAAACAGCTACTTCTAAATTCATATAATCAGATGTGACAATTTCACTTTAACCTTGCAGTACATTTGCCATCATGTGGCATCTGACTTCAATGGTTTCCTAGGTATCTAGGAAGAGTTCAATACGCTCTCCAATCTACTACAACAGCGTCATCTTGCACAAGCAACGCTCACATGTGCAACACTCTTCTGCAAATAAAGAGAACAAACATCATAGGTCTAACAAACATAAAATATTAATACAAACAGTGTACAGTGTAACTTTTGAAATCCGGACACCCATGGGACTGAGCAAAATGTCCGTATTTTGGAAGTTTCCGGACAAGTACAGATGTTAAACATCCAAGGTTCTTTATGGTGAAAATAGGGACATCATTATTTATGCATTATACAGTATAGTGTTATAGTCACTGAGACATGATGCAAAAATAAAAGATAAACATTTATAAGATTTATTATTCAAAATCTAATAATTTCTGGAAAGTTAGATATTAAACAAAAATACAATTTTACCTACAACTAAAAATACAAGAATGACCAGTCAACATATTTAATGAGTGTAAATATTTGGGAATATATTTCAGTAAAAGTGGTTGGTAAACAATTGAAAGAGGGGACAATGACATTATACCTCAGGGTTAATAATCGCAGAACTAATTCAGGATGACACTTTCTGCACTGTCCGGATTTTGGAAGTAAAAATGCACCAAAATTTATAAAAATATTGTCCGAAACTCAGGAGTGTTAGAATTCAGAAATCTAATTTACATTGAATACACAGGGAGAAATTTCGGGACCAATAAAATCGTCCAAATTTCAGAGGGTCCGGATTTACGAAGTTACACTGTAGGCTTTGAATTATTCTATTAAGTGAGAATACCAAGAATAATTTTTAATTATCATAAATGAAGTAAGGTAAATTAGCCATGGTATGAGAAATCGCTAATACAGTCTTTGAATATAGCCACATGTCCAAAGACACGGATCACCAGAACAATGGTTCAGTGAATTTTTTAGCTAATTTACAGTCTAAAATGCAGAACTGAATTCTAATGTTTCACTAGTATATGGTAAAGAAACCTATATGTGTAAGAAACTATACTTTCATAAATATTCTAGAAACAACATTTGATCATGCAAAAACAGATTAAGAATCGGTCTGGTAATTTACTAAAAGTTCATCTGGTCTGGTAAAATTTTATGCCTTCACAAGACTGAATGTCAGGTCATTGAAAAAATTATTTGTGAAGACTGAATTGTCTTTGTGACCAGTATAAGACTTGTTGAGCCTGAGCCTAAATTTACCCCTTAGCTGATAGAAATTGAAAGTCAACAAAATTTGCTACTAATGTAATAATAAATTTGACTCTTTGGTTCCAATTCTTAAGTCAAAAACCATATTTTGCAAATTTCAAGAGTCAAAGTGCTATTTTAAGGGTCAAAGAGCCCTGATTCTGTTGATTCTCTCAAGTATGTTGCAGATCAAATAAATTTACACTTATAGTAAATTTCAACTAGTTACATACCTATACTTTTGATTCAACTGTTCAGGAATATGTCCTCTTTGGTTAATGATGAAGTCTATAACAATTACATGTTCATCTGGCCTTAGTAGTGACTGTGACAAATCACACTGTAGTACTATAATGTAACTTTGCTTCAACCTGACATGAGCCTGTGCAGTGCTTTCTTTAAGAGTGACTGTAGACATTGTCACACATCCTCATCTCTGATATTCCACTTTTTATGTTCATATTCCTACAATAAAAAGTAACAACCCTGTAGTGAGAGATAAACATTTATCTTAATAGTTGCTAATGATTTATTCAGCCATAACTAGGTTACAAGTTGTACTGTACTAGAGTCTAGACAAAAGGTTGTTTTAAACACTTAATTCCAAATATAAAAAGTAAGTTTTAAATAAACAATGAGGGTTTCAGGACCAAGAATAAAACATGCAGAATATTCATTAAAGAAATGTGCATCACATAATACTTTAATTAAATTTTATGATGCTCATTAAGCCTCATCTTTCTCAACAATTGCAAATAAAGAAAGAAACAATACAATACCAATAAACTGATCATGCTATCAGATTCAGAATCTACCTGAAGCAGGTCGTGTACAGCGACACATCAGTTTTTAATTAGTTTTTTGTGACAGGTTGGCCGACTATATACTTTATGAAACTAGGTTGTCTCCTAAAAGACTTAAAGAAGGAAAAAATCTTTTCAGGGAGTGGGCAACTCACTGATTCGTTGACTGGACACAGATAGGTCAGCCATATAGCCATCCGAGTCCCGACATCATCATCAGTCAATTCTTTTGTAGCAGTGTGGTATATTGTATTATAAATTGGCTGGGATAATAGCCCAATTAGCTCAGTTGGTAGAGCATCTGACTAACAAGCAGGAGGTCGCGAGTTCGAGCGCCGCATCAGTTACATTATTTCCCTCATCCTATTACACTTTAGAGTTAATCATATTGTTGTCAAGTGCTGATTAATGTGTTACGATTAACCTTTTTTCAACAGTTCAGGTTATTTTTATTTTGGTATTAAAACTACAACACAATTAATGTATTTGTATACAACTTATGACAAGTACCATCTCTGTGAGCAATTACATAAAAATCTATCAGACATTGGACAGTCAAGCTAAAAAATTGTCGGACCCAAAGAAACCTGTCAGAGTGAGTATAAAACATGTGCTTACCAAGTAAATGAGTTACAGGACAGCCAGTCTGATAAGAAGATTCTGTATCAGGCCAACACACAATATAGCGGACTAGTCTGCCTGTCCGGGGCCTTTCACTTAGCCTGAAGACTTGAGAAATTCAACAGTTGCTGAAAACAGAATGTTCCAAATATACTGATCAACCTTGATAAAGACCAACAGATACCATCAGTGGGTGGGGTCCAGCAATACCAACTGGCCTGACAAATGCATGTCAAATTGGACCACTTCAATACGGCCTAATACCGAAACGGCCCAATTCTAATTATTGTGATACCAGCCTGGCAATTTTAAGACATGTGACATGACAACATGTAAACTTTGACAAAGAGAAGAAGAAAGACAGACAAATAACCGTTAATGAAAAATAGTGGTTGTTATAGAATAAGAGGTTGAACTTCGATAAAGTTAATATAGCATAAATCAATAAGCATGATTTAGATTAGTAAAATGCAAGGTAGGGCCTACTTATGAAAAACTTTTAAAAGCATAATATACATTATAATCTGGGTAACGATTTCAACAAAATAACGTTTTCATCATTAGCTATATCTACAACTGTTTACGTAAAGAAAATGCATGATATGTAAATTTCAACTTTGCTAAATTAATTGCATTGACAAGGTTAGTCGAAGGTCTTTGACGATGATAGGTATACATATGCATTACAACATTGCAGTTCATCGTCAAAGCCACTTGTTCTTTAAAATCTAACAGGTAAACGACTCAATCTGCTTTCGTTTTCCTATTTAACGATCAAATTTCCGTAAAACAGCAAGATGAAAAGACAAAATATCACATAATACCACAATATATTCATTCAATAAAAATCACCAGCAACAGAATTATTTCACACCGCATGTACACTCAAATTTAGCGAGGCCGCAATGTCATCGGGGCGGAAACGTATCGAGACCGAAACGTCCGTCATCCGAAGTTAAGTAGGTCAACCTTGTGATCAAACGGAGATATGTTCTTTTCGTTACAATGAGAGCAAATAGAACATACAATAAGACATACGACAACAAAATTAAACTCAATATCTACTTATAACCTGAATAATACTTACATTCGGTCTTCGAAGTAGAAAAAAAAAACTCTTCGCGATATGTCAACTACAAATGGCGGTGCAATAGCTATCTGTGAGGTCACGTGACTGGGATTACCCGCGAAATCAGAAAAAATAGTACGCGAAATAGTGCGCGTTTAACACACGAAATAGCGTACGATATTATTCATATAGCAAGTAAAAACGGCAATTTATACATTTAAATCATCATCTGCTATATAGATTTATTGTTGGGGCCACTAACATTTCTTCAGACAGATTTTTTTTTAAATGTAAAAATTTCCGAAAATAGTTCCGTAATGACAATTTCTTACGATTTCTGATTCATGGTCTAGATATTGTGCATTCGGTTTTGTTCGGTTTTGTTCGTGTTTTTTTTCGTGTAGTTGTGGTGTGTCTGAACGTACGTCCGTCCGAATGTACGTGTATGTTAACTCTGTACTATTTTTTGGTAAATTAGATTATGTATAATATATTCGTCATATTTACCGTATATGAATTATATCTTGTAAACTTGTTCGTTGTGTAAACATTTGGATGGTAAAAATATGCGATTAAATTGATTTTTTCGGCTCTAATGATTTTCAGAGGAATTACGCACTCTGCCCTAAAGATTTGTTACCCAACAGCACACCAAAAACAGGTTCAGTCTGTAAAGAAGTCCAGGACTAACAAACTTACGCACATGTGAGACAAGGTCAGAAGTTCAGTATACATTATAACAGTTTATATAAAGATCAGAGCGCTGAAGGTCACATAGAGTTTTAAGGTAATAATTTCGGTCTTTTCGGAGTGTCCACTCTGTAACTTCGTCATTCATTGCAAGAACTTACTACAAATGTTAACCATCTTTAGACGATGTGTCACGTGCAACCCCAATTGCTGCAGCTCGAATGTCAAAGTCACACTTAGCGGTTAAAGGTAAAAACTCGGTAATTCTATTTTATGTCCGCTCAGAAACTTTGACATACGTGGATAGATATCCGGACATTCTTGGCAGAAATGTCTACGAACATGTGACGGTGTGTCATGCGTAAGACCAAAAGAAAGATATCAAGAATAAGTGTTTCTGATAAACGCCACATCCATCTTGTTTTACGGCGACTTTTTAGCTTCTTATCGAGTTTAAAATAAGTAATAAATTAGAAGTGCTCGGTATATATTATATCTGTAACTATGGCAGTAACAATGCTTATTTTGGTACCGATGGATTCGGAAAATCATTGGCTGGATAATTGGCTACATGAAAAAAATCGAAACATCTGATAACTTAGATAACCGACATGCATGGTTAGTGAAATTTAATTAGCACATGAATATCAGAATATGTACATGAATAGGTGGCAATATTGAGAAAGTGTATGTTAATTCCTAAGCATGAATATCCATCAACTGTACAGTTCCTAATTTAGGATTTCTCCTAACAGTCGTTGTTGTGTCGCGAGCAACACAAGTGACTTGTCTCATATGGAAAAATCAAATTCCGATAGTACTTTCAGTACTTTGATTTTTTATTGTACGTTGACGTCTAAAAAAATTCCATTGTTAGGAACAACGTATACACTTCATTTTGTTTTAACGAAACGCCTCTCATCCGCCTTGAAAAATAGTACCATTTGTTGTATAAGTATACATTGCAGACTTTACAGTTTGACAAAAGTTTAAGATATATTGCAGAATTCTGTCTATTTTGAAAGCATGTGAAATATTTTGGCGATTTAAACAGTAAAACTAACAAGTATAATAATCACGTATTCATCCACACCGAAGTTCATTCATAATCTGTCCAGGTAATAAGATTTACTACATAGTGGAAATAGTTTAATTCGCAAAAGTAGTGCCACAATCTCAGTGTAGAGAGATTTCCAAAGACATTGGTTAGGTCGGCACATGCTAATTAATAAGGTGGAACACATCAGTAGTAACCTACTGATATGTTCCACCGTATTAATTAGCATGTGAATCCAAAAGTAAAATCTTACTTCAACTTGAAAGTTTTCTTACAAAACCAAACTTGTAGTAATCCTATGTCGGACAAATATCCTTGATAAGAACAGATAGTTTCTGAGCAATTGAAGGTCATTTCAAGTGCTAGTGACCTTAATTAGGTCAGCACGTGTTAATTAATTGGGCGGAACACATCAGTAAGTTCATGAGTGCAAAAGTAAAATCTTACTTCAACTTGAAAATTTTATTACAAGTTTGGTTATTACAAGTTTGGTTGAACCTTGCAACCAAACTTGTAATAAAAACCAGACTTGTAATAATTATTACATGTTTGACTGTAAGGATAGATGGTATAATGAATATGAAAAAAATGAAGGTCATTTCAAGCTCTAGTGACCTTAATTATGTCAGCACGTGCTAATTAAAAGGGCGGAACACATCAGTAAGTTCATGAGTGCAAAAGTAAAATCTTACTTCAACTTGAAAATTTTATTACAAGTTTGGTTATTACAAGTTTGGTTGAACCTTGCAGCCAAACTTGTAATAAAAACCAGACTTGTAATAATTATTACAAGTTTGGTTTTTATTACAAGTTTGGTTGTAACATCTTGCAACCAAACTTGTAATAAAAACCAGACTTGTAATAATTATTACATGTTTGACTGTATGGATAGATGGTATATTGAATATGAAAAAAGAAGGTCATTTCAAGCGCTAGTGACATTAATTAGATCAGCACGTGCTAATTAATGGGGCAAAACACATCAGTAAGTTCATGAGTGCAAAAGTAAAATCTTACTTCAACTTGAAAATTTTATTACAAGTTTGGTTATCACAAGTTTGGTTGGATCTTCGCAACCAAACTTGTAATAAAAACCAGACTTGTAATAATTATTACATGTTTTACTGTATGGATAGATGGTATATTGAATATGAAAAAAAGAAGGTCATTTCAAGCGTTAGTGACCTTAATTATGTCAGCACGTGCTAATTAATGGGGCGGAACACATCAGTAAGTTCATGAGTGCAAAAGTAAAATCAAACTTCAACTTGAAAATTTTATTACAAGTTGGTTGGACCTTGCAACCAAACTTGTAATAAAAACCAGACTTGTAATAATTATTACATGTTTGACTGTATGGATAGATGGTATATTGAATATGAAAAAAGAAGGTCATTTCAAGCGCTAGTGACCTTAAATAGGTCAGCACGTGCTAATTAATGGGGCAAAACACATCAGTAAGTTCATGAGTGCAAAAGTAAAATCTTATTTCAACTTGAAAATTTTATTACAAGTTTGGTTATTACAAGTTTGGTTGGTTCTTGCAACCAAACTTGTAATAAAAAACCAGACTTGTAATAATTATTACACGTTTGACTGTATGGATAGATGGTATATTGAATATGAAAAAAGAAGGACATTTCAAGCGCTAGTGACCTTAATTAGGTCTGCACGTGCTAATTAATGGGGCAAAACACATCAGTAAGTTCAGGAGTACAAAATTAAAATCATACTTAATTTATTACAAGTTTGGTTAGTACAAGTTTGGTTGGATCTTGCAACCAAACTTGTAATAAAAACCAGACTTGTAATAAGTATTACAAGTTTGGTTTTTATTACAAGTTTGGTTGTAACATAGCTCCTTTCAGCTGCTTCTGAAATAAGGGTTTGATAGCCTGGTGATCACACTCAATGACAAAATGTCTGCCACGAAGATATGACGCACAGTCCAAAACACTGTTGATCAGAACTCTAATTTTGTTGGTCCATACGACTGCTGCCATTTTGATAGTCCTTTTGACCCAAATCTCACAACGCGCTTCTGTCCATTCTCATGAATTTGATCATGCATGTCACCTAAACCTTTAGACTGCTGCCATTTTGATAGGCCTTTTGACCCAAATCTCACAACGCGCTTCTGTCCATTCTCATGAATTTGATAAAGCATGTAACCTAAACCTTTAGAGCAAGTATCTACAGCTAGTCGGAATTCCAAATCGTATCTTGGAACGGCAAGTGCTTCAGAGTTCAATAAACTGTCCTTGAGAGGGCACAAAAAGCGTCACTGCATGTTGAAGTCCATATAAAAGGCGTTCCTTTTTTCATTAGTTCATACACTGGATTGGCCAGAACACTGAAGTTTATAATGTACTTTCTGAACCAATTAAACATACCCAAAGCACGCACGCTATAACTCCTTTCGCGATGTCGGTATTGGGTAGTTAGCAATAACATCCAACTTACTCGATGGAGGACGTATACCCTCACTAGAAATCTCGTGGCCAAGGAATTCACCCTTGGTTACCCCAAATGAGCATTTTGAAGGGCCTAGTTTTAAGCCTGACAATTCAAACGTATTTAGTACATCATCAAGGTCTCTCAAATGTTTGTCAAATACAACAGTCATCCAAATAGCACAGTACAGACACAAATGTCAAGTTGTTAAGAAGTTTATCCATAAGCAATTGAAAAACATTAGGACTCTGTCTTAAACCCATTGGCAAACGCAAAAATTGCCATAACATGTATTAAATGCTGTGTACTTTGCACTGTTAGAAGTAAGACCTATCTGGAAAAATCCAGAACTCATATCTAAAAATGACATGTATTGAGGTGTGTTATCCGACAACGACTCGGTAAGTTCTTGTAGATCAGGTATAGAGTACCGAAAATCTTGGGTCTGAGTATTCAAATATCTGAAATCTACACAAAACCTGTATGACGACATATGTGCTCAACCAGATGGGTAAAACCCATATCAGGTGTGACAAATACATTCTTGTGTTTACACAAGACTTGATATAAACGGTCACTGTCAGACTGTGATAAATCACTGTTTGTGCGCATGTGGGACTTAAACGTGTCATAAACAGTCTGATCAACATCAGTAGGATGAGTCTTATCATTCAATAGATTGCGATTCGAGAGGACTTCGTTATCAGAAGTTTTGTTAACTTGACTGCTTTCGTGAACAGTCATACGTGCACATGATTTGAAAGGTATAACATCACATGAATTGTCACAAAGTCCAAATTTTGCTAATACTAGTATACTACCTTTCTGAATGTGAATAAGTTCATTACCAGGGTTAAGTATCTTAACACTAACTATATGATTCGGCATGCAAGTGAATATTGCCCTTGACACCAAAGCACCTTTGTTTGCCATCTCAGGATGTCCTACACAGAGTCCTTGCATACCGATCCCAACTCTGGTATCTAGTATACCCTGTTAAACACACTCCGTGCCACCTGGTTCAGCAACAATAATCCTTGCATTCTAAACCTTAGTCGTTTTCTTCACATCAAAAGTGAAACATTTTTTGCTAAAGTCTAGAGATCTATGATGTTCCTGCATATATTGTGTACCTAATATCATAGGATGAGATGCATCCTTATGACCAACATCATGTAATGAATTTCTAATGCGAATTTTGGCAGTAGTACAAATGTAAACAGACTGATTATTATCTAAAGTAATAGAATCTGAACATGTAAAAACTTCAGACTTCTCAGATCCCGGAATTGACTCTAAAATGACTGAGAAATGACATTTATACCACTCCCAGAATCCAATAATGCAGTAATTTGATTTTGTTTAACAAACACATTCAAATACATGAAGTTATGCGCATTATCATAAGTAATGTCATGTTCAGCCTGGCCCGGAATCCTGGGCGCATATGCAGGTCCAGGCCCAGTTAGTTTCCCGAATACTGCTTCCCTAACTTGTCACAATGTTTGGCAATATGACCATTGATTCCACATATTTGGCATGTTTGGTACTGTACAGATGGTGTTTTGGGGCCGATGCCCGTCCAGTTACAGGAACGTTTTACATGTCTGTATCCACTACATTTGTAGCACACAATAGGTGTCCTCTGAGGCCTATTTTGTATGGGCGGTTCAGGCCCTTGCAGAGACGATATATCATTAGTTAGGTTATTACTGTTAGTATTAATGCTACGATACCCATGTGGCTCACCAATCTTCGCTGAATGCAAGGCATCTCTGCATGAAGTCGTTCTACTTGCACGTACAAAAAATGCTAACTGGTGTGGTAAGCCTTGTGTGAATTTATTTATGATATCGCGTTCCTGCTTTCCCAGCTGGTGACCTTTTTCAACAAATGTAGCATGAAAATTCTCAATCGGTTGCTGATTATCGAAAAATACACTTTCAGTAAGATATATAGGGTCACTCGAGTTCGAAAACTCCTTACAAAATTCATTCTTAACTGCCTCCCATGATGATTTATCAGTAAATGTTAAGAACCATTGTAATGCTGGCCCTTTCAAGTGTAAATAGAATGCCGCTATTGCCCGTTGGGACTCATTCTCGAAGTTGATATTTGATAGGGTTAAACAACTTTTAAACTCTCTGATGAACTTCAATGCATTTTCATGCATGTAACCTGAAAATTTCTGCACAATTTTGTCTGTGAAATTAACACTATAGTTCGGCACGAAGTACGTTGCTGGTGCGGGTGTAGCCATTGGCATACCAACTGATTGTGATTCGCCAGCAAATGGATGCATTCCAAATGCATCTCCCAATCCAAATCCATCTGCTACATGTAACATATGATCAATAGAACCATTCATTTTTAGGTACATCAGAAACTTATAATACCGTTCGGATTCTCCACCATGTAATATTCTAACAACAAAATTTGGGGATTTTCTTCAATTTATTTTCTCACATAAAAACACTTGATCACACATTTCTACCGCCAAGAACAAGGTTCTTTTCATTTTGACCATAAAATATCCAAAAATGTTAATCGAACATGTGATAAGTAAGTCGGACGCTACCCACCACGCCCTAAATATATCACACAGGGACCTGAGGCGTGTTCAACAATGCGAACGCTCGAACTGCGATCGACCGAGCGCTTATCCGTACGCAATATTGGTACATGTATCGTGAACGGTTGCGAGCGCCCACTTCAATTTCAAGATGGCGTCCATAACAACAAAAGTTTACGGAAGTGAAAATACATAATTGTGTTTTATGAGATACCGAGCAGTCTCGACGATAACGACAGTGACAGGGTGTTAGAGATGGTTTCTGTTACACGCAAGAAGCCAGCCATTCTACTTGATACGGCGAGAACTGTGCCAACCAACAGTGATCCTGTGTTCAAGGCACTCATTCGAGTTTCGCATGCCACGAAAATCATTTCAGGTGAATATTTTCGTATATAAACATGTTTTACTCCAATACTTTCCTTGTTACTATCCAGGCCCGTAAGAAGGAATTTCAGATTTGGAGCTTATTTTAGGTATTCTCAGACAGTGGGGATATAGCCTCGTCTATAACTAAACGGTCTAATTACCAGTACAAGCAGGGATTCCTACGTCCCTGTTATACTAATAATATTGCTTTGTTATTATTAATTGATATACGTTTTATGTTTGGTAAAACGATATTAGGAGATCTACAAAATTAAATTTTATGGAAATACTTCTAGTATACTTAATAATTATTGTACATGGAGGAACAGTGGTGTAGGGATATATAGATCACTGGACTCCTAACCCAGAGGTTGTGGGTTTGAATCCCGATAGTGGCGGAATTTGACCGGAACCTCACGATCCCTTCTTTCAGCGCAAGTACTGGTCAGAATCTAGGAAGCAGTCATTGAGAATAACTTGTAAGTACTTGCTCTAGAATTGATGTAAAATAAATGAGTTTAAATTAAATTAATTATTGTACATGATCTTTTGATAAAGATAATTCTAATCAAAATAAACGGTTTTCATTTTTCAGTCACTATTGGAAATGGTTGGACTTCTCACTTTGGTGCAGTCAATCAGTCTGGAAAGACCTGAAGCTGGCGAGTGATTCCTCTGCAATCAGAAGATCTTTGGTGGTGTAGTTGATCGGTTTTGACTCTGTGAAGGTTTCCTACATTAATTACCTTGCTAACTTTTGTTGGGTAATGTGTGGGGACTTCCCTCAAAGATAAGTTGGCCAGACTGGGTTGTACACAAAAATATATACCCAATTGATTTACTCACAGGCGTAATTGTTGCTATAGATGGTTACATAGAAGTTACATACGGATTATTCCCATCACAGGACCTGCAGAATGTAATGACTCGTTATCATATACTAGTAATATGCAGGAAAAGATACCCTGCATTCTTTCTGCAGGGTGTTTGTGACAGCACATTGCAATTCAGAGATTTTTTATTCATACACTCCTAGGTCAGTACATGATTCATTCCAGGGAATTAAGATACTGTCTGCTATATATTGCAATCATTTGAAAACTGAGTGCCCTAATAATTACCACTTGTTAGGTGATTCTTCCTACTGTCTGTTTAAATATTTGTTGGTTCCCTTTAGGATAATGGTCATCTCACTCCAAAGCAAATATTTTGCAATTGTGTCCACAGTTACACCAGAGTATGTATAATTATATAGTAAGATACTTTGTGTTGTTGAAGCACACATTTAAAAAAACTTTAGTTTTTGGATGTGAACAAAGTGTCTATCATTCCACACATTATCTTTACATGCTGTATTTTACATAATTATATGCTTGAATAACCAATTTTTAAGCAAATTATCACCACTTGATAATGAAAAATAGTTGCTGGCCTGGGATAAAATCACTGAATTAGCTGCATGATCATTTTGTCAAATAATTTATCTTATTTTTATCATTTACTCATGTTACCACTTTTACTCAGGCTTCCTAGTAATTACTTCAATGAACAAACTTAATCATACTAAACTGAAGCTATGTTAGAAATTCCTTTGTAAATATTGATCTATTGTGAATTCTGCAAAATGATTATTAACTGACAAATCAAATTACTTATTTTCTACACTTCTAGACTCAAACTCCAAACTCCACAGATACTTGGAGGTCACAATTCAGTTGACTGCTGATAGTACTTTGAAAAAAGAACTAGTTTTACAACTATTTGGATTTTTAGCTCCCCTGATTCATCAGGTGAGCTTTTAGGGTCGATGAATGTCCGTCGTCCGTCCACAATTAGTTTGTTTACACTCTAGCATCCACAGCTCCTAATCGATCATAATCAAACTTGGTCACAATCTATATGACCACAATGTCTCGGCTAAGTTCAATTATGGGTGGAATCGGATCAGAACTTCAAGGGTTATGGGCCCTTGGCTTTGAAAATTTGCTATATTTGAGTTTGTTTACACTCTAGCGCCTTCATTTTTTACCGATCCTAATCATATTTACAGTGAATGTGTATGACCTTAAGGTCTTGAACAAGCTTAGTTATGGGTGAAATCGGACCACAACTTCAAGAGTTATGGGCCCTTGGAATAGAAAATTTGCTATATTTCAGCTTGTTTAAACTCTAGATAGCGCCTTCAATTCTTCACCAATCCTGAACATATAATCATAATCGTATTTACACAGAATGTACATTTCCCTGCATCCAGTGTTCATGAAAATTAGAGTTGGTTTTGATCAAAATCTATGTAAAAACGGGTTATACGAGATGAAAACTATATTACATGGTCATTAATTATAGTGTCTTTGTTCTCAGGTGAGCGATCTAGGGCCATCTTGGCCCTCTTGTTATTTATGTGTATTTGCAAATTTTATTTTCAATTGCAATTATGTTAAATAATTATTTTATAGTATATTTTTAAAGCTCTTGTTATGGTCTAACAAGTATTTAGTTAGGTATATAGATGTATACAAATGTAGATAAATGTATTCCAATATAAAATGTGTTAACACGTTATACATAAATAAAATATTCATATAACTAGAAACAAGATGAATTCGTGAATAGCCATGTCAGACATTTTATATCAAAGATAACACAAAAAGAGTTAAAATAAACCCTTATTTCCATTGTGGTCAATAATAAGCTATACAATGCTATTGTTTACTTATCTGTATACTGACTAGAAATGAATTCTGTATCTGTACATGTGGTTATTGAAATAAAATATTGAGTGATAAAGAAAGATATTTAGATAACTTCTATAGTACATCCTCTCCAAAGCAACACCCACTGGGAGAATCAAAATTATGTTGTTGTTGAGAAGTTGTTGCTCTATAGAGGTTAATAGTAAAAATGTACGAGTGGGAAAAATCATGCTGTCATTGAAGGGAAGTAATGTTGCTAAATAGAGGGTCGCACTGAAGAGGTTGTACTGCATATTAACACAAGTTACCAACCACTTAAAATACATACATGTAGTATAATATTGAAAGACATTTTAAGACTAATCAAATTAAAGTTGAAGCTATATTTCTATGTAATTTTCTAAGAAGTTAATTGACTTATTTGGTGTAAATGCAACATTATTAATCATTTGTGCCAATCAGTCTATGTCAGTGTCAATGTCAATGTAATTACTAAATGTATTTTTGTATAAGAATTGTTCAATATTTTAGCTCTTCATGTTAATTATCACGTTCCTCATAATAAATGGAAAATTTCAGTCAATTCAATCAATTATACAAATGTTATTATATCTAGATATTTCAAAATACATGTGATGACTAATTAGTTTACCTCACTTCTATTTTTTAGAGTATTTAGATTTCATTAAGTCTCATTTTAACTGTGTGAAGCATTGTAAGACATATAATTATATAGTTACAGGTAGTCATTTATCATATTTCAATTAGTTATATTAATAAACAAACAGAGAATGACTATGCTATTTCTTTAATATTATAATTATGTATTTGTTGAACAATTATTATGAATTGTGTTCATGCATGTTGTTAAAATTGAGACATGATTCAAATGACTGATGAAATTACTGCTTTGTTAGTAAAACTGTGTTTACGATTATCTAGAATTTGTTGTTTAAAGAAATATTAAAAAGGTGTAAACATAAATAAATAGTATAATAAATAGACAAATGAAAAACTATAGCACTACAATTTTTAGAAGTAGAATTTTTGTTTCTTTTAGTCTTAACCAGATACCTAGCAACTTGGATTGATTTATCAACAATGACTGGTTCAAGTAGCACTGTTTCATTTTTGTTGATCCCAGAGACAGACACAGGGATTTGTGTTTCTGACTTAGCAGGAATGCACACAGGCTTTTTGGTTTTGGCCAATCCTCATTGTACAACCAGTTTTGCATTTGTTAAGCCATCATGCACAAACAGCGTGCCATGCCCAAGATCAACAAAACATTTATTATCATACAAAAAGTCAATTCCAAGGATAACAGCATGGTGAGAATGACTTAAAACATAGAATTTATAATCAATGACAACACCTGCTAGCACTATCGGTAATTCAACTTGACCAATCACAGAGATTCTATGTCCACTTACACCAACAACATTTTGCAACTGGCTGGGCTTTATATTATTTAAATCTAAACCAGTTTTCTTAACAAAGTCATAACTGACACAAGAAATGGAAGCACCAGTATCAACAAGAGCAGGTCTACATTTGAGCATTTTTTACCCTAATTCCTGCCATATTTTTATTTAAAGGAGTGAAATCTCCTCATTTGCACTTTGTTTATTATTATGATTACTGCACAAATTATTCTCAGTTTGAGGTTTGAAAGAGTTATTTAAGTTGCCAGTAGGCCTGATGGGTGAATTATACTTTAAATTTGGATTTAATTTAGATTTATCAGGTAATTTATCTGAGTTATTCCCTTTGTGCTCGTTCATGTGTGTTTCCCCATGCACAAGCGCGAGTCCCTACTGTTTGGACTGCTGATCCAAATGGATTTGTCTACACTGATCAATATTGGGACAGTGCTGTTCATAATGACCAAAGCCTGTATTTAGACACTTATGCTTTGACTCCCTATTTGAGTAAGTGTAACCATTCCTACATTGTCTGTTGCGCTGTGGCCGATTGTCCAGCTGTTGGTAACGTTGTTGGGGATTGAACTGCTGCTGGTAGACTGGCTATTGTACCGGCTGTGGCTCAAACTGCTGTTGAACTGGCTGAGGCATCACGCTCTCACGGTTCTTCACTATCATGAAGAGGTGTTCCACCTGGTTGGCCAACGCACTTATTTTATGGTCAATGTCTGAACCAACCACAGCAGACACTTCAACACAATCCTGCTCAGAAAGTTCAGCCCTAATTGCAGCCTTTCTAGCTTCATCCAGTGTTTTGAGAGTTTGTGGCTTCACTATCTTCATGATGTTGGTTTTAAGTCCATCAACATAGGAAGCCACAAGCCACTGAACAGGCATGTTCTTGTTGTTGGTGGCCTTCTTATACCTAGTGGTATACTCACTGACCATCTCGTTTGCTGTTTGTCTTATAGATCCAAAGGAGAATGGAGCATCGCTTCCGTCAAAGCGTTCATGAAACTCTGCTCCACTGCCTCGGCATCTTCTTGTTCTGTTGGTGTGAGGCTATTATACCAAGCCTCTGCTTGGCCTGAAAGGTGAAAAGGAAATGTCTTTTGACTCTTTTCCTGGTTGTAGCCGAACATGCTGCTACACTGTTTTACATAGCGATGCAGCCATGCTGGCCCACTTTCACCTGGGTTGTCCTAAAAAGTTGGAATTTTTACGTGGGGCCTCATGTTGTCGTGTAGTTGTGGAAATACGAGTTGGCTTCCACCTGTGGTGATATACTCCTGGACTACTTCTTGGGTTGGTTCGTTCTCTAGGGCAAGTAGCTCTATTTGGACGTTGATGGCTGAGTCAGAAGTAGATGGCTCAGGTTGACTGGATGATGGAAGCTGGTCCACAGGAGTAGTGTTTTGAACAGCTTTCCTCCCTAGGTTGCCTTTACCACTCTTCCCTGAACGACCGATCTGGTAGTCACGTGCGTTACCAAGTTGGAGAGAGTTGTTCTACGGCTACGACCTAAGCTCTGGTCTCTACGGAATTGGCCAAAGTCTGCGTTCTGTGGAGTTGCCGTCATACAGGATCTTTACTCCACCAGTTTTAATGAAGCGGCTAACACGCGTTCCGAACACTGACTTCGGCACTGAGAGCCGGGAGTGAAATAGTGTTGTGTGTTTGTAGTTCTTAAACACACACTACGACGCTGCTGTTATATGTAGAATTATCTGGTTCCTAGCTGGAAACACAGAATTATGACAAAACTTTATAATTTATCTAATAAGTTTAATTGTTGAAATCCAGTATACAAGTGATACCTGGAAATCAAAATTAAGGGTTTATAAAGTTCTGTGTTCCCAGACTTACAATTGCCAAAACAAACTGCTGAGCAAACACTGAGACTTAAGCTCATCCTGCCAGGTTGCAGTTTCCTTTGTTTTGGCCTTTGATGTGGCTTAACTAGTGAAAACATGTAAAAATTTTTAGGAAGCTAGACCCTAAAAGTGTTGATAAAAACTGCTTAACTTGTGATAAATTATTAGTCTAAGCTTCTTTTTTCCTGATTATGCAAAAAGTTTAACAAAGTAAGTGTTTATTGAAAACCCTAAATTATTTCTTAATGAATAACAAGTAGTTTTAGTATGCTGCATTTGAAAAAACAAGATTAAGAATTATTAAATCTCCTTAAAAATTTAGCATTACATAATTATTTAAATGTTTAAAAGGCCTGAAATATAATGAAAAAGGAAAACAATGTTTTATAAAATTATGCACTATTTGACAAGCAAACATATGCATCATAATAGTAATATCATGATTAAGCGAGACTTACCTTTGGAAAAGGGAAGGCGAAGGTTGATCATGCTTTCATCCGACACAAAACTCCATTAGAGCTCACAAAGATTACGGACTCAGCGACCAGCGGCTATTAACTACACATGAGTACTTTCAGAATTTTGATACTGTGTTTATGTATCATATAAGTCTCTATTACATTAGTTACTGTATGGACCAAAATACATTTTTGCATAGTTATTTGACTTCTTGTGTTCATTTATATGTATTTATATTTAACCAGGTTTTCACAAAGTGAAACCTGATTATTAGAATGCCGGAAATGGCGGGCGGGCGTCAAACAGGCGGTGTCCGGTCAATAACTTAAGTTCGGCTTGACCAATCTTAACTAAACCTTGTATGCAGGATCCTTGAATGAAAACCTACCTTGGGATTGTATTTGGGATCAGTGGGATCAATGTCAAGGTCACTGTTACTAAAAATAGAAAATCAGTGTCCGGTCAATAACTTAAGTTTGGATTGACCAGTGTTGACTAAACTGGGTATTAAGCATCCTTGCATCAAAGGCTAGCTCAGATATGTATTTGGTGTCAGTCAGGTCAAGGTCGCTGTTACTAAAAATAGAAAATCAGTGTCCGGTCATAACTTAAGTTTGGAATGACAAATGTTGACTAAACTTGGTACTTAGCATCCTTGAATGTAAACCTACCTCGGGATTGCATTTGGGATCTATGGGGTCACGGTCAAGGTCACTGTTACTAAAAATAGAAAATCAGTGTCCAGTCAATAACTTAAGTTTGGAATTACCAATGTTGAGTGACCTTGGTATTTAGCATCCTTGAATAAAAACCTACGTTGGGATTGTATTTGGGATCTGTGGGGCAAGGTCAGGGTCACTGTTACTAAAAATAGAAAATCAGTGTCCGGTCAGTAACTTAAGTTTGGATTGACCAGTGTTGACTAAACTGGGTATTTAGCATCCTTGCATCAAAACCAAGCTAGGAATTGTATTTGGGGTCAGTCAGGTCAAGGTCGCTGTTACTAAAAATAGAAAGTCAGTGTCCGGTCAATAACTTATGTTTGGAATTACCAATGTTGACTAAACTGGGTATTTAGCATCCTTGCATCAAAACCAAGCTAGGAATTGTATTTGGGGTCAGTCAGGTCAAGGTCAAGCCACTGTTACTAAAAATAGTAAATCAGTTTCCGGTCAATAACTTAAGTTTGGAATGACTAATCATGACTAAACTGGGTATTTTGCATCCTTGCATGAAAGCTTAGATTTGGGATTGTATTTAGGGTCAAGGTCACTGTTACTAAAAATAGAAAATCAGTTTCTGGTCAGTAACGTAAGTAAGGATTGAGATATTGCGATGAAATTTTGTGTGTTGCTTACATCCAGTCCATGCTTTTGTATTGCATCAAACGCCAGTAGGGTCAAGGTCACTGTTTCTAAATATAGAAATCAGGTCACTGTTAACTTATTAGCCGTGTTTCTTGTTTGAAATACAGTTCAATATACTAAAAAAATTGTTAAACTTATTTCTGTGTGCAAAAATCTGCAGAAATATCTATTTACTTTTCCAGTATCATTAGTTACTTTTTTTTTTAACAGCGTAGATTCATATACTATGGAATGTTGAAGTGTCCTGCATTTAGAAAGTTAAATTACAATATGTAATCAAGCAAAACAGTAATTTTGGCTTAAAACATAGTTCCTATCATTTCATGTAATTGTCTCCAGTTTTTTGAAGGCATTCAATTTGTCTCCATATGTGGAATGCTCAGTATTTCACATTTACTATGTTAGGATACCTACGTCTATAACAAAACGACGCGTTGTGTTTTTATCATTTATTTAACATTAATAACCCAAGTTCCAAAAATGGTATGATCGTTTTCTAACTGTCTCTAACTTCTAGTCTTAACTGTTCTATCTACCCTGGTGGATGTATCTCTATATATACGAAAACCCAACTGCGTCCCAATTTCCAGCCCCCTCACGCAGATGTTAGTTGTTTAGACCAATTGTCCATCATGATACTAATTTTAGATAATAGTTTACTTTTTAAAATATCAAGTTATGGTTAATCGGGTACAGTTTATATATTTCTATAAACTAGCTGTCCAATCAACCAATAACATTTCATACTTTAACATTAAACATAGAATGTTCTAGAAATTCCTTTTATCTTCCCACCAAGTACTGCCAAATATGGGGATTTGTTTAAATGTCAATTTGTACTTGAATGAGTTCCAATTCAACAAATGCATGTATTCTACATGTATGACCAATACTCACTATTAGTCTCGTCGGTACACTATATTGATCCATACATGAGTATATTAAAAGGTTGTTTACCTACTACATGCATAATTAAGATAATTAATTACACATGTAAGCCGACCATGTTACAGCCCTCCCATAACTAAGTAATTAATTACTCTTTATTAATGAAATACTTTACTATTTCGAAGAGTCTAACATGGTAAGCTCCATCCACCAAGAAGGACCATAAATATAATAAAAATATACATTTCATAATCGCATGCAACGCATTAATCATCGGAATTAAAACACAATTAAAATTAAAGCAAAACACATCACTGAATATGAAACATCACTTAAAAGTTCACTACCACATCTCGAAAGTTCACGTGTAGTTTTCCAATTCCGTGGACAATAAAAGATATAATTAATAAAAGATTTAAAACACATATACGTTATGAAAAGAATGAATGAAAAGAATGTCTGATTGAGTAATATCGATTTCAAGGACGTGTAATTTAGGTTCTTCATTCGTCGTGGTCGCCATTCTGCGTCTGATTCTTCTCTTGTATTATGAATATTTCTTACTATTGTGGTTGGGTGAGGTCTTATTTGGTTGTCATTTCTGTAATATTGTCGCATAACTTCTTGGTCATCTGTCTGTAATAAATCAGGAATTCAGGTTTTTAACTATGTTTCTTCTTGGCAGATACTTTAAGAGTATCGTGCCTAAATGTTGTCTTATATGTCGTATGATACCGTTGATGAATGTTCTCTCAGCAGATAATTTGAGATTATCGTGCCTTGGCTAGTTTTATGTATCATATTATACCGTCGTTGATGGTTGGTTACATGGGTTACAATTATTACAAAATTATTTACATGTCCACATTTTGTGTATCACTATTACCAAGTAGGGTAATTGTCGACGTCATCTCCAAAATATTTAACTTTTCTTCTCCTGCCTAGGACATCACCAGAAGATACATGAATCTTCAAGGCGACACAGTCGCCTTCACGTTGACATGTTGGTGATGGCTCTATCACAGGAGAGACTTCCTCGGAACAGCAAGATGGCTTTGAGACATTCATTGAGTCATGCGTATTGGCTAACCTTTTACAATATTTCTTTTTACAGCGTTGACTTATTTGTTTTCTTTTAATTATAATTACAACAAATACACATAATACAATCGTTGACAATGATATCATTACATAATAAATCATTGTTGTAGAATCATCATTAACATAAACGGCTTTGTATTGTTTTATCTTATCAACAAAATCAGTCATTGGTATTTCAGTCAATGTAAACAAATGTGATGGTATATGAACAGAAGTTAAATTTGGAAATGTTGTTTCGAACTCTTGCAAAGTAATAAGTTTTGAAAAGTTTCCAGATCGTAACAATAAAAATAAAGGATCTGACATTTTAGTTACAACATTTTTCTCAAAATTTTCTGGCAACTCTAAGTGTTGATTTGATGCTCTACATATATTATTTAATTTTATATAACCTAACGGTGAATGAACAGTGACTATTGTCTGTTTGTCTAACCCTCTACAATTTACATTAAAGTTCATTGCTTTAGAAGTGATAATGACCCAATTCCATTAGTCATGTAATTTGTTATTGGTAATTTCGAATTGTACACTTGTTTCTTACACTGATGTTTAATGTCATCTGTATTTTTCATAAACATTGAAATAACACATAACTTATTCAGATTGGTATGATATAATGCAACATTTGGTTTACAAAATCGGACAAAGCTATTGCTACACATTTTGTAACTATTTTTGGACAATACTTAGTTCTATCTTTAGATATCATAAATGTATCTGATTCAAGGACATATTCTGCAATGAATGACATCCCATCTATAGGAAGAGGAAGAGGTAGATTATGACTCTTATAGACTTCATATTCTTCAGTCGTCTTAAGCAAAGGTATTTTCAAAATAATACGGATTTGATCATTTTCCACATACGTTTTACAGGTAAGTGTCTTATAAAAATGCCAGATATTGGTTCTCGGATTTTCCGAAAGTTCAAGATTAAGCGGTAACTGTTGTTCAACGTCTAGTAAAATAGATTTCAAATCTTGAGGAGAAATAGTACTGGTAGATAAATGATTCAAAGATAACATCGAAAGTTCAGACTTATGATTTTCTAAATAAGAAACGGCATTTCGCGTAGTTTTCTTAATTTCATCCATTACCATTTGCAATTAGAGATAATTATGTATTAACTGCTCTAGCCTCACAAATCTTTTATCAAACATGTTTTTTTAATATGTTTATTTGTCCTTCTAATCTCTGCAAACATCCTACTATTTCCATAATTGATCTTCTATTTTCCGAAACTTGTAACCTTGTTAAATTCAGTACAATTTCAGTTCCCCCAGAAATTGTTTTCTTAATTTCCATAATGTCATTATCTTTAGATTGTTCTAAGACCATGTCAAGGTCTGTCTCAGATAATTCAGATCCATCTGGTTTTCTTAAATTATCTATTTCTGGTAGGTTACAACTTGCGAACTGTTTTGGATCAAAGTTTGTAGTGTCAAGGACATTAATTTCATATAAATTAGCATTGACATCAAGAATTATATCATCATTATCTTCATTTATTCTTGGGTTCGAGACATTGTCTGGGTGTCTGCTAAGTAGGTCAGCTACAGAATTGGTTGTACCTGTATGTATTCAATGGTACAGTCATACCCTGACATAGATAATGCCCATAATTGAATTTTCTTGTTTTGCATAGGTGACTCAAGTAAGTATTTTAATGGCTTATGATCTGTCCTAATAACAAATGTTGCATTATGCAAGTAGTAATCTAATTTTTGCAGTGCATAATGTATTGCATAAGCTTCCTTTTCTACAGTAGACCATTTACATTGAGTTTTGCTAAGTTTGTGAGACAGATAATAAATGGGTTTTTCTTCACCATCACATATCTGTGTCAAGCAAGCACCAATACAAGTATCACTCGCATCTGTGTAAAGTACATAAGGTAACTTCGAATTTGGATAGGCCAAAAGTGGGACAACTGTCAGACTTTCTTTGATGAAATCAAAAGCTTTTTGATGTTTATCAGTCCATTTATAATGAGCATGTTTTCTAGTCAATGCAATAATTGGTTCTGCTATTTGAGAATAGTTAGAAATGAATCTACGGTAGTAAGAACTCATGCCTATGAATGACCTAACTTCTCTTACACACTTTGGAATAGGTAATGACCTAATTGCATCAATTTTTCCATGATCTGGTTTAATTCCTTCAGAACTTATGACAGAACTAAATAATGTGTTTGAGTTTTAAGCCAACCACATTTTTACAATTTTAGTTTAAGTCAACGTTTACGTAACCTTTCAGATATTAAGGTCAAATGTTGTAGGTGTTCTTCATTCAAATGTTGCACTAAATATCAAAATGTCATCTAAGTACGCAGTTGCAAATTCACTACAGTCATGTAATACTATTGACATTAATTCTTGGAATACGGCCGGTGCATTTGAGAGTCCAAAAGGCATAACATTGAATTCAAATAAGCCACGGTGGCATGTAAATGTAGTTTTCTCTTTATCTTTTTCATCCATGAGAACTTGCCAATATTCACTTTTTAAATCTAAGCTAGTGAAAAATTTTGCTTTGCATAATAAAGCGAGAATGTCATCTGATACGAAATTTTCTTAGTAATTTTATTAAGTTTCCTAAAATCGATACAAAATCTTTTTGAAGAATCGCGCTTCGGTACTATGACCACGGGAAAAGCCCAAGGTGATCTTGACCTTCTTATAACTTCTGCATCTAACATCTCATTAATTGCTTTATCGATTATTTCCCTGTTATTGATTGGAGTTCTGTACGGTCTCATTTTAATTGGGGGATGATTTTCAGTATCAATTTTCATTTTTACTGTATCAGTATGACCAAGTTCAGAATCTTTATTTGCAAATAAGTCTTGATTTTTAGTAATCAATTTTTCAATATGTGGCCTATATTGATGCGGTACATCTAGATCATTTAAGTTCAACTTACTCTCTATGTTTATGTTTTGACTGACAGTATTTATGTTTTGAATATCATTGTTTTCACACTTATGAATTCGCGCCAACAGTCCATGCCTATAAACTTTAAACATTTTGTTTGTATTGTTAACATATTTTAGCGGAATTCGGTTTAATTGTTAGAGTTGTTTTCATTCTTACAGTGCTAGCTACATGTATGTCTTCGTCCAGTTTAACATAATATTTTCCTTGAATTATTATGCATTTTAAGTCAAAGTACATTCTCACATCATTTTGTTTAAGCCAGTCCATATCAAATTCCTATTTAAATTATCTACTACTATGAAATCCTGTGACATTTCGGTACCACCGATTCTGAGGTGAACATTAATACATCCTAAAACCCCTAATGAACTACCATAGCTGATTGTAAATTGATGTTATTTTTCATCAATTTTGGTTTTAACCTTGATAAATTCCAAACTGTTTTCGGCCTTTGGGTATTTTTATAAAATGATCATTTTGTACTACACACTGCCTAACCAAATGACCTTCCTCACCACAATTATAACATCGTCTTCTGTCAACGTTATGTACAGTCTTACAGTCCTTTGCCTTGTGATTACGGCCTTGGCATTTAAAACATCTTAACCCTCTACTATAGTCCACCTCCATAGGTTCCTCCCTACGGCTGGACATCCTAACCCTTTGCCTTAGATTGTTCTCAGTTGTTGTGATATTTATTGCGTCTTGTAAGGTATCAGGTCGATTCCTATACTTTTTTATTTTCAATTGATCGTTGTTTAGTCCGTCTGTAAAAAGGTCTATTAAATGTCTCTCAACTGCGTCATTGTGACCTATACCCCTGTATGCATCTTCGGCTAGACTCAGGAGTCTTTCCGAAAATACATTTATACTTTCCCCAGATTTTTGTTGTATGTGTCTTAACAAAGAAAGGGCAGTACTAGCGTCTGGTACGTCCGAATATCTTTTTGCTAATTCTGATCTTAAATTCTCAAATGAACAATCTGTATCTGCCTGCGTATATCTCTCTATAAACCCACTAACAGAACTTATTGATGATTGGTAAGCTATTAATTTCTTTTTAGTATCATTTGCCCCCACTAAATTTGCATATTTGTCTATTGATCTTATCCATTCCCTGAATTGTTGTTGTGTACCATCAAATTTTATCACTGATTAGGAAATACCGTGAATTGTCAATGCATTAGAAACACCATTTATTTCTTGCCTAAGTCCTTCATACATATTTATTTCTTCCATTATAAATTTATTAAATTATTGTTATTAGAAAAATCAACATCTATAAAAAAATCTAATTTAACTTAATTTAACAATCAAACATTTCAAATAAATTTTCTAAATCCAACATTTTTTTAAAAATTTCAATTTACACAATATTCTTAAGTGTCCTTTCACATATTTTTCAGCCAACAATTTTAAGGTTAGTCCCTACGCATAAATCTACAAATATCTTCAAAACATCTTACCTTTGGCTCCATTTTTGCGTATCCTGGTCGTCGGCACCAAATCTTTCGTCTATAACAAAACGACGCGTTCTGTTTTTATCATTTATTTAACATTAATAACCCAAGTTCCAAAAATGGTATAAACGTTTTCTAACTGTCTCTAACTTCTAATCTTAACTCTTCTATCTACCCTGGTGGATGTATCTCTATATATACGAAACCCCAACTGCGTCGCAGTTTCCAGCCCCCTCACGCAGATGTTAGTTGTTTAGACCAATTGTCTATCATGATACTAATTTTAGATAATAGTTTACTTTTTAAAATATCAAGTTATGGTTAATCGGGTACAGTTTATATATTTCTATAAACTAGCTGTCCAATCAACCAATAACATTTCATACTTTAACATTAAACATAGAATGTTCTAGAAGTTTCTTTTATCTTCCCACCAAGTACTGCCAAATATGGGGATTTAGTCTCGTCGGTACACTATATTGATCAATACATGAGTATATTAAAAGGCTGTTTACCTACTACATGCATAATTAAGATAATTACTAGTAATTACACATGTAAGCCGACTATGTTACACGTCTTATGGGTTTCTGTCAGTGTTATATAAAACGTTAATTGGTACATATAAGTAATTCGTGTACGTAGAACCTGTTTTATGAATGTGTAAGTTTTTTGAGAATGAATTACTGCACTTAGTAGAACTTAACATAAAAATCTAGCTGCAAAATGCTAATCTGTGTATAAATAGCATGCGCTACAGACTCAAATATGAAACACTCACAGGTTATCATTCAAAGTAATCTTCCTTCTTGATGTTTTGATGCCATTGACACAGTCATGTGTATGAAACATTGCGATGATGCAGACTAATTACTATGCCATTAGCAGAATAAAAATACAATAGTGCTTCCACAAATCATTAATTGAAACACAATCCTCTTGACTTTCCACTATATAGTACTTAAACAAATTTACAGAAAAACGGCAACCCAGGTTTAAAATGTAGATGTGCTAGAAGTGACAAAATTAACTTGCTTTGCTCACATCGAAATACTTCAGTGCTAGCAGCGCTTTGATTATTGTATTCAGCTATTTGAACACAACTATTTGATGTTGATATCTTCTCAACATATGCTATATATACGCCAAAAAGTGTACATATTCATACCTTTACTTTGTATTTTACATTTTTCGTTTATCTATGTTTGATTGTACTTTGTTTCTATCAATTGGACTACACAATGCTACATGGTAACGGTTTATATGTAATGAAATTATTATAAAATCGTAGAAGTATTAACTCTGTGTTTGTTGTTCATCTTAGTAAAGTGTACATCAATTCAATTATTCCTTAATCTATGTTATTAAATGCAATGCGCGTGTATACACCTCACAAAATAATCAAATGCAAGAATAAAATATATGGGCCGGTTTGACCATAAAAAATGTTACGCAATAAAACGTGAATCATTCATGATACTACAATAGCCCATGCATTATTGTTGTTACCTAGTATAACAATGGAATCTAAAAATAATTACGAATAAACATGCTTAAAATCTAAAAAAAAAAATGTATGTGGCCGGTTTGTGGCCGGATTGACCAAAATAAAAATTAAAGTTTGGCCGCTTTAACTTTTTTGTGGCCGGTTTGGTTAGATGGCGGTTTAACTTGAGGCCGGTTTGACTTTCTTCCTGCCTTAGGGTGCTTTTGTTGAAAATATCCGGTTTCAGTTTAGGTTTTAGGTTTGGTTACATATTGATTAGTAAACTAAAACTGCTTTCGATTAAAAGTGGATGTTAAACAAACGGGCAGTTTGAAGAAGCATTTTAATCTCCATGGCAACAAAACAGATCTTTACTATGTTCTTAATATATCAACAGGAGCACACGCTTATGGCCCATTCTCACACAACTTGGACAATTGATGTCTTCAGTGTAGAAAATGATGACGATTTTCAATGAAAAGGAAAAAAAGTTAACACTTTGTTTCATGTGAACAATTAATATGAATACTTAAAAATGAGCTTACATTTTGGTGAATAAATAGCTGTTTTGGTCTAAATTAAGAAGGAATAGTTATGCAGGTGCGTCTAAAATGCTGTGTCTCCAGGTACATAATACAAAATAAAATCCATCCTGTAAAACAGCTACGACATAATTCCAGCACAGTACCGAATATATTTCGTAGTTAGTAATGAGTGCTAGCCAGCTGAACTATTTGTTTTTTAAAAATCTATCAATTAACGAAAATGCACACATTTTGGGTCGTGTCTCCAAATTATCGAAATCAACGGGACAACATTTAACACTCAAGTCTTAATGTACAAAAGAATAACTTTTGACATAGTTAATGTGCTTTTTGAATTCGTAAAATGTAATAAAATGAATGTTGGTTTCAATTTATATCTACGTATTATACGAGAACAAAGGATAGGTCATGCAATCCGAATTTCCCAACGTAATTTTCATGCGATAATCAACGAGTCCGTAGCAAAAACTGAATTGAAATGCATATCCATGCATATAAAGATGGTATAAAAGCTTAACATGACGAGCTATATTCCCCACCAAGGTATTGCAGAAACTTTTCTTCATACGTGTAAAAAATATTCGATTTTGCTGTGTTAGAATCTAGAAATTTAAAATTAACATAAGCAACGGGACGTAAGCAACGGGACACACACTGTCAGGATAGGACTAAATCTTGCACATTCTTGTCGCTATAATATATATTTGGGCTCATATATGCTTCAAAACGTCAACAATATGTTTATAATTGTCGTCTGTCATGGATTTCAGAAAAAAAACGGATAAAAACACATCCGCCTAAACTTCGTTTTTGAGGCGAGTAAGGGTTGATACCGTCTTAAGTGGTGAATAGCTTATAATTTATAAGCTGTTACTGATTTTGCTTGTTGACATATTAATATACCGTTTTCAAGCCACTGCCTTATTTTATAAAGTCTTATAGACGTTTTCTGTGCTATGTAATGAAGGCCTCGTTGATTACGTAGTGATTGTCCCGTTGATTTTTTATTGGACTATCATTTTGATAATAACAGTAACAATTTGTTTAGTATTTATATACATTTATTAATTTCTAAATATGTTCGGACAGCATGCAGAATTCAAACACACAAGTAAATTTGGTGTAATAATGTCTGATTAGATGTGTAGAGCGCATTTAGCACGCAATCATATTCGATGTAGGTCAGTTTTTACATCTTTGTAAAATATAATTGTTCAATATTAATACAAACTGCACTTTAAGTATAAAAAAGATGTATATAAGTATTCTGCAGTGCCATGCGTTTAGTATCCCTGTAACATTTCGAGCAAAATTGATAACACATTTAAGTGGAACGGAGAAATGCAGTTGTCCCGTTGATTATTCAAGAGTTGTCCCGTTGATTACGTACAACAAATCTATGAATTTTCAGCCATGTTGGTTAGTTATCGAATTGATGCATATACTTTTATATTCGCAACCATGCATATTCGTATTTGCATTATGGCGAAGTCCAATTCGCAAAGAATTATAATCTACGGGACAACTCTTGAATAATCAACGGGACAACATTTAATTCGTGTGATAAGTTCAATCAGTTTGTCTGACGAATAATATATTCGCTTTGACCATCGTAAGCATATACTTGTTTCGATTAAATAGTTCAAATACATTTATCTTCTTTAAAGTGGTTTTATTTCACAACTTAATTCAAAGTTTTTCAAAAATGAAGTAAAAATTATTGATATATTTTCAAAAAGCATGACATAGTCCAAGTATTCCTCACTAAAGGGGGGAAATCGCGAGCTTATATCATATTTTATCCTATTTTGCACAGATATTCATTGGTTACTTGTACAAAAGTTATACCAATTCATGGTTATATAACATCGAACTATCATGGATACTGTTTAAAAATGCAGTAAAAAATACAGCAACAAGACCAATTAAACATCCGAATCTCGAAAACTGTTAATATGTTGCTGGTAAAATTTTGGAAATCAGTAGTTTATATGTATCCTGATAGGTGCTAAGGAAATGAGTAAGTTCTGGGAGTACAGAAAAATCTTCTTTTTTTTACCCAATTGTCCAAGTTGTGTGAGAATGGGCCTTATAAAGAAAAAAAGAAAAAAGAATGAAGTTATTCCCTGAAAAAAATAATATTGTCTTGCAGTGGAAATCATGGTCACACCACGCGAAGTCGTGTCAATCAAGTCTTGTAACAGTTACTGCAAGTTGACGGGACACTGTAAAATGTGTGCAAAAATAAGAATACAGTACATGAACCAACTATTTAGGATGTCATATTTGGAAATGTAGAAATCTGACCATAGTATAGCTAATCAGATTAGATAAGAAATTGTGTATTGAGAGTTTCAGATATTGATCAACATGGTCAGCCATTTCCCGTGCTCAACTGCATGTAATTTCGGACGCATCAAACCGACCAAACCGCCTCTGGGAGTAGTTTGGAAGGTTTGACAATCCGGTTCGAGATTTTTTTAACAAACGGCAAAACCTGTTTTCGTTTCAAACCAGTTTTACTGAACAAACGGACAGTTTGACAAACCAGTTGGAAACTCAATCTGGTTTGTTGCAAACAAAAGCGCCCTTGGTACTGTCTCAAGAATATCTCAGAAAAGGGGCAACATCAGATCTGTATAAATATTAAAGTATTCTAGTAAGCGGTGTTGGTGCTAGACAAAATGGTAAAATCAAGTTTACCACTTGAGTTAGAACCCATTCAAAACATTGTAAGTCCTAATACGGTCCAGGTCAAGTTGAGGTTGGGTGATATGGGTGGATTGGGAATGGTCCTAGGAAACAACTGTATAAATATCAAAGGGATAGATAAAACAAAACAAATCTAGTTAAACAAGAAATAGCCCATGTATGTGACATTTTGATTCCAAATCAGTTCTAGGTCAAACGAGTTTGGGTACATAATGGGAACGATCCAAGGTAATAACCGAATAAGTATCAAAGCATTCTAGTTGGCCATGTCGGTGCTAGACAAGAAGGTAAAATCTAGTTAATGAAGAAATAGCCCATTTACAATTTCTAAGAAGGGATAGCCCATTTATATGACATTATAATCTGGATTATACGTTTCAAAGAGACAGATAAAACAATTTAACCTAGTTGACTAAGAAGGGATAGCTCATTTATATGACATTGTAATCTGGATTATAAGTTTCAAACAGATAGATAAAACAATTTAACCTAGTTGACTAAGAAGGGATAGCCCATTTATATGACATTGTAAGTCCCAATGATCGATGTCAAAGTGAGGTAGGATGTTATGTGTGAATTGAAAATGGTCGAAGACAACATCTGTATGAGTATCAAAACATTTAGTGCCAATATTGGTACTTAACAAAAGGTAAAACATAGTTAGGAAAGAAATAGCCTGTTTTTACAACATTAATATGTCAAACCGAGGTTGGGTGATATGGGTGGATTGGGAATATCGTGAGTTATTTACATTGTTAATTTTATAAAAAAAGGATACAAACCAATTCTCATCAGATAATGCTTCTTACATAAATACCCTGACTCATTGAGTTGGTCAGCTAGCTACTTAAATATTTACGTATTACTACTATGGAAGCCTCCAACAGAATGACCAAAATGCAAAGCTATACGCTCTTTTATGCACTGCGCTACATGTAAAATTCAATGTGATTGGCCAATTAATGACTGCCAGTGACTAACGGTGTATTTGATTGGTTAATGAAAGGATTGTCTAACAGAACAAAAGTAGAAATACTTATCGTTGTCGTCTCATCTATAAATTAACACAACATAGATCTAAGAAATATATATACGAAATTAAGGTGAAGATATATGTGTTAGCGACTTAGCAAATGCTAATTTCTTTACACAGCCAAATTATATTAAATTAAGACATCTACCATCACTGGATGTCCACTTTTAACAGTAAAATATAATATATAATGATACATGCAATTTACTTATGTTCGTACACTTTGATTGTTCAGTAATCAAATAAAACTGTCCATACGTTAAAGTAGGATATGAAATATGATTGTTTTGTAGGATAACGTGTGTTTGGTATATAAAATGTGAAGTGCTTAATTGTTGAATTTATGGAGTATTTCTTTCATTACACGTGACCAAGAAAGGCGGTCTTTATATTGACACGTGAACACAATAATGACATACACTATAGTATTATACATTCAGTAATGTTGCAATTAACTGGGCTTAAAATGGAAGATCAATATAGTTACAAATCGGATCCTAACAATAATACTTCACACCAGTTGGTGCAAAAATACATTGCGTGCTGAGTTTACTTCTTGTGTTGTAGTGGTGTGAATAGTGATATAGTATTTCAGTGAATGGATTACGAAAGGCGAACTGGGTATGTTTATTTGTTTTGTACATCGAAAGGCATATGAGCGAAAGATTTTGATATCATAATATATTAGTATGAACTGTCACCAGTGTCCCTCCATTGTGAAGCCAAAGACTTATATATACCAGGGATGCTATATTACATATTATATTTATATAGCATCCCTAGCTGTATATACGTATTTATATCTATACAAGTCCTTGGTGTAGCTAAGTATACGACCGGTACTACATATTAGTTTCAGCATTTATTATACTTCAGATTGTATAATCAAATTAAAGTATCATTAATTTTTTATAAAGTGTCGACAATTATTGTAATAAATCATTACAAATAATACTAGCGTACACCGTAAGAATGTGCATTCGTCTCAGTAAGTACTGTATACTGTCGATTAGCAGTACGACGTCACAACACGTGACTACTCTTTCAAAATGGCGGCGCATATGGAGAATCGCTAAATCGCTAAATGCCAATATTAAATAACTAATATTTTTGTTATAAGATGGATTTTTTTAAAATAAAGTACAGGAATCATCATCAATCTAATAGTTCTACACAATTAAATGCCCGAAAGGCTAACATTGCGTTGCCCTTTAATAAAGATATATTTGGCAAATCCGTCTCGCAAATAAGAAGAGAGACGGAGTCCGGTATTCCGTACTTTATATCCGGTATGACTTAATTATTGTTATTATGCGCGTATAGAAATTCATATTCTCGATGAGCGTATAGAAATCCATATTCGTGAGTGCATGTAAGCTACGAATATGAACGATATCAGTCATCATTTTTTCATTTATTAATATCATGATACTGACTTCACAAAAAAATCACACATCACAGGATAGATATTGACAAGTGGTCCAATATGACGGAAGAAAACAGGAAATATAGAACTAGTAAATTCCTAAGCGATAAAGGAAAATCCAACCAAAACACCATCATTTTACTGAGTGGACATAGAACTGTCCAAAAATACCTAACGCCGGCAAAAAAACTCAACAAATGAAGAGATTTAACGTGCAGAGAGATCGCGCACACCATCTGCAAAACGAGTGTTGTCAGCGTAGACTTGTGAATTTTAAACCCGGACAATTTGTGCATTAATACAATTTCTATGTTAAAATATTATGAAAATCAATTGATTAATTATTTAACATGTGAAATATTTCTAAACTGTTAGTATGTCAATCTATTGTGCAGTTATCATTTATATCATATTCCTTATATTTTTGTTTTTAATATTTTATATACACTGTACATGAAATATGAATTTCTAAACGCTCATGACGAAAATGAATTTCTTTACGCTCTCACGAATATGAATTTCTATACGCTCAACACGAATATGCATTTCTATACGCTCTCACGAATATGAATTTCTATACGCTCAACACGAATATGAATTTCTATACGCACTCACGAATATGAATTTCTATTCTGTCAACACGAATATGAATTTCTATACGCTCATGACTAATATGAATTTCTATACTGTCAACACGAATATACGCTCATCACGAATATGAATTTCTATACTCTCAACACGAATATGACTATCCCAGCCAGCAAACATATGTCGACCCGATATCAAGCCGACATTGTCATCAATATCGTCCCTACATCGGCATCTTGATCGTTTCGACATCGGCCCGCCTTTAATTTGCCCGACAGGATTTCCCCGATATTGATCCGATGTTCTGCCGATGAAAAACCGATATTCCAGGAATCGCTTTAATGACCCCTAAAATACTGGTATAGACCTACTGCGAACAGAAGCTAGTAAGATAAATATTGTATAAACTCATACTTGTTCATACATGGATCAGAGTCTGTTGCAATGTGAGGAAACCACCAAACTAGCCCGAGTATTTCTCAACACTCTCTCAACACCACCTTAACATCAGCTTCCTAAACACTTTGAATTGTCCTTTGTACAGCTTCAGCTACAAAATAATTAATTAATAAATTGATAGCACAGTATTTAAAAACATACAATAAGCACAATCCATTTCCTTTTACTAATGCAATTAGCCAAATATTTCCTATTTCATGTACATAATTAGGTCCAAATTAAATCATACTGTTGTAATAGGAGGAAAATAATGTACCCAATTCGAGGGCTCGAACCCGCGACCTCCTGCTTGCTAGTCAGATGCTCTACTGACTGAGCTAATCGGTCTAGTGAATATCCCATCCAATTCATAAATACAATATATCACACCGCTACATTCCTCCTTCCCTTTTATTCAAAATCATTAATATAAATTAATTGCGACAAGCACAGGTTCTTTCGACTAAACCAGCCTTTGCTTCACCCTAGCTATAGGATTTCGAGGCTAGTCTCATACTAACGGCATCAAATGTAATAAAAAGAGGAACATAATGTACCCGATGCATGGCTCGAACCCGCAACTTCTTGCTTGCAAGTCAAATGCTCTACCAACTGAGCCAATCGCGCTGGTGAATATCCCAGCCAATACAATATATCACACCACTACACTACTACGTGTAATCAAGCTTAAACTTGAATTCATGTCTTGAACATCTAATTGTTGTATACAATATATACATGTATGATAATAATTACATTTGTAACTTACAATGAATGATACAGTATTGCAATCTTGCAACATAGCCATTGTATATTCCGACACACTCTCTAGGTACTAACTACTAAATACATATGTATGCCATGCTGTTTCTTAGGTATCCTTCCCTTGGAGGGCAGACTAATAGTTGACCTGTAAAATATAAAATCAAATTCAAAAACAACATATATTTCTAACATGTACCATGTAACAATCTATGGTATCTAGTCATACTTAAAAATTAACAACATTAACAGAACAATCACATGATTTATACTTGTATTATCTGAAAAATATCTACCTAAGGCACCTATCAGAGTCTAGGTAGATATTTTTTTCATCAATATATTTCAAAATATTATTTATAATTATAATTTTTTATAATAATTATTTATGCATTCATTATTTATACAGAATGAATTAATATGAGCAGTTGCATGAAAGTTTAATGTCTAATTGATATAAATTTACCATTCAAGCCCCACATACCTGTCATTTTATAAAAGTTGTAATTCCTTGAATCCTCTAAGTGCTTAATTTTCTCCAATCAATCATGTTTACTATATTATTTAGCAACTTAGTGCACTTTCTGTACTTTAAAAACCAATTCTGCTTCATTTTTTGATACTGTAATGCTGGTCTGGAGCTAAAACAGAGACAAATGGAAATAAGAGTAATTTTACACAAAGATTTAAAAACAATTTTAATTTTAATTATTAGACTGAGTACATACTGGTCTTTTGTCTCTGGTGTAAATAAACCATTATGGTAAAACAATGAAATCAAATGAATAACATAAAATTCCTTGAATGTAGATAGTCCGCATAAACATGAACTTAGCAATTTTCTTTTGTTATAGACAGTCGCGAAAACAGATGACAATAAAGCAACAAGCTAAAATAAGTTCCCAAGATAATTACAAACATGTACTTTACTGCCAATATCCATCCGCTGTTGTTGTTGTATGCCTTTTAAAGTAATTTTCCAAACTCACTGACATGTTTCTTGCAACGAAAACTTCTTATTTTCATGAAATCTATCCGAACTGCTGCTGACACTAGTTTAAGAAATTCAAATATGGCGTTCAGCACTAATTCAGGCAGTTGACCTAGATACTTAAATCTTGTTACAAGTTATCTAAGATAAGCCAAGATAACATATTTCAACATAACATGAATTAACGTTTTGCTTCTTCACTTCTTTCATTTGCCTCATTGATTATGTAAAAACAGTTAACTCATTAATGACAAAATACAGTCGTCTACTTTGATATATAAATCGGCCCTACATCAGTCCGACATCTACCCGACATTGGGATTTGAACGAATATAAAAAGTCAGATTCATCGTGTTATCATTTATATTTTACCTATCCATGTCTACAGAATAGGTTCGAACTTGAATAAGTTAACACCAAGTGTAATACACACTTTTTTAAAAAATCAACCCACGTCGGCCCAATATCGGATTGACGTCGGCAAATGTAACCGATATTCCGCTGCTTAGCCGACATCGGGCCGACGTAGTGATGTTGGCTGGGTACACTCAACACGAATATGAATTTCTATACGCTCAACACGAATATATGAATTTCTATACGCTCAACACGAATATGAATTTCTATACTCTCAACACGAATATGAATTTCTATACGCTCAACACGAATATGAATTTCTATACGCTCAACACGAATATATGAATTTCTATACGCTCAACACGAATATGAATTTTTATACTCTCAACACGAATATGAATTTCTATACGCTCAACACGAATATGAATTTCTATACTCTCAACACGAATATGAATTTCTATACTGTCAACACGAATATGAATTTCTATACGCTCAACACAAATATGAATTTCTATACGCTCAAACTAATATGAATTTCTATACGTTCTTTCATGTAACATCTCGAACTTTTATTAGATTAACCAGGGTCACTCAAGTAGAAGGGTCTGGACTCCGTAAATTAAAGCGTTGGGTAGCGATCACATGATCGCGCGCAAGATGGCCGTCATTGTGAAACGGTGAAGAACGCATTGAAATAGATAACCTAATATTTACAAATTACTAAACATTATTGGTGTAGAGCTCCACGAAAAGTTAGATCGTAAATATCCCCTTCTAATTTGACCAATTTCTTACGATAAAATCCATTTATTTATGTTGAAATCCGACGTATATAATGGACGAAAACTCGTTTTAAGCCCAGATCTAGATTGTTGTCGCAAAGCGTGTATTTTTCGTAAGTAAATATAACCCTTTTAAGTTATAGAGTGATGTAGTCGGGATTAACTCATGTCTTTTAAAGCTTGTTGAATTAAATCATGCGGTTACTTTTTCATATTGTTTCCGATGCTAAGAAATAATAATACATGAATTTGAGCCTTTTTGACGAATTCGCCATTTTGAGTTTGACCAGTTGTAATGGAATCTACTATTTTTAGTAAGTGATTCCGTCTTTAATAATCATCTATCGCTGAAATGCTTGCAACACATTTTAGAAAGATCATTACTCCGTTAATTCATGATTTTATTTTAAATTTTCGATCTCTTGTTTTGACTAAATGGAAATTGAAAATGTGTGTGTTATCTATACACGCGTGAAAAAAGCTCTCCGCTAAGTATCGATAGCACAACTTGATGTTTATACAGAGATAAGCGCATGAAGAGCACGAGTCCAGACCATTCAATTGAAAGACCCTGGATTAACCCAAATTCAATGTTTTTCGTTATGTATATTTTATATTTTGTTTAATTTTAAAGATTTCTTTCAATAAAAAACTTAAATTTGACAAAATATTGTTCATATTCGTAGCATACACGCACTCACGAATATGAATTTCTTAGCCAGTATCCATATAACAGCTCATAACTTCTAAAAAATTGATCCGAAATCAACGAATTTTCGTATATCATGTTACTTTTATGTTCTTTATTATTTAGAAAATAAAATAATTTAGAAATTCTCAATAATAGTGAAAATATCGTTCATATTCTTGTACTTTCGTTCATATTCGCGAATATGACTCTTGTCGGTGTTAAGACAGACCCCCAGTAGGCGGAGTTACCCTCACTCTACTTGGTGTCCTCACTCTGCTGGTTCTCTTTAGCGATTACCTACCCGGAACTGGGAAGCATTAGTTTGCAAAGAGTTTTAGGTCATTGTGCGGGCCATAGAGTTTTAGGCTGTCAATCATAATGCGTATGAATATCGATATTTATATATTGCATGGATGTAAAAAAGTATGTGTGTATTTAGACTGATTTAAAGTAGATGTAACTAAAATAAATTATTCAAACCTGTCATGAATACACAAAAGAAATATAATTGGGAAACAAGTATAATTAATTTTGGGACTATTTTTCTCATATATTTAAAGTATCCGCATCGTAAACGTATTATTTATTGAACGCAACTGAATCCATTTAACTATTTTAGATGGATAAGTTGTTGGCATTCATCATAATATATTTTTAAGTTTCTGACATGTACTATCTTTTAATTCTGAGTCCCGTGTAGTTGTATATATATATAGGTTAAAATATATATCGACTGAAACTCTTTGGAAATCTTTCTTTTTTAAACATATATATCTTCAACGACCAGAACTCTTTGGAGTACTCATATATGTATTGGGTGGCAGTAAGAATTGGAAGAGCATGTTGTTTCTCAATATCTAGGGCCATTTAACTGACATCCTTTCACTTTTAGTCAATTTTAAAGCCATTTACAAATGCTAAAGTATTTCGACCAGAACTCTTTGGAATCTATTGATTTTTTAACGTAAACCTACAACGACCAGAACTCTTTGGAGTATTCGTATGTGTTGGGTGGTGGTAATTCTTAAATAAAAATATGTTATTTCTTAGTATCTAAGGCCAATTAACTGAAATCCTTTCACTTTAAGTCAATTTAAAGGCATTTACAAATGGTAAAGTATTTCGGAGTATTCATACATGTATTGGGTGGTTGTTATAAGTGAAATAACTTGTTATGTCTTAATATATAGGCACATTTGACTTATATATTTTCAAAAACTCTTTGGAATACTTCCTTTTTTAAACGTAAACATTCAACGACCAGAACTCTTTGGAGTATTCATCTTTGTATTGGATGGCAGAAATAATTAGAATAAAATGTTATACATTAATATGAAGGGCCATTTCACTTATATCTTTTCACTTTTGGTCCATTTAAAGCCATCTGAATACAATTATATATTTCGACTGAAACTCTTTGGAATGTATTCGATCATTTGTTTAACGTAAGCCTACCACGACCAGAATTCTTTGGAGTGTTCATATATGTGCTGGGTACGGTAACAACTGAAATAGAATGTTATTTCTTAATGTCTAGGGCCATCCGACGTACATCAATTCACTTTTAGTCAATTTTAAAAGCCATTTACATGTGGTTATACAATTCGACTGAAACTCTTTGGAATCCATTCATTTGTTTAACACAAACCTTTAATGACCAGAACTCTTTGGGGTGTTCATATATGTGTTGGGTGGAAGTAATAATTAAAATAAGATGTTATATATTAATATCTAGGGTCATTTGACTTACATATTTTCAATTTTAATTTATTTTAAAGCCACTTAATTATGGTAATATATTTCGACTGAAACTCTTTGGAAACCTCTCTTAATTAAACGTAAACCTTTAACGACCTGAACTCTTTGGAGCATTCATATATATATATATATATTGGGTGGTAGTAACAAACAAAATACAACTGTTGTTTTTAGATATCTAGGGCCATTTTACTTACACTTTTTCACTGTAAGTCAGTTAAGAAGCCATTTATATACTCGTACGAGGGGTGATCCAAAATAAACAGGACTTTTGTCCCTGCGTGAAAATAGTTCCATAAAATCGACAGAAAATTACATCAATGTAATGCTGAAACTGTTCTGTATCAATATCAACTGAAATGTACAACTAAAACAAATTATACACATATTTCTTTACCAACACTATTGGCTGTCCGGCGCACGGTAAAAACAACTACATTGACGTCAACAACGTCAGGTACTTCACATCGGTACTAAAAGTTAGTATTTCTCAAAATGCTCCTCATTAAGCTGAATGCAACGTTTCTGACGATATACCCGCGTATGGAAGACATCCTTATACATTACGTTTATAATTTGTGTGGTTGCTGTTCTCAAATCAGTTAAGGAATCAACTCGTTGAATCATAAGTAATTTTTTGATTGCCGGGAAAATCAAACGGGTCTAATCTGGTGAGTTTGCTGCATGCGTTAATTTGCAAAATGCTTGAACGGCCATTTCAATATGATTTTTTTCTGCAGGCAGTGTGGGAAAAGGCATTGTCCAGGTGAAGAATAAAGTTTGCTGGGGGGGCGGAGGGTTCCAAGTGTCCTCTTCTGAATTGCGTGCAGTAGGTCTAAACAGAGAACAGTTGAACAGTGGAAGTGGGTTGCATTTAAAAACGATACATCTGTGATATATATTCTAATTCGAAGGTCTTTAATTAAAATTCTTTATTCCGGCCATAACCTACATCAAACATATTATTTTGACAAACCCCTAACTATCTGCCGTCGATCCTTGGCCAGCGCGTCCACAACCGACGTCACAGACGTTGCGACTGTTTTCTCTTTCGGGACCCTACCCGCATCACATTTCATTGATCTTCTTCTGGCAAAAACCCTTTTATGCCAATTGAATACCTGTGTCTGACTGACATGGTTTCTCAGACACGTTTCTTGAATCATATTATATGTCGGCGTACTGAGGCCTGTTGTCTAATTATTTGCACAGATCTAATTTCAGTGTGGTGCGACGTCGACATATTGACGTCGTTCACGTTGTCACTTGTTGTGTATGAAGTTCGTTCATTTTTAAATGCAACATCCAAATGAAGTCAAATTTTCATACGATGTTGTATATACATTGTATGATGACTTGGTGGAATTTCATGTCCTTAAACCGAATTCTGACTAAAACATTAGTGTCATTACAGGTATATTCATGATTTCAAATTCTAGTGCTCCGGATGCATATGGCGTCATTGCCGGAATATGGTCAAATAATTTTTGTCAAAATTCATAAAAATCAAACAGATCGGATAGCGGTTTATAAATATGTTTAGTTATTAACAATTGAACCATAAGTTTTGCCAAGAGCGCGATAATCCTGTTTAATTTGGATCATCCCTCGTATATATGGTATATACTGTAAATCACTGGATTAGCAAGAAAATTACAGATATTCCTGCAGGTATGTATGTTATGTAGGCCAACAGAATTGGACCAAGCCGCACGGGGATAAATTGAGCCAGAACCAGGAGTGAAACTCACCTCCCGATTCCAATGCTACAACAGGCAGACAGAGTTCTAACTTTATGTGAACAAGAGCCTGTGAAATGCTTTTTATATGACGGTCGTGCCAAAAAATAACAGCTAGCTAGGTCTCTAACAAAAAAGAGGAGATAGCTTATACACAATAAAGTATAGGTGCAATAGCAATAAGTTGTAATTGTGTTACCCGAACAGAAGTCTTGACGCAAAAATTTAGATCTGAATACATTAATTCGAAAACTCTTAGATTTCTACGCAGTCCAATTTTTTGGAGTGATAAAAACATTTTTCTGTGGTTAATTTTGTCAAAAGCCTTTCAAAACTGATATAAACAATAAAAAACAGTCAGCCGTTTTGGATAAATATTTTTGTACCATTGCTTGCAGACAGAATATGTTAATTGTTAAATTGCAGAATAATACATCATATCAGACATTCATTAATTCTATTATTTTCATCAATCCATTCATACAGTCTCCTATTTACAATCGCTGGGAATAGTTTATACATTGTATTTGTAACAGATATAGCCATATAATTACAAGGACATGATGGAGTATCAGATTTATACACTGGACATATCATACTTTAATTCATGACCCCATGTTTTAGGAAAAATATCTGTAGACAAGATGTGATTAAACAACAAAAGTAAGCATTGACTGATGTCGACACATGTTAATTATCATTCCGTATTATTATTGTAAATGCGCCCATTAACGCGCATGATACACAGTTTATTTTTATTAAAAAAAAAACAACAACCCGTTTATTACAAGCACTAGGTTTATCTCGAGCAATAAGTCTGGTCCGATGACTCCTCGAGATAACGAGGTTTTACTGTAATTCAAACTGGATTCAATCATCATAATAGACAAAAATTTATAGCGCCTTTTCATACACTCACCAGCTTGATGGTAAATGTATGTTTGTTTAAATGTCTATAATTATCAATGTTCTCATGTAGATCTGTATCAATTCATCATCTTTTAATGGTACAAGATTTCTAAAATTACTCCGAAATGCATCACTTCTAGAGTTATTCCAGCGTAATTTTAATACATTACTTAGTATTTTGCAAAGTACTTGTATCATAATTTGATCCTTCTAGATGAGATTTTTTTTATTCTGTTCAACTAAAAAATACAGGACTTTGGAAAATGGTTTGCGTCATCCTTGTCCCGTCGAATCTACTGTTTAAAATACAGATATCATGATCAAATACACAACCTTAACCATGCATGTACTTGTTTATATATCGTATATGTTTAGTATCGATGATAATACTACAAACCACAAAACTAACTTTATTTATTATCCTCAATTTCTTAAAGCCATGAAAAGCACAGAAAACATTCAATCAGCAGTGAATACCTTAGTTCTTTCAGCGCTTTGTTTATCTTATCGCACTCCCCGCAGCAATTACTTCCCTTGACGATGCGAGAAGTTATCAAAGTGTTGTCTCCCTTGGTAGGCGGGGCCAAAGTAGAACTACTTTCGACCAGAACTCTTTGGAGTACAAACCTCTTTGGAAACTAATATCTCCGCCCGGAACTCGGACCAGCTCGGAAGTTCTCATTGGCAGTGAAAATGTTAGAAGTTGACATCGGATAGAAAAATGGACATCAGAATACTTTTTCTAGTTATTACTTCACTGTTAGGTATGTTTACTCAATCTCTACTCCCGCTACGCTGACACTAACCTCTGTCGGTATTATAATATCTGGTTAACTCGTATTAATTTTGTTCATATTTGAAGGTTTTATTGTTTATTGTATTTAAATATAATACACAATAAACATTCAAATGGCCGCCAAAACGGACGTTGGGATTTTAAACATGATAGCGCGATACAATGGAGTTGTCAGAAATGACAAAAAGATTGACCTGGTCTTTTGCAAGTACCCTCGAGTAACCAGTTTCCGTGAGGTTAAGGAAACATCGAGGGCACTCAATAACAATATTGTTTCCAACAAAATTTAAAAACAACGTATCAATAACACAACTTAATATGTATAATCTCGCAATATTTTTAGAAATATTATTCACTTGCTAACTCATGGACGCAGCCAGTTTCATACATGTACAAAACCAGACTTCCATTAGACAGACCGGAACAGTATGCGGACGCTACCAGTATGCGGGCACCCTCGTATTCGGCAAGTTTTAAAATATGTAAAACATCCTGTACGATACCGATATTACTTACCTATATTGGCAGCAAACTTACCTTTCTTCCGGTATGATACATTTTCTGTTTAAGGTGGAACCAAACGATTGAAATTACGTCGTTTTCGACGTCAAAACGGTCATTTTTACGGTATTTATAGTGCCTCTCTGAAAATATTTATCACTCTATCAGTTTATGGAAAAAATTAATGAAATAAAATTTTAATAGCGGAGAATTAAATTACCTACATGTAGGTATAAATTTGATGATCATGACTTAATTATAAATCCAAATAAAACGATTTTAAATGTAAAAGTTTAGTGGTTTTTCTTCTCACTTCCGAACTTAAATTATTTTTATTAAAAATCTGCCCGAGAGATTTTTTTTATTTTTGTCTAGAATAAAGTTTCATGTGTCATCTACTGTTCTTATAAATTTTAAGAAAATCTATCGAGCTGTTTTTATTTTATCCAAGCGTCACTATATAGCGTCACCTTACAAAACGCTAATTCGCCTTCAAGAACGTCGTTTGACACATTGCGTACAGCGCTATTCTTTCTGTTATAATAATAACAATATCTTTAATTATAGAAGGTGTACACATCTTATGTTATACATTTTTAAGTAAAATATACAAAACATTTGACTTATTTTCAATGCGGCCTCCTGGAAACAAGCAAAATAACATTTAACTAATACATATTAAAATGAATGAATGACGGGTTGACTCTCGGTTGGTCTCGAATGGGTGACCTGGCGAAACCTAGTCAAAACTGGTGGCACTGTAGTCATCCACGGCAGTCCTGGATGGACCTTGTTGATCCGGCCCTATCAGGCGAACAGATCCGTATTTGTTAAAATGTTTTATACATAATACAACCGGGGGTTACCGGGAAAATATTAAGAACCGGCTTAATCCTTGAAATTCCGGGGCAGAACCGAGGTAGGTCCGGTGTTGTACCCTGACTGTACAATGATATACACTGGGTATTAGTGTTCCGGATTATTGGTGAGCACTACATGCGCGGTAGACATTTAAGGTCGATATACCGGTTATTTACCACCAGGAGTCACCAGGACCAGCACTGTGGCAGTGAGAATCGGGCTTACACTTGAATTCGAACGTTCTGATGACATCATGCATTTTACGCATTTCAATCAAATCTGAAACAACGGACTCTTGTTTTAATCATGTATGTATTTTTCACATACTGTAGCTATCATCTTCGCTTATATTAAGAATCTATACTACTCAAAATTTGATAAGGGTCACGTCTGGGATATGCGACAGAGAGCGATATCTGTGCGTCCTGTCCAGCCGACATCCACCAGACAGCTCAGAGAGGAACCTCAGGAGGAACTAGCTCGAATCCCACAATTTAATATTGGACGACTCATTAGAAGCATGAGGAGTCGATGTCAGACTGTTTTTAACGCACGAGGACATCAGTCTCAATACTAAAAACAAAAGTTAGCACTTATGCGCATTTTCCTCAAAGTTTATATTCCCCAGAGATACCCATAAAATGTCTAATTTTGATCCTGTCCTCATTTCGACGCTCGTTACGCTCGAAATGATTCAATGTATGGATTACATATTGCACTCATGATATGCAGGTATCTTTGAAAATAACCAAAAATCATATTTTATGTATGTAATCCAAAATTGACGATAATGCCATACAGAATAAAAAGTGATCCTTATCAAATTTTGAGTAGTATAATATATAATAAATGCGCTATCACAACGGGGTCGTAAAACTTAATATTTACCCCCCAAAAAACCATACATAGAATGCATATCATTTAAACAACACATCATACTACACATCTCAATCATAACATAATAATTATATATTATGAAATTCATGGAACCTTGTTTTATATACAAAAAATGGAAATAATAATCACAATTATCTTCCATTTTAGTTCACTAGAGCGGTCAAGTTTTGCAATTTTGTCACATTATTTATATACGCATATGTACACAAAATTAAGCACACTAAATTGATAATGTAATGTGTTTATTGTTAGCTGAAAAAAATGGCAATGTGATTAGGGTTACTGACAGACAATGTATCATTAATTCCAACAAATCGTTTTAGATCATATTGTACAGTTAGTAAAATATATGTAAGTACGCGATAGATATCAAAACATGACGTGTGTTTGAAGCGACGTTCTTGACAGCGAATGAGCGCGTTATAAGGTAATGCTATCATTTAAAGCTTTAATAAAATAAAAACGGCTCGATAGATTTTCTTAGAATTTATGAGAACAACAGATGACACATCAAACTTTATTCTAGACAAAAATAAAAAAAATCCCTCGGGCAGATTTTTAATAAAAATAATTTAAGTTTGAAACTGAGAAGAAAAAAACACTAAACTTCACATTTAAAATCGTTTTATTTGCACTTATAATTAAATCATGATCATGAAATTTATACCTACGCGTAGGTAATTTTATTCTCCGCTATTAAAATTTTATTTCATTAAATATCTACATATATTGATAGAGCGATAAATATTTTCAGAGAGGCACTAAAAATACCGTAAAAATGACCGTTTTGACGTCGAAAACGACGTAATTTCAATCGTTTGGTTCCACCTTAAACTTCCTGTTTATACTGATCAGCAGACGATATAAACAAAATAAATTGATATTTGTAAAAATATGTAAGTCCTTGTGTAAATGGCTAAAAAAATCGCCACTGATTAAAATAATACGTATTTAATAAATACGAGACAATCTCACTTGAGTAGACTTTTTAGTGAACAAAAAACCTGATATACACAATCGATCTTGCCACGCATAATTTAACTCAGCAACATTCGCATCTTTATCGCTTTGGCGCTTGAACCATATAACTACAGGTACCTTCCAAATGTTTTTGCTTTCCATTTTATAATTTTATTTTGACGTCCTTAACTCCCGTAAGCTACAAACTTAGTGATGGAAATTATTAAATCTATATAAATACTCATTTCTCAGTCATGGCGAAAGGATTTTGGACTCAGTAGGACATTCGGTCTGACGGGCTTACAGGATCTGTCAGACTGAATGAGAATCCATCAGACCGAAAAAAATCCAGAGTAAAAAATCTAGTGAAAAGGGGATGTTTTTTAAAACAATATCCTTTAAAGACACTTTATTGCCTTACAGGTATTACATTCAGGGCTCACACTGACCAAGTGTTTTTTATTTTACATGTGTATAATCATGGTATACACATCATAAATAAATATATTTATAATCTCTTAAAATATATTACTAAAATATTTTTTGTCCATCTGATAATTTGAAAAAAGTTCATCATCAATTTTAAGTGTGTCCAGTTGCCTTCATTGTGATCATTTCTATGTGTTACTATTTTCATATAATTTATTTTAACTATTCTGATTAAGAAATACCATGTATCAATGAACATAATTTTTCTTGCTAAGTCAATACATATGTACCAAGATACACACACACTCTATAAACAAAAGCACAAAAAATCAATCATCTTCAAGAGTAACATATCTTATGTTTTAAATTTTAAACAGCATAAAATATTTTTGTTTTATTTCTACGTTTTTTTCGTAATAACTAAGATACGTCTCCGAATGACCATCAAATACCGGAATCGGACCGTACAGCGGGCGTTTATTCATGATTATGATAATTAGTTATATTCGGCGATGTTTTGACTTCATCGCTACACATCGATTTGTAAAATGAAAGTACCAAGATCGAGAAATGTCGATTCTAAACAACAACACGCACCTACATATTTTCATTTATCCGTCAGCGTGTTCATGTTTATATTGACACCGGTATAGTGCGCGTAAGATAAAAATATGCATGATAATCACTTAAAACACACGAAAATAAACACAATTTTTGGCGATTTCTGCAGAAACATCGTCGGACTTTTTGGACCGACGAACTGCAGAGTTTCATCGGCCAAAAATGGACGCTCGTCGGCTATGTCCGATGGTCCGACGGCTTTCGCCATGACTGATTTCTGTAAAGTACAAACTAAAACTGTAGGAGAGTCTTTGTTCTGCATGGTTTTTGTAAAGAAGAATAAATGAATTGACGTATAATTGCACTCAATGCTTCAAACATGTTAATTTTTTATTATAGAAAAAATATTTTTTTTAAATTTTCATGTGTAAATGAAATAAAATAAATACACAAAAAAAACATTTTCAGGTGAGTTTACTTTATTTGACCATTTTACGTCTATACAAACGGGTGTCCGCATACTGGTTAAATTGTACAATAACTTTGAGCCGTGACTGTACCTGCCGCGATGCCTGACTGCGCATGCGTAGTGCATTGTTTACAATCTTAAGTTCCTGTAAATTTCTAAGCAAGGATTCATCTTCAAAACTACATAGACTGGATGATTTGAAACACGGCCTCAATTACACGAAATAGTTACATATGGGGGAAAGTGTCCGCGTACTATTCTGGTCTGTCTAAGTATGAATAGTTTTCGTGAGGTTTAGCTAAATGGTTGAATCAAACGATATTGCAATAAGAGATACCATTTAACATGTAGTTTTATGTATTTAAATGTTTATTTTAGATCCGTTTTTTAAATTATATACATTTTGTAGTTTATTTTATCTTTTTTTTGGCATAATTCATCAACAGTTATAACCTATGTTAGAATTGTTGGCGAATACTGCCTATAACATGTTTGCGTTTTGCTTGATGTGGGCTAGTATACCATATATATCTAAATTTGTATGCCAGATTTAGGTTTAATGTGGCTCGAACATTCTTTTGATGTGTATGGGGGGAAATGTATTTTTTATTGATAACTTATTGTATTTGGGACAACATACTACAAGATGACTTTTTTTAACAAGTGACAAAACATTAACTGTATGTGTCTCCAACCGTATAAGGAGGTAACCTTTCCTTCCATTTCGTTATTTAAATATCAGCCTCGGAACCAGTCATCCAAGGTCATGACGTAACTGTCAAAGATGTAAACAATCGGCTGCTAAAGAAATTTTAGGAGAAAGATTGATATATTTTGAAAAATAAATGTAAGATGTAGGTTTACTAATTGAATTATCTTTTTTACATGGTTTTATCATAGTATACGAAGTAAAGTAATTGTCAGTATAATCAGGCTTACTATGGGCCTTAATGTGGGAATAATTACCTGGGTCTTCAGTGGTGGTAATCGTTACTCTAAGTTTACATAACTAAGACCACAAGCACGTCTTGTCTCTCGCTAGCCAGGCTTCCGAATGACTTCGCGCCATATCAGATCTCGTAAAGCGTCTCTAGTTACGAGATCGACCCAGATCACGCACCGACTTCCTGAAGAGCGAATCGGCCGCTTATACAAATTCACTACACTCCCCCCAACTTTATAAATTGGAGGGGTCTCCAAGGGGTTCCACATGATCTAAGGGATTGCCACCCAGATGTAGGTGACAATCATGCGAAGACATCTTCTTCACCTGGGTAGGCACCGCTTTGTGGGTGCCATCCAGGGCTGGCTCTTTCTTCACTCTGCCCACTCCCGTATTAGAGAGTGGGCTTCCCCACTCCCGTATTAGAGAGTGGGGTGCCGTCTAAGTGAGGGTAACCTGTAGAACCTTCAGGCAATTTCGTCTGAATTTCCCAGGACCTCCTCTCAGGTCTCTTCTCTTATTACTTTTGGCGTAGGTGGCGACATAATTTGCTACATCGTCATACATCCCTCTCCAAAAGAACCTTCCCTTCACTCTAGTATTAGTCCTGGCCACCTCCCAGGTGACCTGCAGACGGTATACCATGGTTCAACCTTATAGCCTCGTTTGTAAGGCTACTTGGCATCACCATATCCATTGCTTCATTCTGTCTCCTGTGAAACAGAAGTTCCCCAACTAGAATGAACAGTTCTTTGTTTTCCAAGTATGCTTTGGCACCTGGACTTGCCAATGGCACCTGGACTTGCCAAAAGAATTCAGACTCACTCGGACTAATAGTCTAATTAATTTGTGCAACCAGTCCGAGATTATTCTAAGATTTGGATCCGTCTCCTGTGCTCTGCGCACTGAATTAACATGTCCCCAGATTTATGATTCCAAAACGCTTAGAATGGGTTCGTTAAACACCGCTGCCACCAGTAAAGTAATTGTCAGTATAATCAGGCTTACTATGGGCCTTAATGTGGGAATGATTACCTGGGTCTTCAGTGGTGGCTTCCGATTGACTTCGCGCCATATCAGATCTCGTAAAGCGTCTCTAGTTACGAGATCGACCCAGATCATGCACCGATTTCCGGAAGAGCGAATTGGCCGCTTATGCAAATTCACTACAGAAGGGAAACTATTTTCGTATTCTTCCAAGAGCTATTTGAAGCATCTGATATTGCCGACAGCGGTTTGTCGTCTCTGCACATGGCTTCCGGGGTATGACGTCATTCAACTAAATATAGCGTGAGCTTTATGTAAATATTTCCGGTATAACGAAAACGAAGGTATCACGATTTAGGGTTACTCGACGGTATGTGAATATATTAAAACTTCCCAATAAAGTAATTAGATTAATTCACAATTAATACAATTAATATAAATGACTAAAAATTAAATCAAGAACGTTAAGTTTATATAGCGCCTTTTAGCTTTTTTAATCAAGTAGCACGATACAATGAGGTCCCATGCTACCGTAGTCGAAGGTCTTTGACGAAGATACGTACTGGTTGGTGACCTACGACCGGACACATTTCGCAGATTTTTTACAATATCTTAAAAACTGTTTACATTTGACACTAAATATTTTACCTGCAGGAAGCTAGGTTCAAGTCCAATATGACGACATGTTTTTATTTTATTTTCTAAATAAAGAACACACATTTTGAGGCCCCGACGTGGGGTCATTAAATTCACAGAAGCTTGTTTAGAAAAAATTACCCCACCCACCACTCGCTCTTATGACTACCAATATACATACAACTACTAGAAGATAACAAGCTCTAAACGAAAGCAGAACATATTTTTTGTTTTTTTCAAACAAATATTGCACTTGCGTCATAATTTCTGGCTTCTATGCACAATTACATCTTTTTTAATTCTATCGACGCCGCTCTCATACTCAAACTTGCAAATACAAGTGTAAATTCCGACGATTTCCAATTATTTAGTATCGGGGGCTGCTGCGATCGAGAAAATGCTATTTTTAGACATTTTAAAGTGTTTCCGCCTGACCTACGGTCACGTATTTGGTCAATATCCACACAGAGTTGTCGTTCCTGTGCAATATACACATACATCAGTTTGGTATCCAAATCGAATTTTAGTTTCGGACAGTCTTTTGTGCAATATGTGGAATTCAAAGCATTGTGCGTCTTGGTAAGTGTTTTATAAAATTCTTTAGTTACTTATTAAATTTAAATACCTATAAATATTAATTACGAGTTATATTAGTAATAAAATTAAACAGGTTGGTGTCATATACACATTGTTTTGTTCATATGTTATTTAAAGAAAAAAATTACACTTTAATCGAGAAGTTGTGTTTTACCACAAATTAATTTTACTTAGTTAGGGGGATATGTTAATAATTAAGGTTCCACTATAAAGTCTGTCATCGCTGGTGTGACAATCATCTTTTATTGACATTAATTGCCATTAATTTTATTTTTTATTTATTCTTTTTAAAACGTAAGATTTTCCACTACCACCCTGACCAGTCAACACAATATTGTGACCAGCGACAGCAGCCGCATAGAAATACGCCTGACTTTTACTAAACATAGTGAAATATTACAAAGAAAAGGAGAAAAATACTTACAAATGTGTATATTAAAGTCCAAAACACCTTGTAAAAATTACAAATAATAAAATACATACAAATATTCATAAATTAATGATTTACAGTAAAAAAATTCAATAATTCCACCTTAATTATTAACATATGAAGTAAACGCCGAAATAAAGCGTTTTAGCGGGTGTCCGGATTTGATGGTCGTCCGGAATTGTAGGTCGCCAACCAGTACGCATCACATTGCAGTTCCAGTTCATGGTCAACAAGACAAAATGATAAAGACCAATTTAATTAAAGTTAACACAATTTAATCACAGATGCTTGTTTAGAAAAAATTACCCCACCCACCACGTTCGCTCTTATAACAACCAATATACATACAACTACTAGAAGATAACAAGCTCTAAACGAAAGCAGAACACATTTTTGGGTTTTACTAACAAACGAAAGGTAAACTTACATTGGAATCCTGTTTTGCTTATTTAAAACGGCTTTTCTTTATTAACTGACACGCTTTCCACGGTCTACTAAACTGAATATCGTAGAATTCCAACTTTTTCATGTTTTGCACTGTGGGGGCTGTTGCGATCGAACATTTGTCACAAAAATGTAAGCAGGCGACAACTAGACTATAACCGTGCATCGCGGTTTGTCTGGTTCCCTGCATTTCGTAACTACGATAACGCAGTGTAACGGGGCCGATTACCTGGACATATTGGTGTTGTGTTGAAACGGTGTGTCGGCTGAATTTCGGGTGTTTTGGACATTTAAATATTTCACAACTAGACGTTTGGTAAAATTTGACCATTTTTCGAGTGAAAAATCTTCAATAGCGAGTTTAGAATATCTTTAAAGGTAGTAAAAGTATACATTTTCTGTTAGCGTGTTGAGTTGCCCATACGTTGCACTATATATGAGTTAAATATTTTGTACTGCATTGCAATAACATGGAAGTTTATAACACGCGTTGGAAAATTCGAATTGTCGAAGTTCTTTCCCTTCTATATATATATATGGGTTACATGGGAAAAAAATTGTTTTTGATTTTTTTTCGTGACAAACCCCTTTGACAAAATACAAATATAGTTGACATTCTGTAATATATATAGGATAAGTTTCTGATGAAAAACTAAAACTTGCCATTTTTTTTAAATAGCCCATAGATAACATGCATGTCAATATCTGTTAACAAGCTGAAAAGAAACAATCATATTTGAGTTATTATAGTAATACTTATTGATATATCTCGTGTAGGTCAGAAAAAGTATGGCACCTTAATAAAAAATGAAATTTGTCTTCTGTAACTGTGCGATGCACACATGCAATGTTTCCATTTATCGCAAGAGTCACATGTGACTGCTTGCTGGAGGTCATGAACCTGAAGACCTCAGTCTATACAGGTACATGTCTGTCATTGTCACAGAAATAATCCAAAACACTCACAAAAGTATAGCACTAACAACTTTAAGTTTAAGAAATATTCCCAAAACACTCGAAAAATTACCAGATTGAAAACAAAATCTTAGCAAAATTATAATGATAAGATCCAATAATTTCACATATAATACGGACAAAATCAACACTGAAAACTATGCATATGGCAGTAACTTGAAAATAGTATGAAATGTTAGAAATCATAAAAAAATATTCATTCATACCATTATTTACTCACATCGCAATTGTTGTTTGCAAGTCGTCGCTAATTATCGCTCTTCTAAAATAGCTGATTATTTACAGAGTCAGACAATGAATTCAAAGGATTAACAACTTTAATTACAAACATTTGCACATGTATGTATGTGTTAAATAAAAAATATTTGAAGTTTTTAATGAGTGGATCCAACAATGAAATAAAAAATGATCAACACCTTTAATTACAAACAGGTGCACATTTATGTATTACACTAACACCAACACGTGCATACAAATTAATATTTGTCTTTAACACAAATATTAAATCATTGTGATAATTGTTCGATAACAATATAGACAAGGTACAAAATTTGAAAGATAGTCTTTAACAATCATTTTCATTAATAAAATATGATTTTTTTATAACTACAAGTTTCAAAACAAATGACAGTAGTTCTCATCATACAATTCGCCCCAAAAAAGTTACAATATGATATGTTTTCTGTGGTAATTCTATTTTTTCTGTGGCCGGTTTGACTATATTGTGGCTGGTTTGACTGAATAAAAATATAGTGTGGCCTGTTTTACTAAAATGTGAGGCCGCTTTAACTTTTTGTGGCTGGTTTGACTAGATGACGGTTTGACTTGGGGCTGGTTTCACTGTAATCTATTTATTGTGCCATTGAAACTTAAATGTAAGTTGTATGATTATACTGTATCCTCTATTCTCACAACTTCGTGCCTTCCCCCAAGTTTGTGTGCGAGGCTATAAGTTATAACGGATTTTAGTGATGAATGACACGGCGTCGCGTGTCCGTGTTACCAAGTGTCTAAGTGTTTATTCTTAAAGAGCATACCCAATATTTACATTTAATAATGAAATATAGTTAAAAAATAGCAGCAGGGCCTCCGCATGACGTCATCAGTTTATGAGCACGAAGTTTTGAGAAAGCTTCCAGATGATCAAGATGGTCAAGGTCATATTTATGTTGAGGTGAGCAATGCATGTTTACAAGCTGTTTTGTTACATTTCGTTACATTTACAGAAAATTGACTTGTAAGTTGATATTTTATGGAGATCTTGTTCAACCACGGTAGTATTATATGCGCATGCGCAGACTTCGAATATTAACGGGCACGAACTTGTGGGTGTAGTGGCTATATATGTATTGAATTGATGAAAACATGACATTGGTACTGTATGGTCCATAATTTCACCCAATTACTATTCAATAGTAATACATATTTTTATTTTCTATTTAGTGAGCCAAGCTGAGATACGTTGCTATGTTTGTACTACATCAACCGGACCATACGCTAACAAATGTGGTGACGATTTCAGGTTAACATCTGTTGATTCATTTGAATGTAAGGGCTCTTGTCAAAAAAGTCGTGGAATTAGATGTAAGTCCATTTGTAAATTGCTTCACTGAAATCAGTGAAATGATATTCTCGCTAAAAATGTAGATGTCACATGAAATATTGCAAAAAAAAACACTAATTGTTATTGTCACAGAAGTAAAAATTACGGGCACTGGTGCACAGTGTGCAAAAGCCTTTTCTTATGGCAATTCTCATTGGTGTATAAATATGTGTCAGGCAATGAATTTTATTGTTTTTTTCTGACAGTCAATGTTTTGAAAATGATGATGCCGGCAAAAAAGTCTAGGACTATTTTCAGCTTTGTTCAAAAGAAAAGTCCATAATCTGATAAAAAACAACAGCACAACAGATATCCATCCACCCACCAATCCTCCTTGTATGACAGTTACACCAATACCTGACTCAGAATTACAGTCAAATTGGCCCCAAGTCAAATTGGCCCCCAAAAAGTCAAATTGGTCCCAAGTTAGATTGGCCCCATAAAAATATTTTGGTATTAAGATATTTTGATAAATGTTGATAACATGAAAAATAAGAAATAATGAAACTTTTCTTTTTTGTCATTTTCATAAATGATACTGAACAGAAAATTGTCAGTTTTTAGCTCACATGTCACAAAGTGACAGGGTGAGCTTTTAGGATCACTCTTCGTCCGGCGTTGTGCGTCGTCAAACTCTATTGTGACACACTAGAGGCCACATTTTTAGCTCAATTTTAGCAAAACTGGGCACGTTAATATTGACAAAATCTCGAATGAGTTCGATATTTGGCCATTTGGGGGTCACCAGGGCCAAATAAGGGAAAACCTTGTGAACACTTTTAGAAATCACTGTTTTGATTGGATCTTCACGAAACTTTGTCAAAATGTTTATTTTAATAATATGTAGGTCAAGTTCGATAATGGGTCATTTCCGGTCAAAAACTAGGTCACTAGGGCACATTGCTGGAAAACCTTTTGAACACTCTAGAAGTCACTGTTTTGATTGGATCATCATTATACCCCCAGATATGAAATATATGGGGGCTATATTGGATTAACGCTTGACGGTCGGTCGGTCGGTCCGTGCGTCTGTAGACACAATTTGTCCGGAGAATTTCTCAGCAACTACTTACAGGATTTCAATGAAACTTCACAGAAGTGATCAGTAGTAAGCCTAGTTGTGCATGCTTAAAGCATTTTTTGTTTGGATTAATTTTTAGCTCACCTGATTCATCAGGTGAGCTTTTAGGATCGATTGTGAATGTCCGGCGTCCGGCGTCCGGCCACAATTAGTTTGTTTACACTCTAGCAACCGCAACTCTTTACGAATCTTGATTAAACTGGCTCACAATGTATATGGCAACAATGTCTCGGCTAAGTTCGATTATGGGCAAAATCTGATAATAACTTCTAGAGTTATGGGCCCTTGAATTACAAAATTTGCTATATTTAGCAAAAAAGTCTAGGACTATTTTCAGCTTTGTTCAAAAGAAAAGTCCATAATCTGATGAAAACAACAGCACAACAGATATCCATCCACCCACCAACCCTCCTTGTATGACAGTTACACCAATATCTGACTCAGAATTACAGTCAAATTGGCCCCAAGTCAAATTGGCCCCCAAAAAGTCAAATTGGTCCCAAGTTAGATTGGCCCCATAAAAATATTTTGGTATTAAGATATTTTGATAAATGTTGATAACATGAAAAATAAGAAGATAATGAAACTTTTCTTTTTTGTCATTTTCATAAATGATACTGAACAGGAAATTGTCAGTTTTTAGCTCACATGTCACAAAGTGACAGGGTGAGCTTTTAGGATCACTCTTCGTCCGGTGTTGTGCGTCGTCAAACTCTGTTGTGACACACTAGGGGCCACATTTTTAGCTCAATTTTAGCAAAACTGGGCACGTTAATATCGACAAAATCTCGAATGAGTTCGATATTTGGCCATTTGGGGGTCACCAGGGCCAAATAAGGGAAAACCTTGTGAACACTTTAGAAATCAATGTTTTGATTGGATCTTCACGAAACTTTGTCAGAATGTTTATTTTAATAATATGTAGGTCAAGTTCGATAATGGGTCATTTCCGGTCAAAAACTAGGTCACCAGGGCACATTGCTGGAAAACCTTTTGAACACTCTAGAAGTCACTGTTTTGATTGGATCATCATTATACCCCCAGATATGAAATATATGGGGGCTATATTGGATTAACGCTTGACGGTCGGTCGGTCCGTGCGTCTATAGACACAATTTGTCCGGAGAATTTCTCAGCAACTACTTACAGGATTTCAATGAAACTTCACAGAAGTGATCAGTAGTAAGCCTAGTTGTGCATGCTTAAAGCATTTTTTGTTTGGATTAATTTTTAGCTCACCTGATTCATCAGGTGAGCTTTTAGGATCGATTGTGAATGTCCGGCGTCCGTCCACAATTAGTTTGTTTACACTCTAGCAACCGCAACTCTTTACGAATCTTGATTAAACTGGCTCACAATGTATATGGCAACAATGTCTCGGCTAAGTTCGATTATGGGCAAAATCTGATAATAACTTCTAGAGTTATGGGCCCTTGAATTACAAAATTTGCTATATTTAGCAAAAAAGTCTAGGACTATTTTCAGCTTTGTTCAAAAGAAAAGTCCATAATCTGATGAAAACAACAGCACAACAGATATCCATCCACCCACCAACCCTCCTTGTATGACAGTTACACCAATATCTGACTCAGAATTACAGTCAAATTGGCCCCAAGTCAAATTGGCCCCCAAAAAGTCAAATTGGTCCCAAGTTAGATTGGCCCCATAAAAATATTTTGGTATTAAGATATTTTGATAAATGTTGATAACATGAAAAATAAGAAGATAATGAAACTTTTCTTTTTTGTCATTTTCATAAATGATACTGAACAGGAAATTGTCAGTTTTTAGCTCACATGTCACAAAGTGACAGGGTGAGCTTTTAGGATCACTCTTCGTCCGGTGTTGTGCGTCGTCAAACTCTATTGTGACACACTAGGGGCCACATTTTTAGCTCAATTTTAGCAAAACTGGGCACGTTAATATCGACAAAATCTCGAATGAGTTCGATATTTGGCCATTTGGGGGTCACCAGGGCCAAATAAGGGAAAACCTTGTGAACACTTTAGAAATCAATGTTTTGATTGGATCTTCACGAAACTTTGTCAGAATGTTTATTTTAATAATATGTAGGTCAAGTTCGATAATGGGTCATTTCCGGTCAAAAACTAGGTCACCAGGGCACATTGCTGGAAAACCTTTTGAACACTCTAGAAGTCACTGTTTTGATTGGATCATCATTATATCCCCAGATATGAAATATATGGGGGCTATATTGGATTAACGCTTGACGGTCGGTCGGTCCGTGCGTCTATAGACACAATTTGTCCGGAGAATTTCTCAGCAACTACTTACAGGATTTCAATGAAACTTCACAGAAGTGATCAGTAGTAAGCCTAGTTGTGCATGCTTAAAGCATTATTTGTTTGGATTAATTTTTAGCTCACCTGATTCATAAGGTGAGCTTTTAGGATCGATGGTGAATGTCCGGTGTCCGGCGTCCGTCCACAATTAGTTTGTTTACACTCTAGCAACCGCAACTCTTTACGAATCTTGATTAAACTTGCTCACAATGTATATGGCAACAATGTCTCGGCTAAGTTCGATTATGGGCAAAATCTGATAATAACTTCTAGAGTAATGGGCCCTTGAATTACAAAATTTGCTATATTTAGCTTGTTTACACTCTAGCGCCTTCATTTATTCACCAATCCTGATCATATTTTCAGTTAATGTGTATATCCAAAAGATCTTGGACAAGTTCGATTATGGGCAATATCGGACCAGACCTTCAAGAGTTATGGGCCCTTGACTTAGAAAATTTACTATATTTGAGTTTGTTTACACTCTAGCGCATTCATTTATTCACCAATCCTAATCATATTTTCAGTAAATGTGTATAACCAAAAGATCTTGGGCAAGTTCGATTATGGACGGAATCGGACCCAAACTTCAAGAGTTATGGGCCCTTGATTTTGAAAATTTGCTATATTTTAGCTTGTTTACACACTAGCGCCTTCATTTATACACCGATCCTAATAATATTTTCAGTAAATGAGTATAACCAAAAGATCTCGAACAAGTTCGATTATGGGCGGAATCGGACCACATCTTCAAGAGTTATGGGCCCTTGACTTAGCAAATTTGCTATATTTTAGCTTGTTTACACTCTAGCGCCTTCATTTATTCACCGATCCTAATCATATTTACAATGAATGTGTATGACCTTATGGTTTTGGACATGTTAAGTTATGTGTGGAATCGGACCACAACTTCAAGAGTTATGGACCCTTGGATTAGAAAATATGCTACGTTTTAGCTTGTTTAACAGTATTATAGTATCAAAATCTACGTAAAAATGAGTTTTACGAGATGGAAACTATATTACCTGGTCATTGATTATTGGCCTTGGTTCTCAGGTGAGCGATAAAGGGCCAATGTGGCCCTCTTGTTTACTGAGTTATACCCCTTTGTTGTTTTTATTCAGTATATACAATAGGCAAATTTTGTCCGGACAATTTCTCAGCAATTACTCACAGGATCTCAATGAAACTTCACAGAAGTGATCAGTAGTAAGCCTAGTTGTGCATGCTTAAATCAATTTTCGTTAGGATTAATTATCACTGAGTTACAACCCTTTGTTGTTTTTATACAGTATATACAACAGGCAAATTTTGTCCGGACAATTTCTCAGCAACTACTCAAAGTATTTCAATGAAACTTCACAGAAGTAATTAGTAGTTAGCCTAGTTGTGCATGCTTAAATCATTTTTCATTTGGATTGATTTTCACTGAGTTATAGCCCTGTGTTGTTTTCTACAGTATATACAATAGGCAAATTTTGTCCTGACTATTTCTCATTGACTACTGCCAGGAATTCAATAAAACTTCTCAGAAGTGATAAGTAGTTAGCCTAGTTGTGCATGCATTAAGCTTGTCTTGGTTGGTTACATTTTCACTGAGTTATGGCCCTTTGTTGTTTTTTATACAGTGTATATACAATATCTCAGTAACTACTCATAGGAATTCAATGAAACTTCACAGAAGTTATAAAAAGTAAGCCAAGTTGTGCATGCAATAACCAGGTTTTGTTTGGATTAATTTTCACTGAGTTATGGCCCTTTGTTTTATACAATTAGGTAAATTTTGTCTGTACCATTTCTCAGCAACAACATGCAGGAATTCAGTGAAACTTCTTAGAAGTGATAAGTAGTTTGCCAAGTTGTGCATGTCCAAGTAAATTTTTGTTATTTTTTATATGATGTATATTTAGAAACTGGTCAGGATATATCTAAGCAACAATTTGCAGGTATTAAAAAAATGAAAATGCATTATATTTCCCTCTGTAAAATGTAACAATAACTGTGTCCAGGCCACATCTGGGGGTATTCATCACCTTTAGTGATAGTTCTAGTGAAATCTTGTCAGAATGTTTGTCTTTATAATATCTTGGACGAGTTCGAAGATTGGTCATCTGGGGTCAAAAACTAGGTCGCTAGGTCAAATCTTATGAAAAACCATGTTAACACTCTAGATTTCACAGTTATAATTGTATCTTCACCAAACTTTGTCAAATTGTTTGTTTTAATTATACAACAGCCAAGTACAAATATGGGTCATCTGGGGTCAATAAGTATGTCACTAGGTCAAATCTTAGGAAAACTTTGTTAACACTGTAGATGTCACAGTTATGATTGGATCTTCACCAAACGTTGTCAGAATGTTTGCCTCAATGATATGTGGGTCGAGGTTGAACATCAGCCGGGGTTAAAAACTAGGTCACCAGGTCAAATCTTAGGTAAAAACCTTTCACAGTTTTAATCGGATCTTCGCCAAACCTTGTCAGATTGTTTGTCTTAATGATACTAAGGACAGGACAAATATGGGTCACCTAGGGTCAAAAATTAGGTCACAAGGTCAAATCTTAGGAAAACCTTGTTAACACTGTAGATGTCAAATTTTTATTGGATCTTCACTGAACCTTGTCAGAATGTTTGTCTTAATGATATGTAAGACAAATTTGAACATGGGTCATCTAGGGTCAAAAACTAGGTCACGAGGTCAAATCTTAAGAAAACCTTGTCTATGCTGTAGTTGTCATGGATTTGATTGAGTCTTCAACAAACCTTGTCAGAATCTTTGTCTTATTTATATGTAGGACAAGTTCCAACATTGGTCATCTGGGGTCAAAACAATGTTTTAATGAGTAAACAATGATCGTCATGTGTGCGATATAGGGCCACCTTGTTTATGCAATAGAAAGGATAGCTGTACTCCTTTCAATATGTATCTGGTCTGGACGGGAGATCTTGCCCTTGTTACATGAAGCACAATGCATTTTTGAGGGTATAAGCCCATGCTCCATGTAGCTTCCCACCTGGCTAGTGTTTCCAGATCTTCTTGTAAAAAGTTCTTGATCATGGTTGGTTCTATTCTGGCGATAGAGAATGCAATCGTCTGCGAAGAGGCGGACTCGTGACAGTAGACCCTAGGGCAAGTCATTGATGAAGATTAGGAACAACAGTGGACCTAATACTGAGCTCACGACTGGCACCTCTTTGGAGCACTGACCATGGACCATGACCCTCTGTGTTCTGCCTTTCAGGAATTGCGAGATCTACTCCCAATGTGTTGCTTCTTATTCCTTAATGTTGTACCTTAGAAGACGTTGATGGTCAAAGGCCTTGCTAAAGTCGAGTATGATCAAATCCATTTGAATCCTCTTGTCAAGTGACTGGGCTAGCTCATGTATCAGAGTGAGAAGTTGAGTCTCAGAGTGAGAAGTTGAGTCTCACAACTCCTCCTCGCCCGGAAACCATGCTGACAGTCATGTAGGATGGCATGCTTGTCTAGGTGTTTGAGCGTCTGGCTGACAATGACATGCTCAAGCAGCTTGCAACACAGGCTGGTTAGGGAGACTGGCCGGTAATTAGCTGTGTCCTGCCTTGCACCCTTCTGATAGATCTGACTGTGACATTGGCTTGTCTCCAGTCCCCTGATGGATTGTTGGAAGATCAGTGTCAAGATGGGAGCCAGGTCTCCAGCAGTCTTTCAATATCCTGGCTGATACTAGTATGTCATCTGGGCCTGAGGCTTTCCTGGGATTAGTATTCTTAAGAAGTTACAGTATCCCTTCCTCTTGTATCTCAAACTTATCCATGTCAGGGTAGGGTGTCCCAGAATGGTCGGGGATGTCGCCACTGTTTTCGAGGGTGAAAACTGATTGGTATTGTCGGTTTAGTATGTTGGCCTTGTCTCTAGCAGAGTTGAAAAGTCTTCCATTATCTTTCAGGGGAGCGATGCCAGTATTGACCTTCCGTAGTGATTTGATGTAGCTCCAAAATCTTTTCTGTTTTGTAGGTCTTACTTCTTCGGGATCTTCAATTTCTATGAGGTTGTTTGTGTATGCTTCGTATGTTTTAAGCTCACATGTCACAAAGTGACAGGGTGAGCTTTTGTGATCAGTCTTCGTCCGGCGTCGTGTGTCGTCAATCTTTACCTTGTGAACACACTAGAGGCCACTTTTTAGCTCAATTTTCGCAAAACTGGGTCAGAATGTTTTGATTGGATCTTCACCAAACCTTGTCAGAATGTTTGTCTTATTTATATGTAGTACAAGTTCTAACATGGGTCATCTGGGGTCAAAAACTAGGTCACCGGTTCAAAACAATGTTTTAATGAGTGAACAGTGATTGTCATGTGAGCAATATATGGCCATCTTAGCCCTATTGTTCTTTCTAGCTTCTGTATAGCTGACTTGCACTGTCTTTACTTTCTGTTGTCTGAATCTTTCCCGGATTTCTTCATCCTGATGTACAACTTGGCCTTTCTCCTCATGGCAGCCCTCACTTTACGGTCAACCCATGGCTTTCGATTGAAACTCCTTTAAGGATCTTTGTCGGGATTTGTTTATTCATCAGGGATGTTATTCTTTTCTTGAATTCTGTCCATAAAGTATCAACCGAAGCATCTGGGGTACTGGATGAATCTGTTTGGAGCTCGCATAGCTCTTCTCTGAGGCCATCATAGTTAGCCTTTATGTAGGTAAAGACTTTCTGCTTGACTGGTGGTGTCTTGTGGGGTCGTAGACTTGCTTCCACATCGACTGCCTAATGGTCAGAATTTCCTGGGATGATTTTAGCAATCATAATTTGACATTTACAGTGTAAGTAATGTTTTCCTAAGATTTTACCTGGTGACCTAGTTATTGACCCTAGATAACCCATACTCGTACTTGACCTACATACCATTAAAACGACCAATTTGACAATGTTTGGTGAAGATCCAATTATAACTGTGAAATCTAGTGTTGACATGGTTTTTCATAAGATTTAACCTAGTTTTTGACCCCAGATGACCCGACCCATCTTCGAACTTGTCTAAGATATTATAAAGACAAACATTCTGACAAGGTTTCATGAAGATCCAATCAAAACTGACTTCTAGAGTGTTCTCAAGGTTTTCCAGCTATTTACTGCATGGTAACTGTATGGTTTCTGCATGGTAACTGTGTGGTTACTGTATGGTTACTGCATGGTAACTGTGTGATTACTGTGTGGTTACTGTTTGGTTACTGTGTGGTTACTGTTTGGTTACTGCATGGTTACTGAGCATTTTCTTAATGATAAACAGGGAAAGGTCAAAATTTATTGCCAGGTTACTACATGGTTACTACAGGTTACTTGGCACTTAGTGCATGGCTACTGTGTCTTTACTGTTGTATGCTAAATTATGAGGAATTGTTTGGCTACTGCATGGTTACTACATGTACATGTACCAATATGAAGAAATTGTGTTGTTAATACATTTTAACTATGATTTCTGTATATAAGTAGTTACTGTCAGGTAAGATCAAGTCTAGTTGACGGCATTTCATTTTTTTCGTCTGTGCATCCGGATGTCCATCTGTCACACTTCTTGAAACTTGCAATAACTTTTAAACTCTGAAGGTTTTTATTTGAGACTTGAACTATAGGTAGAGCGTGATGAGTGAAAGTGTACTTAACAAGAACTCTTTGATGCATTTTTACTAAATTATCCCCCTTTCTGACTTAGAAAAATTATTTCTTTGTAGCCAGGAGTGTCAAAATTCTAGATTAATCTGTCCTGTAAGAGCTATGTTTTCTAGGCAAAATAAAAGTTATTTGATGAAATCTATGAATATCTCAAGAGATGGCAAAATTATGGTCAATTTAATCTGCTGTGAAGGATTTTCTTTGATACAAACTGAGTAAAATATGGAAACAATGTGATTGAAGGCCCCTCTTTTGGCAAAAGTGGTTGACCGCGTATAATTTTCAGGATTTTCAATTCGGCTCTATGGCCCTTTCCCATAACTAGGTTACTTCCCTTAGTAAATCGACGGTGATGTCCCCTGATAAGGAATAATTCTACTTCCGGGGACTACGCTAATATCGATGATCATGGCGGACAACTGAGAAATTCTCAGTGCGTTAAAGAAAATACGTTTTACTTACTTGCAAAACTGATATAAGCTAAAAAGTTCTATTCGGGTCGTTGGCCAGCATGTTAATGGTAATTAACGTGAATTAATTAGATCCGTGGAAGGGTCAATTAAGCTCGATATTATGATAATGAAAACTCAAAATATCCAAGTATGTTAATGGCGAGAGTTGGAACTGTTCACGTTTACGAACTGTTGTTGGAGAGATGTTGAAGCGTCTGTCTTATAGTACGTGATGATGTCTCAGTGGCACAGTCTCACTGGTACCTGAACTCCGAACATATATATATACAATTATTTTGCTAACAAGTTGTATACAAAACGTCTAGTCCAGTCATATATGAAAACAGGTAGTTGTATTAAATCTAATACAACTACCTGATGAAAAGGGCCCTATTCAGAGTCTGTCTAAATATGTTTTGTTGTTTTATTAAATACTTAAACTAATATCCAGTATAGTTCAATTTTCTTATAGTCAAGGTCGAATATTGGACGATACCATTGTAAAGGTAATCACTCTAAATTGATTGCCCAAATAATTTTAAATCCGTAGTAAAGTGTCATTCACTTGAACCAGAGTCATGGTGTATTGGATAAGGCATGTACATTGTGCATACATAACAGTTTTACAAAATGAAGCTGATGTGTGTGGTTCGAACTCTGAAGTCAATGGCACTTTCTTTTTAAATTATTATATCCATTTATTTTTTTATAAATTATTGATTGAACTATGTTTGTTCTTGTTACATGTATGTATACATGCTAAATAGCACCTTTTTATCAAATTTCAAAAGAGAAAAGGGAAATTACAACAGTATTCTTGTTTACCTAAACATGTATAAATGAGATCGTCCATGTATACAATAACATTGCTGACCTAAAAATTGAACTATACATAATTATACATCAATAATTATATTATTTTCCGGTTCACCGCTTAAATTACAAGAAATAAATAAATAAAATAAAAATCGTCTGTGATGTGTTTTTGAAGCTATCAATAGGCTAATGTTTTCACTCGACTGCGAGAGAACGACAACGTGAAACTCTGATCATGTACAGCTATTTTTGTTGTTTCATTGTTTGAAATGTATGAAGGTGTGAAAAAAAAGAAATTAATTGTGCAGGAACGGGCCCTTACTTATTGAATATCATTTACACATTAATGAGGAATGTGTTGATTATCAAATTTGCCACTGTGTTAAAAGAATACTTATTTTTGGCATCTCGTTTAGACTCATCATTCTTTAAAAATAAAATAAAAAAGCCTTATAAGCCGAAATAGCTATAAAAGCTGTAACATATCTATCATCTTCATCTTTTAGAATATATATCTACAAGGACTTATATACATACATGTATATCTATCAATTCTATAGCTATCAATAAATCCACCTTCGTTTAATATTGTGAAACTACTTGTATTAAATCCAGAACTGTTTTCCTGGCATCATTATATATACAAAATGTATACACACATATAATTATTTATTACAACAGCCTGGCTACCCTTAATTATTATGTAAAAATTATTTACGGTTCCAAAACGGCTATGTCTTCAAAATACAAAATATTTATCCATTTACAGTTAAGTTCTGCTGTCCGATAATGCTACCGAATCGAACCGCTCTTTCATAGAATCAAATATTTCCTGTTCAAATTACTACATGTACATGCCCCCTAATTTGTAATATGGCCTGTTTCTGCAGAATAAACACGTAATATTGTGTTGTTTTATGGTCCCATAAACCAATTAACAATAAAAGTATCAACTGAAACACTGATTGTTAATGATTAACTTTGACTTCTCACCGGGGTGCATAAATTAGCGCTACACGTGGCAAACATACCATAAAGATCGTCTGCGATAAGATTAGTTGATGTTACTGTGGTATGACAATGTATATACTGACCCATAATTATCGATAAAATTAATATAGTTACAGTATCTTTATATCACGCAATATGTCATAAATCGATGATTTACACATCTAACCAAGCTTGTATTCGTTATTAAGAATTGTGATAAAAAACTGATTTATTTAATTGTTCATTACTGAAGAAATACTAAGTATGAAACTAAGCGGAATACTTACATAATGAATTTTAACAATTAGTAGAAATTTTCTTATTTATTTACCAATTTGGATGTGTACTGACTGTCATGTGTTTGGTATTTACAGAAACCCAAATTAGTAAAATCATGATACAATAAAATATAAATTTCAACATACTTGGACATATACAAAACTATCCTAAAGATCCTAAAGTCTAGACATCATTGAATATTAATTCACTGAACAAAGAAAATATTGAGCAATAGTTATTAGTTATTAAGTGTTTAAAAGTAAATTTATAGTTGAAAGATGGTTTGTCCAGAAACATATAATACATTATACGTCTGTGGCTTGTCTTACTAATTGTTCAACACATTTGGTATAAGATATATACATGTGCAGCTTCTTTATCTTTAAGTAACTCGTACATATAGGTATTAATATATCATTTAATTGTTAAACTTAATCATGCCCTCATTGTATTATTTGTGTTTGCTTACATTGTATAAATATTCGTGTAGATCTGCAGTCAACTTAAATTATTATGACATAATCTAATGTCGGGGTATATGTATGTCAATGATTAACTTGCTACTTTTTACACTTCCGAGAGACACAATGATAATTATGTCGAATGTTATGAATTTAAAAACATTCATTTAATTACTGCATTTTGAAAGTCTACTGTATATTCTGTCACATTATGTTTTGTTTGCCAAGATATCGCTAGTTGTCTGTGTATGGACCGATTTTCATTTCAAGTCGTTTTAAATAAATAATAACAATTTTCGTCAGGTTTTGTGTTTCAAATCACATGCATGCAAAACATTTATTAGTGGTTTATAACATAATGCATGAAAACACTTAATTATTGACACAATACTATCAGGTTGACGAAACAGTATTGACTTTTCCTGTATGTATTCTGCTTGGCGAATTAAGATATAGTCCTCGGAAGTAGATAATATTTTTAGCGCATGCGCACTGCAGACATGAACGACAATCTTCTAAGGGAGACAACCTAGTTATGGGAAAGGGCCATTGACACCCCTGTGTAGCTTACAGTAACTTGAAATGTTCGTTGTGTACTGATTTATTTTGGTAAGGAGTACATAACATGGAAATTTAAAATACATGTACATTTCAAAAATGAAATCACATACATGAGAATTAATCAACCATGACATGCACTGCAACACCAAGGTTAACAAGAAAATCCAGACAACTTTATAGACAGAATTGTCACTTTTACAGCATGACCCTTATACTGTTACAGTAAACCCCATAAAAACTGGACCTTTCCAGACTGGGCCACAAGTCCCGTTTTCTGAGAATTCTGGTTTTAAGAGAACTTTTGATAAGTTCTGAAAAAAATGGGTTTTAAAATTTGTCTAATTTTCAGAGAATTTTAGTTTACAGGGATTCCGGTTTTCAGGAGTTGTTCTGTACTTGTAATTACTTTAAAGCACCAAAAGGAACCTTATGAAACTTGAAATATTAGTAGAATGTGATGAGTGGAAATGTGCTAATTATGAACTATAACTCTATCATGCATTTTATCAGTAAAGTCCCTTTTTTGGACTTTAAATTGTCACTTTTGCTATTACAAATTTGAAAGGTATTTTGTTGAATTGTGACTTGCAGTGGATTTGTATGCAGGAAATTAACATCCATTTATGCTTCCTTACTGCTTTATCTGCTTTTATCAACCGACAAAGATACTTGGCTGGGGATGTCTATTTGACAAATTTGCTTGTTAATTCTATGACCCAGCATTTTATTTGCTCACCAGAGCACGAATGTGCTCAGGGTGAGCTTTTGTGATCGCCCTGCGTCCATCGTGCGTCGTGCGGTGTGCGTCGTTACGTGGCGTCCATGTTTACTTAAAACAACATCTCCTCCTACACCGCTATGCCGATTGCAACCAAACTTTGCTGGAATGATCCTTGGGTGATCCCCTTTCAAAGTTGTTCAAAAAATTAAATTTCATTAAAAACTCTGGTTGCTATGGCAACAAATAGAAAAAACTTAAAAAATCTTCTTGTCCGAAACCACAGGGCCTAGAGCTAAGATATTTGGTATGTAGCATTGTCTAATGAACCTCTACAAAGTTTGTTCAAATTATTCCCCTGGGGTCAAAATTGGCTCCGCCCCGGGGGTAACTTGATTTTACAAAGACTTATATAGGAAATTTAAAAAATCTTCTTGTCAAAAACTACAATGCCTAGAGCTTTGATATTTTTTGTGTAGCATAGTCTAGTGGACCTCTACCAAGTTTGTTCAAATTATTGCCGTAGGGTCAAAATTGGCCCCGCCCCGGGGGTCACTTGATTTATATAGACTTATATAGGAAAATTTAAAAAATCTTCTTCTCCGAAACCGCAAGGCCTAGAGCTTAGATATTTTGTATGTGGTATTGTCTAGTGGACCTCTACCAAGTTTGGTCAAATTATGGCCCTGGGGTCAAAATTGGCCCCGCCCCGGGAGTCACTTGATTTATATAGACTTATATAGGAAAATTAAAAAAATCTTCTTCTCCGAAACCGCAAGGCCTAGAGCTTAGATATTTTGTATGTGGCATTGTCTAGTGAACCTCTACCAAGTTTGTTCAAATTATGGCCCCAGGGTCAAAATTGGCCCTGCCCTGGGGTTTATTCTATTTTTTATAGGAAAATTTAAAAAATCTTCTACTATGAAACCACAAGGCCTAGAGCTAAGATATTTGGTATGTAGCATTATCTAGTGGACCTCTACCAAATTTGTTCAAATTATTGCCCTAGGGTCAAAATTGGCCCTGCCCTGGGGTTTATTCTATTTTATATAGGAAAAGTTAAAAAAATCTTCTTCTCCAAAACCGCAAGGCCTAGAGCTAAGATATTTTGTATGTGGCATTGTCTAGTGGACCTCTACCAAGTTTGTACAAATTATGGCCCCAGGGTCAAAATTGGCTCTGCGCTTGGGTTTATTCTATTTTATATAGGAAAATTAAAAAAAATCTTCTCCGAAACCACAAGGCCTAGAGCTAAGATATTTGGTATCTAGCTTTGTCTAATGGACCTCTTTTAAATCTGTTCATATAATGGCCATAGGATAAAAAACGGCCCAGATGGGTCACTTGATCTTACTTGGACTCGTATAGAAAACTTCAACAATGTTGATCTCCAAATGACCTTTTCTCCTGGTGAGCATTTATAGGGCCATCATGGCCCTCTTGTTTAATTTGCTTTAATTTTTCAGCGGATGGTGGAAGGCAGGTTGTTGAGATTACTCGAGGATGTGTACCATATACAAATGAAGGTTGTGGAAAGGCTACACACCTAGGGATTTCAGCTGATGTATGTACATGTAATGATCAATTGTGTAACAGTGCCGTCGGACTATCAGCATTATATAGAGAAACTTTTATGTTCTCAGGACTCACAATGGCCTTGTGTCGATTAGTTGCTTGGATTCTGTGATATTCATACCAAAAGGAGATATTGGGGTATTTTTGACTGGTTGGACAGCTTGAGGAGTGATCATATACAAGGGTCATTGACAATCTTTATAAATGACAAGGACTTATATACATATTTGGATTAGCTACGGCTAAAATAGCTCAAATGATATTGAGAGACGTTCCCACAATCCATTGCGATACTCCACAATTTCCGACAGCTGTAATCAGGTGTTAACAAACTTAAATACACTAGAAAACTGGCAATTGGGCATGGGAAATTGGTTTGGATGCAACAATCTTCATAAAGATGTATTGAAAATCCACACCTGTAAGCATACGCATTGAAAAAAGGCATCAATCGAGCATTTCAAATTCCAACATGGCGGAGATTATCCTTCTGTATGGCCGGGATTAAACATTCAGATAATCACAGATATTTTTTTGCTGTTGTAAACATTCGGATCATCATGGATATTTTCGCTGTAATAAACAGGAGCATGAAATCTTTTAAATGCATTTTCTAGACGAATTTTAGTCATGGGTACAAGTTTATTCTAGTTGTTTGTGGGTTGTATAGTGTCTATTTCTAGTTTGGGTAATTCTGGCCATTTGATTGGCTAATGATGATGACTGAATCTATAATAGTTGATAGGTAAGTAAATCATGCAGGCATTGCTCTGTGATGTTGACCTAGATAAGTTGTTGTGTGGCATAATATCTGAAATACCATTTGCAGTTCAATGTGGTTGTATCATAGCAGATTATGGTGAATTTGTTAACATTTAGGATTTATTATACCCCAGATATGAAATATATGGGGGCTATATTGGATTCACGCTTGTCGGTGGGTCGGTCAGTGAGTCTGTAGACACAATTTGTCAGCAGAATTTCTCAGCAACTACTTACAGGATTTCAATGAAACTTCACAGAAGTGATCAGTAGTAAGCCTAGTTGTGCTAGCTTAAAGCATTTCTCGTTCGGATTAATTTTCACTAAGTTATACCCCTTTGTTGTTTTTATACAGTATATACAATAGGCACATTTTGTCAGGACGATTTCTCAGCAACTACTCCCAGGATCCCAATGAAACTTCACAGAAGTGATCAGTAGTAAGCCCAGTTGTGCATGCTTAAATAATATTTTTTCCTGACTATTTCTCATTGACTACTGACAGGAATTCAATAAAACTTCTCAGAAGTGATAAGTAGTTAGCCTAGTTGTGCATGCATTAAGCTTGTCTTGGTTGGTTAAAGTTTCACTGAGTTATGGCCCTTTGTTGTTTTTTATACAGTGTATATACAATACCTTAGTAACTACTCATAGGAGTTCAATGAAACTTCACAGAAGTTATAAAAAGTAAGCCAAGTTATGCATGCAATAACCAGGTTTTGTTTGAATTAATTTTCACTGAGTTATGGCCCTTTGTTTTATACAATAAGTAAATTTTGTCCGTGCCATTTCTCAGCAACTACATGCAGGAATTCAGTGAAACTTCTTAGAAGTGATAAGTAGTTTGCCAAGTTGTGCATGTCAACAATAGGTTTTGTCCAAGTAAATTTTAATGAGTTATGGCCCTTTGTTATTTTTTATATAATGAATACTTAGAAACTGGTCAGGATATTTCTAAGCAACAATTTGCATGTATTAAAAAATGAAAATGCATTATATTTCCCTCTGTAAAATGTAACAATAACTGTGTCAAGGCCGCATCTGGGGGTATTCATCACCTTAAGTGATTGTTCTAGTTCTATTTGATTAAAGTAGGGTATGATATTACCATGTGCTTGTGAACTATATACATGAATTTATTCATTTGTAAATACTCACGATTGTCAATATATGTGTATTACTCATATCATGTAAATATGTTATACTCTCCATAATGGGGGATTGAATAAAATATACAGTCAATATCTTTTGCAATACATAAACTTGAAAAAAGCAACTTCATACAAAAAACATAAACCAATATGCTTCTTGTAATTTGTCTAGCTATAACATTATTTTTAGCTCACATGTCACAAAGTGACAAAGTGAGCTATTAGGATCACTCTCCGTCCGGTGTCCGGCGTCATGCGTCGTCAAACTTTTTGTTGTGACCACACTAGGGGCCACATTTTTGGCTCAATTTTAGCAAAACTGGGTCAAAACGTTAATATCAAAAAAATCTCGGACGAGTTCGATATTGGGCCATTTGGGGTCAAAAACTAGGTCACCAGGGCCAAATAAGGGAAAACCTTGTGAACACTTTAGAAATCACTGTTTTGCATTTATCTTCATGAAACTTTGTCAGAATGTTTATTTTAATAATATGTAGGTCAAGTTTGATAATGGGTAATTTCTGTAGTAAAATTAGGTCACTAGGGCAAATTGCTGGAAAACCTTGTGAACACTCTAGAAGTCACTGTTTTGATTGGATGATCATGAAACCTTGTCAGAATGTTTGTCTTCATAATATCTTGGACGAGTTCGAACATGGGTCATCTTGGGTCAAAAACTAGGTCGCTAGGTCAAATCTTATGAAAAACCATGTTAACACTGTAGATTTCACAGTTATTATTGGATCTTCACCAAACTTTGTCAAATCGTTTGTTTTAATGATATAACGGTCAAGTATAAATATGGGTCATCTGGGGTCAATAACTAGATCACCAGGTCAAATCTTAGGAAAACTTTGTTAACACTGTAGATGTCACAGTTTTAATTGGATCTTCACCAAACCTTGTCAAAATGTTTGCCTCAATGATATGTGGGTCAAGGATGAACATGGGTCAGCCGGGTTAAAAAACTGGGTCACCAGGTCAAATCTTAGGTAAAAATCTTGTAAAACCTAGTCAGGCTGTTTGTCTTAATGATATGTAAGACAAATTCGAACATAGGTCGTCTGGGGTCAAAAACTAGGTCACCGGTTCAAAACAATGTTTTAATGAGTGAACAGTGATTGTCATGTGAGCGATATAGGGCCATCTTGGCCCTCTTGTTTGTTATACAAATAACAGCACAAAGATTACAACAAAATATATCCGCTTAATTGTATAAAGTGCTCCATAGGCGCTGACTGGGGTCGCCTTGGTAACTTGTATCCTGTGAATACGTATAAAAGTGACAATTTAGAAATAGAAATTGAGTGAATAAAAGTTGATTATTCCTATGATATACGGATGCTTTACACTTTACGGATGACCCTCGTATTACATGTATCAACAATATCATATTCTCCTGTTGTGATCCTTTATAACCAGTTAACATGTACAATGATTGACTCAGTGGTGTAGAATTTTTTAGCTCACCTGATTCATCAGGTGAGCTTTTAGGATCGATGAATATCCGTCGTCCGTCCACAATTAGATTGTTTACACTCTAGCATCCACAGCTCACAATGTATATGGCTGCAATGTCTCGGCTAAGCTCGATTATGGGCAAAATCGGACAATAAATTCTAGAGTTATGGGCCCTTCACTTTGAAAATTTGCTATATTTAGCTGGTTTACATTCTAGCGCCTTCATATATTCACCAATCCTAATCATATTTTCAGTAAATGTGTATAACCAAAAGATCTTGACAACTTCGATTATGGGCGGAATCGGACCAGAACTTTAAGAGTTATGGGCCCTTGACTTTGAAAATTTGCTATATTTGAGTTTGTTTACACTCTAGCGTATTCATTTATTCACCAATCCCTAATCATATTTTTAGTAAATGTGTATAACCAAAATATCTTGGACAAGTTCAATTATGGGCGGAATCGGACCAGAACTTCAAGAGTTATTGGCCCTTGACTTAGAAAATTTGCTATATTTAACAGTATTATACCTTCATTGTTGGGTTTTGATCTCAAAATCTACGTAAAAATGGGTTATACGAGATGGAAACTATATTATCGGGTCATTAATTATTGTGCCTTTGTTCTCAGGTGAGCGATCAAGGGCCATCTTGGCCCTGTTGTTTAAAGACAGTAGTTCTCATTCCCTTTAAATTAGCATTAAAATCTATGGGAGTCATTTTCAAAGACTAAAGAACATCGATTTCAATGCAAAATCATAGTAAGAGATGCAATAGCACACAGTATCAATCTAATTTTATAAACAAGAGGGCCAAGATGGCCCTATATCACTCACTTGACAAAAATTGTTTACTCATTAAAACATTGTTTTGAACTGAACCTGTGTCATGATGTCTGCTGATATCAAGGTTTTCCTAAGATTTTACCTGGTGACCTAGTTATTGACCCCAGATGACCCATATTCATACTTGACCTACATATCATTGAAACAAACAATTTGAGATGTTTGATGAAGATCCAATTATAACTGAAATCTAGAGTGTTTAACTGTTAACATGGTTTTTCATAAGATTTGACCTAGTGATCTAGTTTTTGACCCAAGATGACATATGTTCGAACATGTCCAATATATCATAAAGACATACATTCTGTCAAGTTTCCATGAAGGTCCAATCAAAACAGGAGTGTTCATTAGGTTTTCCAGCAGTTTTCGGTGCTGTAACTATCAATTTTCTATATTTTTAGCATAGTAGACCCATTTCTAAAGGTTATCATTTTGGCAATATGTCCTGGACTGGTTTAATGTATGAGATGTACGGGCAATGTTTTAAGTGTCTTCTCCACCCTGGATGAAATTAATAATCCCCGAAATATTCAGATGAGTACCGACATGGTTTTCCCAATCCAGTCTATAAATAGCACTTCAACTTGCACAAAGAACTAGACAGAAATTTTGACGAAATTTAATACTATATATAATTGCCTTTGCGCGGGAAATAAATTTTGTCTGAAGGATTGAAATTTGTAAAACGTATACCACCGCTGTCAAACAAAATGGGATGCTGGATTATTTTCATTCTTTTATCATCAAAAGTGAGTGCCAAATTATTACGTTCTTATCAAATGATGCGTTCTTGATTCGAGATTTGACGATTCAGTTTCTCAGCAGCGGTGAAGGTTTCCATACCTTCGAATTTGACCCATCGTTGAGACTTACCTTTCCGGAACGGGTACGGGAAACATATGGCTTTCACATAAGTCAATATGGCCGCATAGTCGGAGAGAGGATTGCGTCAAATCATGAGTTGTAGTGTCTAAGGTATCCATCCATTGAATAATTTGTCGGTGGTATGTGATTACAAAGTTTATTTTCTTCCGATAAACGCTGGTGTGGGTATAAAATCACGAACGATATAAAAAAATATACAGTAGCTAACAGCGGTCACAGAGGGGAGCTGGTCAACTGGTACCCAAGTCAAATGGTACCCACTATATTTTGGTCAAATGGTACCCACTATGAAGTCAACTCAGGTACCCACTATGCAAATTTTATATTTCATTTAGAATATTTCAATGAAATAGAAGATGGTTTATAATGACATTGATGAGTTTGAACGTGAAGTTCGGAATAGAAAAATGTGACTTTAAATGAGTAAAAATATTGTGAAAATATGGTATTTTGTATGAATGGTTGGTCATATTTCCTTGTTAAGTTCATTGTGGCAGTATTAACTATCTTATTATTCTTAAAATGCATTAAAATGTTTTATTACCTAACTAAAATCTTAAACCAGTTTCAAAAAGATCTAGTTTGAGATCCTTTGACAGTGCAGAATATTGCTTTGTCGTCCCTTTGAACAAAAGAAAAACCTTTAACGACAGAAGCTTCAGTACTGCGGGACCAACTCTGTGGAACAAATTGCCATTGCACATAAGACAATCATCTACCTTGGATGTATTGAAGAAAAATGTAAAAACCTATTATTATAAAGACTTACTCGCTTTTAGCTCACATGTCACAAAGTGACAGGGTGAGCTTTTAGGATCAGTCTCCGCCCGGCGTCGTGCGGTGTGTGTCGTGTGTCGTCAAACTTTTACCTTGTGAACACACTAGGGACCACATTTTTAGCTCAATTTTAGCAAAACTGGGTCAGAATGTTAATATTGACAAAATCTCGGACGAGTTTGATATTGGGCCATTGAAAAACCAGGTCACCAGGGCCAAATATGGGAAAACCTTGTGAACACTTTAGAAATCACTGTATGATTGGATCTTCATGAAACTTTGTCAGAATGTTTATTATGCCCCCGTCATGAAATGGCGGATGGCATAATGTTTACTCTGTCCGTTGGTGTTTGTGTGTGTGTGACGGAATTTTCGTGTCCGGCTCATAACTTTGTCATGCATGATTGGATTTTGAAATAATTTGGCACAAATTTTTATCATAACAAGACGATGTGTCATGCGCAAAAACTGTGTCGCTTGCTCAAAGGTCAAGGTCACCGTGGACACTTAAAGCATTGTGTGTATATGTTCGTGTCCAGCTTATAACTCTGTCATGCATGATTGGATTTTGAAATAAATTGGCACAAATGTTCATCATAACAAGACGATGTGTCATGCACAACGACTGTGTCGCTTGCTCAAAGGTCAAGGTCACAGTTGACGATTAAAGGGGCATGCCCAGGAACTGCTGTGTCTTTTTTTTCGTACACAAAAAATGCGTCTGTCACTTGTAAAACCAAGTATTACCGAAAAGTCAAAGAAGAATGTCCGCTCAAAAATGACCCTATAACGCACGCGTCGGTATTTGTATGTCGGTTTGAATAAAAGGCTTACAGCCTTTTATTGACGACAACGATATTTCCGCTACGTCTGAGAGTTTAACTGAGCATGTGCGCTGCCTTTCAAGTGAACATAACATGAGAAATACTTACCATTTCAGTTTGTTGACATTTTTTCCGCGATATTTTCGGTTTTGGCAGATACCGAAAGGGTCGAGTTGTGAAAATGACGAATAATTTCTGAGGCCGAAATCGGCAGTTTTTGTAAATCTTGAAATGTGTATTTTGAGTAAACAAGTGGGATGTTTTGTAAATATTTTACAGGACTTTCATTAATTGATTTAGGCATTAAAATAATACCGGCCAAGTTTGATTGTTATTTGAGACGCTTCAGTTCCCTTTAAAGCATTATATGTATATGTTCGTGTCCGGCTTATAACTCTGTCTTGCATGATTGGATTTTAAAATGAATTCGCACAAATGTTCATCATAACAAGACGACGTGTCATGAGCAAAACTGTGTCGCTTACTCAAAGGTCAAGGTCACAGTTGACACTTAAAGCATTGTGTGTATATGTTCGTGTCCGGCTTATAACTCTGTCATGCATGCTTGGATTTTGAAATAAATTAGCACAAATGGTCATCATAACAAGACGATGTGTCATGCGCAGCGACGCAATGACTGTGTTGTTTGCTCAAAGGTCAAGGTCACTGTGGACACTTAAAGCATTATATGTATATGCTCGTGTCCGGCTTATAACTCTGTCTTGCATGATTGGATTTTGAAATAAATTGGCACAAACTTTTATGTTCATCATAACAAGACGACGTGTCATGAGCAACAATAGTGTCACTTACTCAAAGGTCAAGGTCACAGTTGACACTTAAAGCATTGTGTGTATATGTTCGTGTCCGGCTTATAACTCTGTCATGCATGATTCGATTTTGAAATATATTGGCACAAATGTTCATCATAACAAGACGATGTGTCATGTGCAACGACTGTGTCGCTTGCTTAAAGGTCAAGATCACAGTTGACACTTATTATTATATGTATATGTTCGTGTCCGGCTTATAACTCTGTCTTGCATGATTGGATTTTGAAATAAATTGGCGCAAATGTTCATCATATCTAGACGACGTGTCATGAGCAAAACTGTGTCGCTTATTCAAAGGTCAAGGTCACAGTCGACACTTAAAGCATTGTGTGTATATGTATGTGTCTGGCTTATAACTCTGTCATGCATGATTGGATTTTGAAATAAACTGGCACAAATGTTCATCATATCAAGACGACGTGTCCTGCGCATCAACTGCGTCACTTGCTCCAAGGTCAGAGTGGACATTAAAATTTTGTGCATATTATTATGGATATAGTGAAAGTGTATGTTCATGTCCGGCTTAAAACTTTGTCATGTATGATGGGATTTTGAAATAAATTGGCACAAATGTTCATCATATTAAGATGATGTGTCATACGCAAAAACTGTGTCGTTTACTTAATGGTCAAGGTCACAGTGGACACTTATATATTTACGTTCATTCCTTATATTGAAATAGTGAAAGTACATGTAGTTGTGTGTTTACCACCCTTAGGTGATCTTTACTTCCCACTATGGGCACCATTCCCAAGCACCCTGCTTTATGTTGTATCCACATATTTCCCACACAACACTCATTTCTGTGTCCAGTGTGAAATGGCGGGGGCATCCGTGTCCTACGGACACATTTCTAGTTTTAATAATATGTAGGTCAAGTTTGATAATGGGTCATTTCCGGTCAAAAACTAGGTCACTAGGGCAAATTGCTGGAAAACCTTATGAACACTCTAGAAGTCACTGTTTTGATTGGATGATCATGAAACCTTGTCAGAATGTTTGCCTTTATAATATCTTGGACGAGATCGAACATGGGTCATCTAGGGTCTAAAACTAGGTCGCTAGGTCAAATCTTATGAAAAACCATGCTAACTCTGTAGATTTCACAGTTATTATTGGATCTTCACCAAACGTTGTCAAATTGTTTGTTTCAATTATATAACCGTTAAGTACAAATATGGGTCATCTGGGGTCAATAACTAGGACACCAGGTAAAATCTTAGGAAAACTTTGTTAACACTGTAGATGTCACAGTTTTGATTGGATCTTCACCAAACCTTGTCAAAATGTTTGCCTCAATGATATGTGGGTCAAGGTTGAATATGGGTCAGCCGGGGTCAAGAACTGGGTCACCAGGTCAAATCTTCGGTAAAAATCTTGTAAAAGCTCTAAATTGCATGGTTTTAATTGGATCTTGGCCAAACCTTGTCGTCTTAATGATATTAAGGATAAGTTCAAATATGGCTCATCTAGGGTCAAAAACTAGGTCACGAGGTCAAATCTCAGGAAAACCTTATTAATACTGTAGATGTCAAATTTTGATTGGATCTTCACCAAACCTTGTCAGAATGTTTGTCTTAATGATATGTAAGACAAATTCGAACATAGGTCATCTGGGGGTGAAAAACTAGGTCACAAGGTCAAATCTTAGGAAAACCTTGTCTATGCTGTAGTTTTCATGGTTTTGATTGGATCTTCACCAAATTTTATCAGAATGTTTGTCTTATTTATATGTAGGACAAGTTCTAACATGGGTCATCTGGGGTCAAAAACTAGGTCACCGGTTCGAACCAAAGTTTTGATGAGTGAACAGTGATTGTCATGTGAGCGATATAGGGCCATCTTGGCCCTTTTGTTTAAAGAAAATGTTATGAAAGTCAGATGCCAAATTGTGTTTTTGTGACGATTGATTTATCAATCGCTCACAGAGGTTTTAAAATAAATCAATCAAATTAAATCAAAACAAACGACACTCAAAACAGAACAACACGAAAAAGCCGAACAAAACCGAATGCACATTTAATAAACCATGAATCTACAGTCGTAAGATCTCTATCAGAACTATTTTTGCCGCCGAACTGTATAACTCACAATTCTTTTTTCAAAATAAAACTGTCTGGAAATATTTAATAGTGTCAATCAATAGCAGATGCAGTTTTACCTCGTAATTATTGCAGTATCTTTCGTTATTTCGTGTGTTCAAGGTGCACTACATTAATACATATTCTTTCGCGTAGATTTCGAGTCACGTGACCACACACAGAGGTGCCAATCGGCAATTACCTTACCAGCTTACCGCGAACTTAGACAAGAAGATTACCATCGATATTTCGTCAGTTATTTCATCAATATGAAAGTAAATATAATCCCGGTGAAAAATGGATATTGGATTTAATTTCGCCGTCGTGTACGTCTTTATTAATGTTCTATTTACTGTCATTGTAACGAAAAGAACGTTCCCATCCCAGCCCCAACTATTGGCAGTTAGCTCCTCATCGTCACAGTGTTTGCACGGTCGATCAGTGTAATAACTTAAGATTCTATAAGCTTTACATTTACTTTATTGTCAGATAGCCTACAAATACAACTATATATATATATCAATCTATAGTCTGTTTCATTATACTTGCACAGTTTGAACATATTGTTGCACAGGAGAATGTTGTACAGGTGGTTGTATTTCTGATTGCTCTTGTGACTCATGAGTAGTCATTGGCGAATTTGTACATTGATCTTCCAGTGGCGTAGCAGGAATATTTATTGACGGGGTTTTGTCTGCTTATTCCGGCTCATTAGTTTTATCCATACAAAAACTAATTCGAATGTGATCCATATGCTTCTTCAATATGCAACCATCGTAAACTTCTAATATGACACTGGTCCATTTTGTTTGTTAATTTTACCTTGTGTCCAAGACTTGTTTACGCTCTCACATACTTAAACTTGCTCATCTTTTTCAAAATGTCTTTCTTTAGCATGCTCATCATGATATGATTTCATGATTGCCTGCTTATTTTCAACTTTTCACTGAAATTAGGCACAACCAAGTCTATTCTCGACCTCAGTCTCCTACCAAACATAAGTTCACTTGGACTCACTCCCAGTGTGCTTTGTGAAGTACAGTACAACCTCTCCAGAGTGGCCCTCTGTAGAGCAACAACCTCTCTATAACAACACCTTCAAAATTTCCCTAGGCTGATATTTACTATAAACTTAACCTCTGTAGAGCAACAACCTCAAAACAACGATATAACAACCAATATTTGCAGCTCCCATAGGGTGTTGCTCTACAGAGGTTATACTGTAATTCTATATGTTAGTAACACTTTAGCCAGTTTTTGTCGCATTGTGCCATGGCGTTGTTTCTTCAACCCACTTTTGATAATACCAACCGCTCGCTCAGCAAGACCATTACTTGCAGCATGGTAACTTGCTGTCCGAATGTGTTTAATTCCATTCATTTTCGTGAACTGTGCAAACTCTTCACTGGTGAATGCACTTCCGTTGTCTGTAACCAATTGTTGACACAAACCATACGTAGCAAAAGTATGTTGCAGCAATTCAATTGTTACTGATAATGTTGACGTTGTATCAAATGCCTAAATCCACTTAGAATGTGCATCTATGACGACCAGGAACATTTTCCCCATGAATGGACCGGCATAATCAACATGTACCTGCACCCATGGTCGATCAGGCCATTGTCATGGATGTAATTTAGCCTCAGCAGGCATATTTCTATTTGTTTGACACAGGTCACAACTTTTCACATAATTTTCAATATCTGTGTCCAATAAAGGTCACCATACATACATCCTACCCAATGACTTCATTCTGCTTGAACCTGGGTGTCCCTCGTGTAAGATTTTCAATATTTCTTCACGACCTCTTGGAGGTATAATGACTCTAGTGCCTCTAAGTAGACATCCATCATGAATACTTAAGTCAATTTTCACATCAAAGAATGGTTTAAAATCCCCATTTGGACATTTTTCTCCCCAACCATTCTGAACAAACGCTGTCACTTTTGACATAACAGGATCACGTTGCGTCCATAGTTTAACTTTCTGTGACGTAACTGTTGTTTCTGCCAGCTGTTCAATAGCTAATACAATGTCTGTTGAAATTGGTGGTTCAGACATATCCACATTATCCACATGTCTAGGTAGTCGACTTAAACCATCGGCATTCCCTATACTTGAGCCCTTTTTATCTCAACAGAGCACGAATGTGCTCAGGGTGAGCTTTTGTGATCGCCCTGCGTCCATCGTTCGTCGTGAAGTGGCGTCAATATTTACTTAAAACAACATCTCCTCCTACACCGCTATTCCGATTGCAACCAAGCTTTGCTGAAATGATCCTTGGGTGGTCCCCTTTCAAAGTTGTTCAAAAAATTAAATTTCATTAAAAACTCTGGTTGCTATGGCAACAAATAGAAAAAACTTAAAAAATCTTCTTGTCCGAAACCACAGGGCCTAGAGCTGAGATATTTGGTATGTAGTATTGTCTAATGGAACTCTACAAAGTTTGTTCAAATTATTCCCCTGGGGTCAAAATTGGCTCCGCCCCGGGGGTAACTTGATTTTACATAGACTTATATAGGAGATTTAAAAAATCTTCTTGTCAAAAACTATAATACCTAGAGCTTTGATATTTGGTGTGTAGCATAGTCTAGTGGACCTCTACCAAGTTTGATCACATTATTGCCCTAGGGTCAAAATTGGCCCCGCCCCGGGGGTCACTTGATTTATATAGACTTATATAGGAAAATTTAAAAAATCTTCTTCTCCGAAACCGCAAGGCCTAGAGCTTAGATATTTTGTATGTTGCATTTTCTAGTGGACCTCTACCAAGTTTGTTCAAATCATGGCCCCGCAGTCAAAATTGGCCCTGCCCTGGGGTTTATTCTATTTTATATGGGAAAATTTGAAAAATCTTCTTCTCCGAAACCACAAGGCCTAGAGCTAAGATATTTGTCATATAGCATTGTCTAGTGGACCTCTACCAAGTTTGTTCAAATTATTGCCCTAGAGTCAAAATTGGCCCCGCCCCGGGGGTCACTTGATTTATATAGACTTATATAGGAAAATTTAAAAAATCTTCTCCGAAACCGCATGGTGTACAGCTAAGATATTTGGCATATAGCATTGTCTAGTGGACCTCAACCAAGTTTGTTCAAATTATTGCCCTATGGTCAAAATTGGCCCCGGGGGTCACTTGATTTATATAGACTTATATAGGAAAATTTAAAAAATCTTTGTATGTAGTATTGTCTAGCAGACCTCTTCCAAATTTGTTCGTATTATGGCCATGGGGTAAAAATTGGCCCTGACCTTAGGGTCACTTGATTTTACTTGGACTCGTTTAGAAATATTTTAACAATGTTCGTATCCAAATGACCTTTTTTCCTTGTGAGCATTTATAGGGCCATCATGGCCTTCTTGTTATACTGTAAGTCGTAGTCATAGCCAGCTAATGTCAATGCCCATCTCTGTATTCTTGCAGCTGCTGTTGTTGGTATTTTTTTTATTTTCCTTCAATAATCCAAGTAATGGTTTGTGATCAGAAAATAATATAAATTTATTTCCATACAGATACTGATGAAACTTTTTGACACCAAAAACTATCGCTAATGCTTCTTTCTCCAACACTGAATAATTTTCTCCGCCCCTGATAATGTTCTTGAAATGTCAGCGACTGGCCTCTCTGAACCGTCCTCCATTTTATGTGACAAGACTGCTGCCACACCATCAAAGCATCATGTGAAACTTTAATGTTATAGCTCTTATCGAGTAATGTACAGTAGCTATCGATAACATACATGAAACAATAAAACCATCACTGATCGTCATCCGGAGCACGTTGTCGCGTCTAATGTCGCCACACGACGTCAAAGCACTTCAAACATTATCAAAGTTAAGAGAGCGATTCACCTTCTCGATGTAATCTCCGCGAATGCCGGACTGTAAGAAAGCTCACAACTTTAGTTCATGAACGTAGCTCTTGTGGTTTGGGAGCCAACCCCGGAACAATTTTGGAAGTTGTGAATTGTCATCGCTGTGATTTCGTTTTTAAAAGTCGTTATATAGACGTTTTAGACTAGTTTGACCTTATTGAAACACTCATATTGTAAATTTGAATCCTCTGAAGTCTGCCTTTTTTGTAGCAATTTGTTGGGTCCCGCACTCCCGATTTTTCTCGGAAGGGCCATCCTAAATTATAGGACTGACAAATATGCAGATCTACGTTTGTTGGGCTGTGCGGGACGGAGCCAAATCGAATTCTGGCCGTCATAAACTTCTGACAGTGTAACTGTTTATTAGTGAAGTTATTCAGTTTATTGTGAGTCTTTGCATCTGAGTTTTAACCAGGTTTTCACAAAGTGCGTCTTATCAAAGATCGTGCGCTTGTTTCGGTCGTACGGTTATCGTACGTCGATCTTACGATTTTGTAGGTGTTTTATCAAAGATTGTCAATGATCGTAATCGTACGATTACGGTAAGATTATACCTCAATCCTACGATCGCCGGAGAGCAGTCGTAGATCATACAAAACGGTCGTTATTATGCTTGTGAATCATAAACGAGGAACTTTTAGAAAGATAATGGACAATCTTGATAATTTTACAAATCAAGTGATCGTCGCGAGGTACAGACTTAACAAGGAAATTATTTTTTGCGTTAGAAGAACTATGTAGGGAGGAAGTCTAAAGACTTGTCACCATCAACAAGTCAGTCTTGTGCTCTAAGTTAAGCATGATAAAGGATTATTATATATACTTGTAGTTGTTTTAATCATACATTTTTAACCAAGTTTACCAAATTGATCAGTAAAAATAGTGTAGAGCTCTACATTATCTACATTATCTCCCTTATAGTAAAGGCAGTGGCTAGGATTACAGTTAATACAGTATATTCCGATTGTATTTTGCGACTGTTATGGACGGAAATTTGGAATAACAAACTCTTATTCATTTGTTAATATTAATATTCATTAAGTGCAGTGTTAAAATCTAAAAATGTCATCTTACATTTTATGAGCCAAGTAAACGCGATGATTAACAGACTGTATATTTATATTTTTGCTTCATGGGATCTGATCAGTACTCGTGCCGAAAGAAGAGATTGTGGAGGCTTCCGGTCAAAGTCCGCCGCTGACGGGATTCGAACCCGCACCCTCTGGGTTACGGTGTCCGACGCTCTACCCCTGCACCACTGTTCCTCCACCGGTAGTTTAGGACGGACAACAGACAGACAAACGAACAGGCGTTCTCACAAGGCTGATTTAGCGAGAACATCTGTTTGATATTTTTTCCACAGTGCACTTAAATTCTTATCTTTTAACCACATAATGACTGATAGAATTGAAACAATCTTAAAGTGTCATTTCATTTGCCATTTTGGGTATGTACATGATTGGTATTTCTTTTGTACTTTAAAGCCCAACAAGACGGCTAAAACAACCCAAACAAGACCCTTAAGTACCCAAAGTGGCATATCGTTCGCCCGGACGAACGGACGGACAACCTACATGCATATCTTGTTGTGAAGTGTTTGCATACACAACGGATCTATCATCATTGAAAATTTAATGAATGCTATTTTGTATCTTAATATATTAATTGGAGATCTTTACTTGTGGAGAAGCATGAACTACCCACAATACTGCTTATTTGTTCTTCGAATATAGCACCCGAGGAGCTGTATACAAACAAGAGGGCCATGGTGGCCCTGTAAATGCTCACCAGTAAAAAAGGTCATTTGGAGACAAACATTGTTAAAATGTTTCTAAACGAATCCAAGTAAAATCAAGTGACCCTAAGGTCAGGGCCAATTTTTACCCCAGGGCCATAATATGAACAAATTTGGAAGAGGTCTGCTAGACAATACTACATACAAAATATCTTAACTCTAGGCCTTGTGGTTTTAGAGATTTTTTAAAATTTCCTATATAAGTCTATATAAATCAAGTGACCCCCGAGGCCAATTTTGACCCTAGGGCAATAATTTGAACAAACTTGGTAGAGGTCCACTAGACAATGCTATATACCAAATATCTTAGCTCTAGGCCTTGTGGTTTCGGAAAAGAAGATTTTTCAAATTTTCCTATATAAAATAGAATAAACCCCAGGGCAGGGCCAATTTTGACCACGGGGCCATAATTTGAACAAACTTGGTAGAGGTCCACTAGACAATGCCACATACAAAATATCTAAGCTCTAGGCCTTGCGGTTTCGGAGAAGAAGATTTTTTAAATTTTCCTATATAAGTCTATATAAATCAAGTGACCCCCGGGGCGGGGCCAATTTTGACCGTAGGGCAATAATTTGAACAAACTTGGTAGAGGTCCACTAGACTATGCTACACACCAAATATCAAAGCTCTAGGCATTGTAGTTTTTGACAAGAAGATTTTTTTTAAATTTCCTATATAAGTCTATGTAAAATAAAGTTACCCCCGGGGCGGAGCCAATTTTGACCCCAGGGGAATAATTTGAACAAACTTTGTAGAGTTCCATTAAACAATGCTACATACCAAATATCTCAGCTCTAGATCCTGTGGTTTTGGACAAGAAGATTTTTTAAGTTTTTTCTATTTGTTGCCATAGCAACCAGAGTTTTTAATGAAATTTAATTTTTTGAACAACTTTGAAAGGGGACCACCCAAGGATCATTCCAGCAAAGTTTGGTTGCAATCGGCATAGCGGTGTAGGAGGAGATGTTGTTTTAAGTAAATATGGACGCCACTTCACGACGTACTACGCACGATGGACGCAGGGCGATCACAAAAGCTCACCTTGAGCACATTCGTGCTCTGGTGAGCTAAAAAGAAAGGATCCCTATATTGCGTGTGACACGGCTGTCAGTTTGGCAGTTCTATTCGCATGCTACTTCATTTCAAAGAGATATTAAAAGCGAAAGCGCATGCGTAAGAATCGCACTTTAGTAGAAATCGTATGAAATGGGTTGAACGTGCGATAGCTTTAATAAGACGGTCGTAAGATTGAGCGTACGATGAACCTGGTTATTAGAATGCCGAAAATGGCGGGCGGGCATTCGTCAAATAGGCGGTGTCCGGTCAATAAATTAAGTTCTGATTGACCAATCTTGACCAAACTTGGTATGTAGGATCCTTAAATGAAAACCTAGCCTGGGATTGTATTTGGGGTCTGTGGGGTCAAGGTCACTGTTACTAAAAATAGAAAATCAGTCCGGTCAATAACTTAAGTTTGGAATGACCAATGTTGACCAAACTTGGTATTTAGTATCCTTGAATGAAAATCTAGCCTGGGATTGTATTTGGGGTCCGTGGGGTCAAGGTCACTGTTACTAAAAATAGATAATCAGTGTCTGGTCAATAACTTAAGTTTGGAATGACCAATGTTGACTAAACTTGGTATTTAGCATCCTTGAATCAAAGCCTAACTTGGGATTGTATTTGGGGTCTGTGGTGTCAAGGTCACAGTACTAAAAATAGAAAATCAGCTTTCAGTGAATAACTTAATCAAGGATTAATATATTGCGATGAAATTTTGTGTGTATGTAGCTTACATGAAGTCCATGCTTTTGAATTGCATCTAGGTTCAGTAAGGTCAAGGTCACTGTTACTGAAAATAGAAAATCAGTTTCTGGTCAATAACTTTAGTAAGGATTGAGATATTGCGATGCAATTTTGTGTGTTGGTAGCTTATATCCAGTCCATGCTTTTGTTTTGTAATAAGGGCCAGTAGGGTCAAGGTCACTGTTACTAAATATAGAAATCAGTTTCCAGTCAATTACTTAAGCTTGGAATGACTAATCTTGACTCAACTGGGTATTTAACAACCTTGCATGAACGCTTAGCTTGGACTTGTATTTGGGGTCAGTTTTGGTCATGGTCACTGTTTCTAAATAGAAAATCAGTTTCTGGTGAATAACTTAATTAAGGATTTAGACATTGCGATGAAATTTTGTGTGGAGGTACCAAGCTTGGGATTGCATTCTATGCCAGTAGGTTAAAGGTCTATGTTAACTTATAAGTAGCACTGGAAACTGAACCACTGATGAGTACTGTGGTATTAAAGCCTTGGAAAACCTGGTTTCGTGGCAATGCCGCGTTTCTTGTGTTCCTTGGCTTACTTAATTTGCAAATGTACTTTGTAGTAGTCTAATTTATGAGACGGACAAGCAATCCATTCAGAATTTTGCTGGAAGACTGATATCGGCATGTCAAAGTGTCTCACTTTTCATTCGTTATGTACAATTATAGAAAGATGAGACTTATTTGAATATAATAAAGCATTATGCCACGCACACTTTTTTAATAAATATTCTGAGGTCATGGACAAGTCTTGGTCCTGTAACCTTCATTGTTTATGTATTTAAAACTTAATAATTACATTTTGGAACATACTGTAGTGTTTAAAATAATCTTGTTTCTAAATTCTAGTACTTGTTACCTAGTGTTTGTTTGTTTCATCGGGTTTAACGCCATTTTCAACAACATTTCAGTCATATTGTGGCGGGCAGTTATCCTAACCAGCTTTCCTGGACTTCATTCAGGCCGTAACCAGTACTAACCACATTTTATCTGTAAGCTTCTTTACCTAGTGCAGGCTAAATAAATCTTTTAGCAACTTTTCAGATACATGTTTTATCACCCACTACAAGGTTCTTATTTTAGCTCACATGAGCACTTGAGTCCAACTTATTAGACTGCTTTGTGACGGCGAGACATTTTTTCGACTTGGCTCCATCCCGCACAGACTAACAAAGATCTGCATATTTGTGTGCGGAAAATCCCCAACTAAAATCCTGAAGTATGCATTAATGATTTGTTTCTCCCTACTATTTCCCAACTGAAAACGAAACTGGCGTAATGGCGGTAAAATGCCGGTGTCATGGTAAACATTGCCTACTCTAAAAAATTCGCTTCGCAATACTTAAGTACAAGTTTAAATAAGCTGGCATGTCAACGAAACGTTGGCAAATTAAACTTAAATAAACTTTCGTTAATTCTAGGTACTCATTATAAAGATCGATATAGAATTAAACTGTCCGACGTCATTTGTATACGGAGTGTAACTGGATGTGGCTAAAGTCCGTTCGTACCGTTTTTTTTTCACGCGACGTAAAATTTAAGTTTAATATTTCAAATTTGACATTTAACACATATATTTTTTAAAGCACATTCACGTGGATTATTGTTATTTCTATCGATTTAAGTAAGTTATGCCTGTTATTGAATAATTTTTACGTAATTTGAATTTCCGCACGTAAATATGCAGATGTTTGTAAGGCTGAGAGGATGGCCTTTCCGAATTCGTTCACGAAAATCGGCCAACCGGAAAGCCGAATTAGTAGGGCTAATGAGCACGTGTGCTCAGGGTGAGCTTTTGTGATCAGTCTTTCTCCGGCGTCGTGCGTCGTCAAACTTTTACCTTGTGAACACACTAGGGGCCACATTTTTAGCTCAATTTTTGCAAAACTCGACAAAATCTCGGACTAGTTCGATAATGGGTCTTTTGGGGTCAAAAACTAGGTCACTAGGGCCAAATAAAGGAAAACTTCGTGAACACTCTAGAAGTCACTGTTTTGATTGGAACATCATGAAACCTTGTCAGAATGTTTGTCTTTATAATATCTTGGACGAGTTCGAACATGGGTCATCTGGGGTCAAAAACTAGGTCGCTCGATCAAATCTTAGGAAAACTTTGTTAACACTGTAGTTGTCACAGTTTTGATTCGATCTTCACCAAACCTTGTCAGAATGTTTGCCTCAGTGATATGTGGGTCAAGGTCGAACATGGGTCAACTTGGGTCAAAAACTAGGTCATCAGGTCAAATCTTAGGTAAAAACCTTGTAAAAGCTCTAGATGCCACGGTTTTCATTGGATCTTCACTAAACCTTGCCAGATTGCTTGTCTTAATATTAATTCGTCTTGATATTAAGGACAAATTCAGATATGGATCACCTAGGGTCAAAAACTAGGTCATGAGGTCAAATCTTAGGCAAACTAACACTGTAGATGTAAAATTTTGATTGGATCTTCACCAAACCTTGTCAGAATGTTTGTCTTAATGCTATGTAAGACAACTTCAAACATGGGTCACCTAGGGTCAAAAACTAAGTCACGAGGTCAAATCTTAAGAAAACCTTGTCTATGCTGTAGTTGTCATGGTTTTGATTGGATCTTCACCAAACCTTGTCAGAATGTTAGTCTTATTCATATGTAGGACAAGTTCTTACATGGGTAATCTGGGGTCAAAAGCTAGGTCACAGGTTCAAAACAATGTTTAAATGAGTAAAGAATGATTGTCATGTGAGCGATATAGTGCCATCTTGGCCCTCTTGTTATATTGTAGGAAGATAAACGTAGAAAGGTTAAACTTTAAAGTCGGATGTTAGGAAGGCGAAGGCCAGGGGAAATGTTTCATACAGCAAATATTGCTGAACACGACCGAAATGGCGAAGGTTCAATAATGGTCTAGGATAAAATCATCTGGGATGGATGCACAGACTTCGTTGTCCTTGACAGAAGCTCACTGACTGCCATGCTGTATCGAGATGAGATTATTGATACCCAAGTAAAGCTGTATGGACGATAATACCCGTCCTCATACGGCCAATGTCGTCCACAAGTACTTGCAAAGAGAGGGTATGATTTGTTTGGACTGACCAGCCCGATCCCCTAACATAAATACCATTGAGCACATTCGAAATGAGTTAAAAGTCCTCATTTTGGCCTGTCAGGTCCAACCAAGAAACACCCAGGAACTTGTTACCTTCCTTGCGGAAAAGTGGAACACCATACCACAAGCGGTGATAAAAAACTTGATAGGGGGCATGCAACAACAGTGTCAAGCTGTCATTGACAACATCTGGTCCCAAAATGGTTCCATTGAAAGTTGTTTTTTGGCAATTTTTAGCTCACATGTCACAAAGTGACAAAGTCACTCTCCGTCCGGCGTCGTGCGGTGTGCGTCGTCAAACTTTATGTTGTGACCACACTAGGGGCCACATTTTTGGCTCAATTTTAGCAAAACTGGGTCAGAACGTTAATATCAACAAAATCTCGGACGAGTTCGATATTGGGCCATTTGGGGTCAAAAACTAGGTCACCAGGGCCAAATAAGGGAAAACCTTGTGAACACTTTAGAAATCACTGTTTTGACTGGATCTTCATGAAACTTTGTCAGAATGTTTATTTTAATAATATGTAGGTCAAGTTTAATAATGGGTAATTTCTGTAGTAAAATTAGGTCACTAGGGCAAATTGCTGGAAAACCTTGTGAACACTCTAGAAGTCACTGTTTTGATTGGATGATCATGAAACCTTGTCAGAATGTTTGTCTTCATAATATCTTGGACGAGTTCGAACATGGGTCATCTTGGGTCAAAAAGTAGGTCGCTAGGTCAAATCTTATGAAAAACCATGTTAACACCTATATATTTCACAGTTATGATTGGATCTTCACCAAACTTTGTCAAATCGTTTGTTTTAATGATATAACGGTCAAATATAAATATGGGGCATCTGGGGTCAATAACTAGGATATTAAGGACAAGTTCAAATATGGGTCACCTAGGGTCAAAAACCAGGTCACAAGGTCAAATCTTAGGAAAACCTTATTAACACTGTAGATGTCAAATTTTGATTGTATCTTCACCAAACCTAGTCAGACTGTTTGTCCTAATGATATGTAAGACAAATTCGAACATAGGTCGTCTGGGGTCAAAAACTAGGTCACCGGTTCAAAACAATGTTTTAATGAGTGAACAGTGATTGTCATGTGAGCGATATAGGGCCATCTTGGCCCTCTTGTTTTTAGCTCACCAGAGCACGAATGTGCTCAAGGTGAGCTTTTGTGATCGCCCTGCGTTCATCGTTCGTCGTGAAGTGGCGTCCATGTTTACTTAAAACAACATCTCCTCCTACACCGCTATGCCGATTGCAACCAAACTTTGCTGGAATGATCCTTGGGTGGTCCCCTTTCAAAGTTGTTCAAAAAATTAAACTTCATTAAAAACTCTGGTTGCTATGGCAACAAATAGAAAAAAACTTAAAAAATCTTCTTGTCCGAAACCACAGGGCCTAGAGCTGAGATATTTGGTATGTAGCATTGTCTAATGGAACTCTACAAAGTTTGTTCAAATTATTCCCCTGGGGTCAAAATTGGCTCCGCCCCGGGGGTAACTTGGTTTTACATAGACTTATATAGGAAATTAAAAAAATCTTCTTGTCAAAAACTACAATGCCTAGAGCTTAGATATTTGGTATATAGCATTGTCTAGTGGACCTCTACCAAATTTGTTCAAATTATGGCCCTAGGGTCAAAATTGGCCCCGCCCCGGGGGTCACTTGATTTATATAGACTTATATAGGAAAATTTAAAAAATCTTCTTCTCCGAAACCGCAAGGCCTAGAGCTTAGATATTTTGTATGTGGCATTGTCTAGTGGACCTCTACCAAGTTTGTTCAAATTATGGCCCCGGGGTCAAAATTGGTCCTGCCCTGTGGTTTATTCTATTTTATATAGGAAAATTTTAAAAATCTTCTCCGAAACCACAAGGCCTAGAGCTAAGATATTTGGTATGTAGCATTGTCTAGTGGACCTCTACCAAGTTTGTTCAAATTATTGCCCTAGGGTCAAAATTGGCCCCGCCCCTGGGGTCACTTGATTTATATAGACTTATATAGGAAAATTTAAAAAATCTTCTTCTCCGAAACCGCAAGGCCTAGAGCTTAGATATTTTGTATGTGGCATTGTCTAGTGGACCTCTACCAAGTTTGTTCAAATTATGGCCCCGGGGTCAAAATTGGCCCTGCCCTGTGGTTTATTCTATTTTATATAGGAAAATTAAAAAAATCTTCTTCTCCGAAACCACAAGGCCTAGAGCTAAGATATGTGGTATGTAGCATTGTCTAGTGGACCTCTACCAAGTTTGTTCAAATTATTGCCCTAGGGTCAAAATTGGCCCGCCCCGGGGGTCACTTGATTTATATAGACTTATATAGGAAAATTTAAAAAATCTTCTCCGAAACCACAAGGCCTAGAGCTAAGATATTTCGTATCTAGCTTTGTCTAATGGACCTCTTTTAAATCTGTTCATATAATGGCCATGGGATAAAAAACGGCCAAGATGGGTCACTTGATCTTACTTGGACTCGTATAGGAAACTTCAACAATGTTCATCTCCAAATGACCTTTTCTCCTGGTGAGCATTTATAGGGCCATCATGGCCCTCTTGTTTACAATTATCAACATCTTTAACATAATCCCATTCAAAGTCCAAATAAACCTCGAAAACACATTACAATTGTTAAAACATTTGACTATAATGTTTTATAAATCACTAATCAGGTGCATAAAAAGAAATAAACTAATAAATGACATACAGCAAAACATATCTACTTGTAAATGCTAAGCAAACTTTGAGAAGTAAAGTAATTGTCATGTATTAGTAATGTAAGGGACACAACTTGTATTGTCTTCTTGTATCATGTATGAATGTACCTGTATAGTTATCTGTACTTATCTGAGTAAGTCGATTAATAAAGTCAGTTACCCACCAACAGGCGTTGAGTTCATTACATGGTGTCAGAATGGTTAAAATTATTTAGCTGGAATAACCGAATTATTTTTGAATAATTTGTAGTAATATTATATTTTAAACATTTTTGTGGACTGATAAAGTGAATAAATATGGCTGCTAAAGGTATAAGAAATTTACCTTAATTTAATCCGTCAGATGCTGGTGCAACGGAATGGGAACTTTATAAACGTGATTTTTTAATTCACCTGGATGCGCTTGGATTAGATGACAAACCTGGTCGTCGGAAGGTTGGCGTGTTATTGTCCAACATGGGACGCGAGTGCGTCAAAATTTACGATTCATTCGTATGGGCCCCAGAGATCTTAGCAGATGAAGACAGAGGTATAGCGCATAGGGCAGCTGAGGACCAGTACAATTTGGATACTGTACTTGTAAAATTTGACCATCATTTTGGAGTCCACAACTTCAGAAATATAAAACGGCAAGAGTTTCTCAACACAAAAAGAGGAACACTGTCAGTGATGGATTTCATTGCTGAGTTACAGAGGAAGGCAGAGTACTGCCAATATGGGGAACACAAAGATGGTTTTATTTGTGATATGATTATCCATGGAATTAATGATAATAAGTGTTCTGAGAAACTAATGGAGATAACAGCAGACCAGCTTACGTTAGATAGGGTAATTAAAACATGCAGGCATATTGAACTCACAAATGCTCACATAAAGACACTGGAAAGTCCAGTAGTTAACATGGCAATTACGGGTAAACGTGGTCAACGTGGGGGACGACAAAATTCTTCGAAGGTTGGTGGTGCGTCGTTTTGTCATAAATGTCGTGTTCATGCATTTAGGAACTGTCCTGCATTTAATAAAAGTTGTGATACATGTGGACAAAAAGGTCATTTCAAAGCTTCAAAGTTTTGTAGAGGTGGTACGACATCACGTGGTCGTGGTCAGTTTAACAGTCGCTTTAGGACTAGTCGTGGACGTGGCAGAGGTGGTGCTAGGGTGCACTACACAGAAGAAGATGAAGAATTGACCGGTATGTTTGAGAGATATACATCAACGCATGATGTATATACGGCAAATTTAGGCAAAGAATTCAGTAATCAGGATTGGACAGTGAAAATGAAGATCCAAAACAAAGACCTATTTCTTGAGATAGACAGTGGTGCTCAATGTAATGTACTTTCGAGGCAAGTTGCAGAGAAATTCAAGTCTGTAACTCCAATCAAGATGAGTGATGCACGTATAAACGGTGTTAGTGGGAGTCAAATAAAGGCATTTGGAAAAATAACTTTGCCATGCGAATATAAGAACACTAGACATACTATAACGTTCCAAGTGATTGATACCCCAAGGAATATAAATTTGTTAGGCAGGGAAGATTCCGTGAAACTAGGGCTTATAATGAGAGTTAACAGTGCAAAGACTGAAACAGAGCAACTAATCAACGACTTCAGTGACGTACTGGGAGATCAAATTGGTTGTTTGCCAGGGGAATACGAAATAAAAATCGATCAGTCAGTAACACCCGTCGTACATGCGCCTCGTCCTGTACCTGTGGCAATACGGGATGAACTAAAAGAGCAATTAGATCATCTGGAGCGGTGTAGAATAATTGCAAAAAAAACTGAGCCAACAGAATGGGTGAACAGTATGGTGTGTGTTAGAAAAAAGAATGGTAAAGTTCGCATATGTATAGATCCGACTGATTTGAACAAAGCAATTATGCGAGAACACTATCCTATGAACACTATTGATGAAGTTGCAACAAGGTTGCATGGAAGCAAGTATTTTACTACTCTAGATGCGAACATGGGTTATTACCAAGTGAAATTGTCAGAAGAGTTCCAAGTCAACAACATTCAACACTCCATACGGTCGTTACAGATACTTAAGAATGCCTATGGGTGCGCGATGCTCCAGTGAAGTGTTCCAGAGAGAAATGGAAAAGCATTTTGGAGCAATGGACGGTGTTGAAATCGTGGTTGACGACATTTTGATTCATGGTAAAACGCTAGAAGAGCATAATAAGAGACTGAAAGCAGTACTTGAAAAGGCGAGAAGTTTCAATCTGAAGCTAAATAAAGAGAAATGCGTATTTGCGAAGCCTGAAGTTAACTATGTGGGTCATAAGTTAACAGGAGAAGGGCTAAAACCAACAGATGAGCGGATAGCAGCAATACTGAAAATGAAAGAGCCCGAAAACCAGAGTGAGTTATTAACAGTGCTAGGAATGCTATCATACGTTGCCAAGTTTATACCTGATTTAAGTGAACTTAATGCTCCTCTGAGAGACCTAAAGAACCAAGAACAGTGGCAATGGACGCCAGCAGCAAGCGGTGCATTTGATAAAATTAAGGAAACACTGACGTCAACAAAGGTGCTAAGGTATTTTGATGTCTCAAAACCAGTTACGTTAACTGTGGATGCATCAATGAGAGGCCTAGGAGCAGCAATAATTCAAAGCAATGGTGTTGTGGCATACGCATCTCGTGCATTAACGTCAGCAGAACAGAAGTATGCACAAATAGAGAAAGAGATGTTGGCAGTAGTGTTTGGATGTGATAGGTTCCATAAGTTACTGTACGGCAATACAACAATCACAATCGAATCGGATCACAAGCCTCTTGAGAATATAATGAAAAAGCCAATCCATGCAGCACCATTAAGAATACAAAGAATGATGTTAAAACTTCAGCCATATGAGTTTAAATTGGTTCATAAGAAAGGAAAAGACATGGGTCTTGCAGACTGTCTTAGCAGAATGCCATTGAGCGAAAGTGCCAAACAAACTATGGATGATGAACTAATGGTTTTTGTTGCAGAAACACTGTCGTGCACACATCATGATAAAATTGCGAAAGCAACGGTAAATGATGAACAATTTAAGATTGTGAATCAGTTAGTTATAACAGGTTGGCCAGAATCACGAAATGAAGTTCAAGATGAAGCCAAGCCATTTTGGGAGTTCAGAGATGAATTGTCTGTCTACAATGGTGTGTTATATAGAGGACAAAGGGTCTGTATACCAGTCAGTTTGAGAGCAGAAACATTGAAGGCTATTCACAAAGCACATCTTGGAATTGTCAATTGTAAGAAACGGGCAAAGGAATTGGTTTATTGGCCAGGCATGAATAAACAAATAGAGGACATAGTGAACAAATGCAGTGTTTGCTTGACATACAAAAACAAACCTGCAAAAGAACCTATGGTGATGCAACCGGTACCATCACTACCTTGGAGTAAAGTTGGTACAGACTTATTTGAAGTTAATGGATATCATTACTTGATCATGGTGGACTATTACTCAAACTTCATTGAAGTAGCGCCATTACAACAGGATACCAAAACGAGCACAATTGTGAAACACATTAAGGTAAACATTGCTCGATATGGCATTATGGACACATTAGTAAGCGACAATGGTCCGCAATTTGCAAGCAGAGAGTTCAAGCAATTTATAGATGCTTATGGCATAAATCATGTAACATCTTCTCCATTGTACCAACAGTCCAACGGTTTAGCTGAACGAGCTGTTCAGACAGTAAAGAACATAACAAAGAAATGTTTTGAGACTGGCGATGACATTTACTTGTGTCTACTTGAACTGCGAAACACTCCACGTGACGATGAAATAGGTTCACCGATGCAAAGACTTATGGGTCGGAGAGCGAAGACACTCATACCAATATCAAAGGAACCTGACGCAGACAAAACAGAGAAAGTTACATCAAAGCTAAATGATTACAAGTGGCAACAAAAGTACTACTATGACAGACATACAAAAATCAAGGACGACTTGAAACCGGGCGATGCAGTTCGTATTAAGACTCCTACAGGGTGGAAACCAGCGGAATATGTGCGGAAAACAGCATATCCTCGTTCTCATGTGGTGAAGGCTGGTGAAAGTGGGCGTGAATATCGTAGAAACACGTCTTATATTAATGAAAACAAGGGAAATTCCACATAACATTGAGACTCGTGACGAGATCATACCATATCCAGTGTCACAGGGTCCCATACCGAATGCCGGAAATGTCGTTCAAGGTGAAAGGCGTAACGAACCGCCGAAAACGCAAGCACCTGCAGAGCAAGGAAACAATGAAGGAACTACAGTGATAAGGTCAAGATACGGTAGAGAAATAAGAAAACCGAGTTACTTAAAAGATTATGTGAATTGAAAATAACAGTGAGATGGGCATAATAGCCCCGCTATCAGTTGTGTAAAAAAACCATAGAATTTCAGTAATATTAATTCTTTAGTATGTGTTAATTAAATGTGGTTAAATACAAACACAATCATTGTTAATCGTATATTAAAATATATGTTATAGGATGAAAACTGAAAAGTGTTATTTTTGTAATTTCATGAAGCTAGTCTACTCGTATACAGCTGTGAAGCCAGTCTAATTTGAAGATGAATGACATTGCATATTTTGTATGTACCGAAATTGACATTTTATATTGAAGAACATTTGATCTACTTAGATTTAATATGGACTATTAATTATTTCATGGTGTGATTGATACATTATTTCTTAAAATATGTTCATCTATTATTAAATCTGTGTTAAATGCGAAGCAAAATATTTTTCTCCTAGAATACGATTTGGTCATAAAATTGTTGTGTGCTTGAAACATATAGTTTCATTGTTTTCTCTGTAGCTAAATATCAACTTTATAACCTGTTATCATGGTATTTATCATTTCCTAGCCGAGAACTTGACACATGTAGTATCTGGTATTTGTTAGAATAACATGTAGTCCAGCACAAAGCTTGAATTTGAGATAACAGCGACTATTTTGTGGAAACTTAGGGAACATGTATTTCAGTGTATTATTTTTTGGTTTAACAGTTAAACATAGAATTTGTATAAACTTATGCATTAAATTAAAGTTGTTATTTTGTAACTCATAATTAATAATGATCAGTTAAGTATTTAAAAAAAATTAATGATGTAAAAGTTGAATCCATGATATTTTCTTATGTTAATTTGTCTTTAATGTATTGTTAGCATTTTGTATTCAACATAATTATATGAAATTAGATTTTTTTTCTTCATATATATGACTTTTATTACAGTAGATTTAGTCTATGTATTCCTGTGATTTAAAAAAAAAGAAAGAAAAGGGGATGTCATGTATTAGTAATGTAAGGGACACAACTTGTATTGTCTTCTTGTATCATGTATGAATGTACCTGTATAGTTATCTGTACTTATCTGAGTAAGTCGATTAATAAAGTCAGTTACCCCCCAACAGGCGTTGAGTTCATTACAGTAATTAAGATCAACTCATATCATCATCTTAGAAGATGTTTGGGGTAAGACACATTTTGTATTACAGAACACTGTGTGGCTATTATATGTGTACAAGTAATACTATGCCAATGGTATCATACCTCACTTCAAGTCCAGTTTGTATATTATACTTCTTAAAATTTGACAAGGATCACATACTCAATGTTGGAATTGCTGTACATGTACACGCAAATTTATAATACATGTATAGAGATACGATTCAACGGACATGCTTTGTTTCTTTTTTTTTTTTGCATTGACAAATGGCGCTTGAATGACTAAATTTTAATCAAATCTAATCAAAACCAAACAGTAGTATTTGAACTATGAAGCAATCACTACACGCAATATTGCATGTGATCCTTATCAAATATTGATTTGTATATTGTACAAAAATAACAGTTTTAAACAAATCAATTCACATTAAAAACAGTTTTGATTTTCAACAAAGTTTTACTTGTATTTTAAAAAACTATTTATTTGTATGAATACAACGTTCATTATAGATTTGAACATTTATTACATTTGAAAAGAGAAAATAGTACGGGAGATAGCAACCATGCAAAGGGGTTTGTCACGAAAAACAATCAAAATTTTTTTTTCCATGTAACCCATATATATATAGAAGGGAAAGAACTTCGACAATTCCAATTTTCCAACGCGTGTTATAAACTTCCATGTTATTGCAATGCAGTACAACATATTGAACTCATATATAGTGCAACGTATGGGCAACTCAACACGCTAACAGAAAATGTATACTTTTACTACCTTTAAAGATATTCTAAACTCGCTATTGAAGATTTTTCACTCGAAAAATGGTCAAATTTTAGTCTAGTCAAGTTATGACAAATTTTGGTCGAACCCAGGACAAAATGGTACAGAAATGAAATATGGCTCATTTGAAAGCTGAGACTTTCTACTATATCAGGATAAAAATAAGTAAGAAGAGAATACGCCAGCTGAAAGAGCTTAGAAGAGAAACCCAATCGAACGCAATCGCAGCCGAAATGTCTGCATCCCAATAATCATATGGATAAACTATTGAACACGCTGAAATTGTAAACAATGTATTTATTAAAACTATTTTAATGTGAGTTGAAACAATAGTTTTAAAAAAGGCAATTTCAAAAGGTATTGTTTGTTTGGTCATGCTTGATCAATATCTCGTCTACCTCTTCTATCCATCGGGCAGAATAGATAGAAGAGCTTCTAAAATTAGAAGACGATTAATCGAACAGTTCGGAAGAGCTCTGCCTCTTCCGGTAGCTCTTCCATTTGACCAATCAAACTGGCCTCCTCTCTCTCATCGACAGCGCATAGGATCGGATTACCGATTTGGGAATATTCCCCATTCAAGCACAAGGGCCTATTCAGATCATGGAGATTGTCGACTCTGAATAGAAATTAACTGAACTGTGCAGTTGTACTTGAATTTGTTGTACGCTAAATTGTGAAAACATTAATTTTGTTCTTGCATACAAAAATATACATTTCTATTTACTTATAAGTGTCTTAATAGTTCTAATCTTAATTTCAACTTATTTTATTTATAAACACCTCCATGTAAAATTTGAGATGGGTTATTTACATTAAACCATGGAAAGAAGAGTCTTAAGTGGATGACTGGTCAGTAAAATTAACGAAAACTTGTTCTGTTTGACCTCAGAGAATACTTGTAGATATAATAATGCAATCGTATGAAGTGAACCATTTTCAACTCATGTGAAAAAGTACTGCACTGGCCGATTTCACTCATAATCGCGTTTGAATGTATAACAGTATGTTTGTCATCGGCCGCAACAAATTATTGGTATTGTTGAGCAACTGTTATTGTAATCTCTGGTTTTATTTTGGCAAATCAGCTAAATATTTGTGTAGAAGGTCTCTTTAATTTTGCAATACAAGTATTACATATCAACTTTCAGTCTAGGATATAATGACATTAAAAGATGCAGAAAGACAATGTTTTCGGATAACAATGTCAATTTTAAAAAAAATAACGAAAGTATAAATTTTAAAGTATAGAAAAATATTCTGCACATGTTAGTCACCTGCATGCACGAAACAACCCTGAACAGTATTGGACAAATCATCATTACTTTGCTAACATTGGTTATGCTATGAAAAATAGTAATTTATAATCTAAATTAAATGAAATATTAATTTTTGTAGACTTAAACTACTTTCATAGTAAGTTGATATATTTTGATTGTTTATTGTTTATACATTCACATCAGATGTCTAGTTTTGATATTAATTACCCATATGTTTGATAGATCCCAATCTCAGTGATTATCGGAAAGCCAGTCGTTATCGTTACTTTCTAATTGGTTTACATTTTTGGAAGTTTACTACATTTATTTCCATTTGTATTTCCATAAAAGGTCATTTTTTCTGCAAGAAGTCACTCTTCATTGTTCACACCTTTGATAAACATGAATAAAAATAGGAAGAAAACATATGTTCATTCTTTGTTTTTTCTAGACAAATAAAAAGTCGGGAGTCCATGATATAATATACATATTCATGTATTCATCTACGGTTTTGCCGCAACAAAGCGTGTAGTCATTTGATAGAAAGTAGGATACTAGACCAAAGATTCCTCTTTTGAAACGTTCAGTACAAAAAACAGGTTCCAAAAGCCTTCGGTCGTGATCAACAATCAATTAACGTAAGCTTGGTCAAGTATATATTAGGTTAGGACTCTTTATTGATAACCGACTATCAAAATCATGCCTTAATATAGGTAGATATTCAGCTATATAGAGTGATTACTTAGTATATCAACTCCTAAAATATTAAGACAATAGTAGGCTGATTTATTTGACGTCAATTAATGAAAACGACGCACTTAAGTACGAGGCAATACGGATTTTATACGCAACTTTACCGGTTTTCGGATAGTGAAATTATCCGAAAATGAAAAGCTTATTTATTTTGTTAAAACTGGTCAGATTTTGGCCTATTTTATTTTTATGTATGTTATCATATACATGATCGTTTTGTAACGAAATAAATTTTGTACCATTTAGTCCTACCCCATCTGTAAATTTGACTGGACTATTTTACAAAACGACACACTGTCGTAAAATCGCAGCGTGTACAAATCTATAGCGAAACTGATAAATTACAGGTAAAACTTCATGGAATGAGTCATAATTCATAACCAAACAGTATATTTATATCACATATTGTATAATTTACTAACTGCTAATGATTTCACATCTCGGGATGCACTTTTAATGAAGAATTTACGTTTTTGTTCAGTTTGCGGATTCTTAATTTTGCTTCCTTGATAGATCACGTGACAATCGCCTAACTCGTGATGAAAGCTTAATTCTGATAGGATGAGCGATACTGTGAGTTACTTTTTAGGTATGGTTCCCGATAGCGTAGTGAAAATATAGAGTGCACAGGGTACAAGTAAATTGTAAACAAATACCACAGAGTATCGCTCATGCAAACAGATTTAAGCTTTCATCACGAGTTAGGCGATTGTCATGTGACCCGTCATGGAAGTAAACTTCGAGTAGCCGGCTTATTGAACAAAGAAATACGCAAATTTTTCGCTAAAAGAGCTTTCCGAGATGCGAAATCATTGACAGTATATTATAGTGTTTTATTATGAACTAAGGCCCATTCTAAGAAGTTGTGTCAGTAATTTAACATTTCCACTCTGTACATGTATACCGATATACACGCTGCGATTTTACGACAGTGTGTCGTTTTGTAAAATTTGACCATTTTTCGAGTGAAAAATCTTCAATAGCGAGTTTAGAATATCTTTAAAGGTAGTAAAAGTAAACAATTTCTGTTAGCGTGTTGAGTTGCCCATACGTTGCACTATATATGAGTTAAATATTTTGTACTGCATTGCATTAACATGGAAGTTTATAACACGCGTTGGAAAATTGGAATTGTCGAAGTTCTTTCCCTTCTATATATATATGTATGGGTTACATGGACAATTTTTTTTTTTGAATTTTTTTTTTCGTGACAAACCCCTTTGCAACCATGTGGAAGAATTCTCCTCAAGCAGTTAATCGATAGCCCTCAATTTTTCTATACAGAAATAAGGAGCTGCATACAAATTAACTTAGGTGCAAAAAGTTCAGTAATCTTTAATGTCTTACGCATTATTTGATATTAACTTCATGTATTTCAATTAATGTTTGGATCGTCATAATTGCAGATATATTACACCACTGTGGCAGTGATTTTTCCTTCTTTGTCCATATAAAATCTGAATATATTACCAAACATGGGTATCTTTAATCTTATAAGGACATTAAAGCTTATCCATCTAGATCCAAATACAATCCTGGAATAGATATCCATATAACATCACTGCATATACCAAGTTAAGAGAAAATATCTGAATCAGAAGTATTCAAACAAAGACTGTTTTCATCAACCAGCACCTATCCACATACACTATACACCAATCTATAGTCAATTGTAACTTGGCGGAAATGCTAAGATAATAATGTAAACCTCATGTATGCATACTATCACAGATCAATATTTTAGCTAAGTTTCTTATTTATTTTCCAAGCTCCAAGCACGTATCGTAATCTTATAAGGACTAAATCTCGTCCCATTTGTAACCAGCTCCAGACTGGAATCATCTTTGACCCTGAAACACAGAATAAATATAAAATATGTTATAATACAAGAGGGCCAAGATGGCCCTATATCGCTCACATGACAATCACTGTTCACTCATTAAAACATTGTTTTGAACCGGTGACCTAGTTTTTGACCCCAGATGACCCATGTTAGAACTTGTCCTACATATAAATAAGACAAACATTCTGACAAAATTTGGTGAAGATCCAATCAAAACCATGAAAACTACAGCATAGACAAGGTTTTCCTAAGATTTGACCTCGTGACCTAGTTTTTGACCCCAGGCGACCTATGTTCGAATTTGTCTTACATATCATTAAGACAAACATTCTGACTAGGTTTGGTGAAGATACGATCAAAATTTGTCATCTACAGTGTTAATAAGGTTTTCCTAAGATTTGACCTTGTGACCTGGTTTTTGACCCCGGCAGACTCATGTTCAACCTTGACCCACAAATCATTGAGGCAAACATTCTGACAAGGTTTGGTGAAGATCCAATCAAAACTGCGACATCTATAGTGTTAACAAAGTTTTCCTAAGATTTGACCTGGTGACCTAGTTATTGACCCCAGATGACCCATATTTATACTTGACCGTTATATCATTAAAACAAACGATTTGACAAAGTTTGGTGAAGATCCAATAATAACTGTGAAATCTACAGTGTTAACATGGTTTTTCATAAGATTTGACCTAGCGATCTAGTTTTTGACCCAAGATGACCCATGTTCGAACTCGTCCAAGATATATGAAGACAAACATTCTGACAAGGTTTCATGATCATCCAATCAAAACAGTGACTTCTAGAGTGTTCACAAGGTTTTCCAGCAATTTGCCCTAGTGACCTAGTTTTTCGTGATATTTTACATTATTTACAAAGATTAAATATCATACTTAACTTTAATACCAAGCAACAAAAAATTATAACCGAACACTCAAAAATGGTGTTTATTAGCGATAAATACTGCACCCGTTTATCGACTTTTCCTTATCAGCGATAAACATCTCTAACATAATGTGCAATGTATCGGTACGATAATTATGATACTATTAATTCATTAATGACAAAAATTTGTTATAAAATCTCTTACTAGACATCAAACCTGGGCGTGGTTTCAATTATTGAACCGCAAACATAAGTGATTTTGATTGGCTATCAAAATTGAATGGGTGCGACAAATTCGTTGATTTCATGAGACGATAATGATCTGACACTTTAATTGTTAATTGCTCAGCTTAAAAAAACACAGTAGGTGTCATTTTCGAATTAACATTGCCGTCTTATTTGATGACGGATTTCAAAGCGGTTTTCGGTATTTTGTAGCGGAAATGTTAATCTAGGGAACCGTGCCTCAGAATTGTTTTTCATTTTTTATCTATGGAGTATTACGTAATAAAAAGCGGGGTTCTGGGTAGGGAGGACTTTATAAAAATCAAAGGCCTGAAATGAGATGAATTTTGTGATGCAGGAATATCTCTGAGTCGATACAAAATTTAAAACTGTATCAATAATTCTGTCCGAAACGAGGACCTAGTACTGTTTATTTAATAAAATATTAAAGTTCAAGGATCATATTGCCTGTTTAACCCTATACTTCATAGCCCTAGTCAATAAACATACTGTATACTGATAGTGGATCAGATAAACTTGGTACACTGTCTTCTTACAGGTTATTGGGAAATGCTACTGTTTTGACACATGTCTACTTCATCACTGGCTTAAAATTATACTAAATAATAATCCCATCAAATTATAGTAAATATAAAAGTTGTTCATAATTTAATAACCTTTTTATGGCGTCATTTTTGTAACTGTGGGATAAATATTAAAAGAAATAAAGGGGAAGCTTATTTCTGCCTTTTCTGATTTTTTTCTATTGACACCTGGTCATTTTATCACTTCATTGTAATGCTAAATAATGGTTTTATGATTTCTGAATTATGCCTAATTGATTGTATTTAATTTAACTTACTTGCTATGCAAAAATATCTGATGTTATGCAAATATTTAGGGCAATATAATGTGTACAAACTGACATGAAGTCCGTGCTTTTTCCTTATCCTTTTTCTTAAATTTGCCATTTCTGTTAACTAAAAGACATACAATAAAAAATCTTAAAGCAAGAATTGTTATTGCAAACTCAACTAAATTATGCTTTGGGCTGTAAAAATCAATACACTTTATGTACTTTACACTTAAGATTAAATAAATGTGCAATGATGAAACTTTGCTCAGTGCCATTGATTGATGGTGCACGTTCAGGAATTTATGTCCAGCAATCAAGGTCATCGTGACCCAGACAGAGTGTCTGATAAATGTGTCAAGTTCAAAGGATGTTTTTAAAACAATCAGAAGTTGTGAAAGTGTACCATAGTACAAAAACTTTGACCTAGTTGATCATAATTTGGCACGTTAAATGTGGTGGACTATGTTTTTGACTGATCTTCAATTGCAAGACCACCCACGTAGATTAAATCTATGTTCAAATATTGGAAGGGGGGGGGTCATAAAACACCAAGGTGACGCATCATTTTGATAATTATACACTGGAAGTGTTCTGCCGACTTAATTCCATTGATGTCTGCATCAATTAACACCAAATTCGTTATGTTTTCAATTGTTTATCACACGCATTCGCGGCGAGTCTTTGTGACTTGAATATTGTTTTACATCAAAGACGAGTAAAGCGGTCGTATTTTACTTTTACTGCATCAAATTTGTTTGATGATACGGAACTTTATTCCTTTAGATACTATTTACGTATGTTACGACAAACCTCCTAGCATAATTGATGTCAAAAATGAACCGTGTGCTTGCAGACTTTTGTGTTCATGATACGTCGAGTGATCGGCGCATGACTCGTTTTGCGTTTACATTTGCTGAATGATAGACGAAATATTTTTGTCCGTGGAATATTGGAAATAATAATTTTTGGAATAAAAAATCGGCGATATTTCGAAGGGAAAGGTATCTGTTTAGGTTGAACAACGAATTGATTTGGTTGGTAGAGTCATATATTGTTCGTCAATAAATAAGTCCAGTCCACTAGAAGATTAAATATGATATGGAAATTTGTCACACGTGTCCGCTTTAAAAACAATGCGGCACCATAAAACTCCGGGTGACAATAAAATTTGATAATAATTAGAGACCCATACAGTTAGCCAACTTAATCCCATTGATGACCGCATCAATTAGCATTAGTAAAACAGCTTCGATGGTATTTGCTTGGTGACTGTGTGTAGATGAGTGTTTGAACTGCGTACAGTATCGCTCTATTAGCGAGTAACGAAAAAGACCGAAAAGAATCTAGTACGAAGCGCTCCCTAAGATTACTGTACAGAGCAGTGCAGTGTTGAAATTCATAGTCTAAGTATACAAGTAAATTCATCTCATAAAAACTGTGGCACGGTTCCCTGCTTTATTCATTTGTAGTCATTTTAAGCCTACTTGTTGTAATATATTCCTATATACAGAATAGTTACCGTTGTTCAAAAATTGTAAATTACGTGCGATATTGGTTTATAGAAGACCAATCAAATGTAATATTTGTTTCAAATTACTTGCAATGCACTTTATACAAGGGGTTTATTTTAGTATATAATAATGGTTCAGTTTTTAAATCTTTAAATTGGTGAAACTTGATTTGACCTGACATCCAAGCCAGATACCTTAAACAAAGCTGTTTATTTATATTGGTCTGAAAATAAAATCTTAGTCCTACAAATGTTCTAATACAAGTACATGTATGACCAATAACAGAGCAGACCCATATTATCAGATTCACTGATCTTACCTTCTATTTCGAGCCATGATATTGCAACCTCACCAATAGGAATGTTAAAAGTCTGAGCTAAATACAACATATCTACGTCAAATGCCCTGAAATGAAAAAGAAATGCAAGCTAAATCCAGAAAATATTACAAGTATTTGTACTAAAATAATTACATAATTGTATTCATAAAATACAATTAAGATATATTACATGTTCTTGTTAATCTTGTATGTAGGATTTAAATTCTCTGGGCACATAGATAATATTGAAATTATTTGAAATGATTATAACTGATAAACAAAGGGAGCCATGTTTGTCCCTTACTGTTGAGTGTTTCCTTGTTCATCACCAGCCGAAATCCTTCAATCGGTTTGTCTAGAATACCAAAGACATTAAAATCCAGAATAGCAATATTGCACTAATGTTTGACCTATACCCATTAAGTTAAAAGCAACAAAAAATAGGCCTTGAATTTAATCTTCAAATAAGTAGCAAGATAAAATTCCGGACAAATGCTTTACATACCTTTTTGTGGACCTTTTCAAGACCCCAAGATTTCAGCTTTATAGATGGTCTTTGCATGTAACACTTTCTTATCCCAATAAAGTTAAAAATTTAATTGAATTAAAAACCCTTGGATAAATTAAAGCTTGTCTCAGATAGGAAAAATACCCCGACACACCGCTTTGACACAGACATGTTCATGTTACCACCACATATTTGTCCTTGATCTTCAAGATAATTACCACCCTGGATTTTGCATGCAACACACAAGCCCAGACAAAGCAAACTCCATATTTGACCTTCAAGTGTGACCATGATTGACAACGGACATAGCCCAATCCTAAAAGCTCACCTTGAAACTCTGTGCCAGGTGTGCTAACCAATGACACAGACGTTGTGGTTCCCAAAAACATTCCAAACAGAAAAATAAATTACATATATGTTGTGGTACCCAAACACAAACTAGAGCTTGTCACAGGAGTGATGAATACCCCCCACACCACTTTGAGACAGAATTTTTACATTAATGTAAAAAGTAATGTTATTTGCTATTACTTAAAGATGCAAACTTGATTTTTTTCTTAAGGTAGTTTTACCCAGGTTCTAACGCATGGCACAGTCACATGTTAAATATATCTGAAATCCAACCATAGATGACAAAATTACTGAGCATACATGAAAAATTTATCAAATTTTTAACCTCTAAGTATGACCTTTACCTTGAAGGTAGGAAACTGGGTCTTGCGCATAACAAATCACCATATACATGTACTATGAACATATCTGATTTTCAAAATCCACCAATGGACAATATAGTTCTTCATCCGAATAAACTGATGCCAAACAGACGGACAGACAAGATGACTCGAGTATAACCCCCTAAACTTTGTTTGTGGGTGAATAATTTCACAGATTCAAGTAAGAACAACTTACCATCGTTCTACATGTAAATTTGAAAACAACAGTACAGCTGCTTCTCGTGTTAGTAACTTAAATCCACATTGTGTATCCTTTATTCCTTTTACACACATAAAGTACACAAGGAAATGAAATCCGTACATAAGAATTGTCCTAAAAAAGGACCTCTGAAATAATACATGGAACAATTACTATTGTTGGAAAAAAATTGTATAAATGTATCAAGTGGTAGATGCTGGTAAATACATTAATCACATGTACAGACAATATCAAAGAATATACACTAAAAGCCATTTTTAACCCAACACTTTAAAATTCCGCTTTCTCAAATATAGATAGAAGAATAAGCTTGAAACATTATATAAAGTTGTTTGGCTACATTAGCTGTACAGAAATCTTTCAACCATGACAATCCTGCAGTTTTGTCTCTGGTAGGCGCATGATTTCACCATTTTGAACAAGGAAATGTTGGTAAGCAAAAATATCAATTTTTATTTTCATTTAGCAATTCAAGATTTCCACTCACACTAAATATACATACATGTACATGCAATTAGACATTAATTTTACATTTGTAATGGTGAAGATAAATATCCATGAGCACAGTCCATGTTGCAAGTCAGGCACTTACTCAGCTATGTAGTAAATGTGATTTATTTAGTTAACAATATTTAAATGTATTTACAAAATGAATCCATTCACAATAAAATTCAGATACAGATGTAAAGAGTCGACCCCCAACCCTTTGCAATCTCCATGAACTGGAGCAGGCCCTTGTGCAAAAAAGGTATAAATTAGTATGATGTACCAACTGTTAGGTTTCAGATTGTTACAATTTTGCATTATGTTATTTTGTGTTAATTTGTAAAGTTTTATATCTTTAAGTGTATATAACCATGTGCTACATCTTTTATGAGGGTCCTGCAAAAAGTTCTATCATTGGGTTCAGAATTCTTAAAAGCTATGTTTTATAAAATCTATTTTTATTACAAACCTTCAAACTATTCCCCCTATACCGAAACATATAATTGTAACATTTTACCCAATCTCTAAAAGCAGATAAATAGTCTTATAGACTTATATTTCTTTCCAGAAAGCATTTTCTTAAACATTTGTCACAGAGACACACATGTCAGGTGAATAAGTTTACAATAAACATCTTTTCAGAGGTCAGAAAATGCTTAACATTGTCAAACTTGTAAGAGGAGGCATTGTCGTGTATAAGATGGACCCCTGACCATGCTTTGCACGAATGTTTCTTATTGTGAAATTCTCTTTCATCAGTATAGAGCTTTTGTAGAATCATTCAGTGATTGTGAGACCAGATGGACACATCGATTGAACAACTGGCCCACAAGAATTGAAGAAAAATGCGTATAACATCTTATTCAAACTTAAGGTTTTCTTGGCAATACATGGGCGTTTTTTATGTTTTCGCTCTTCATTGCTTTATATTATCAGCTTATTATCAGCCCTTCTCTGGGGCTCAAACATGTGTGCCCAGGTTTCATCACCGGTTAGCAAGTTTGGGAGAATCTGACTGTCACAGCCTATGTAGTTTTTCTGGAGTTCATGAGCACATTTAAGGTGTTGACCCTTTTGTTCCTCAGTGAGCAAATGAGGTACTTATCTATTTGCAAACCTTTTTCAGGTTTAGACACTTTTTCAGAATTGTTTGCACACTGCCTTCTGATAAGACAGTGCAACTGGCTATATCTTTCACAGACTATCATGTGTCCTGCTCGACAATATTTTTAACAACAGTGATGTTTGTCTTAGACCTACCAGAATGGGTATCATCTTCAACAGGTAAGTTCTGAACTTTAAAAGATTGCGTCCACCTAAAGCCATGTGTATTGAAATGGTCTAATGTCCATATATACCACACAATTCATCAAATATATGCTTTGAATCTATATCAAGCACAATGTGACATTTAATAGTTACAAAAAGCAGTAATTCCACCCATTTTACCATATGATTAGTAAACTGGTCAGTGTATATGACTACACGTATTTCAATTTAAAATAACTTGGTCATTTGAAAAGCAATTTGAACGAAATAAACAGCTATCGTTAGCTATTATACACACCATTCAAGTGTACGAGGGGTGTTCAAATATGAATGCAACTAGGTCAATTTCTTGTTTTTAACCACTATTTGCATGAAATATGTACATGCATCGAATAGAGGCTTGTATAGTAGGCTATGGGCTACTGGGAGAAACCCTCCCCCCCCCCCCCGGAGGCATTTTTGTAGACACCATTTTTTTGAAAGCTCAATGCCTGCTGATCATTTTCCCAGTGTCTACAATCTGGGCGTTTGTGAACTACAGCATGCTAATTACCGTTACCGAAAAATACGTTTGACAATAATTTGTTTTTGTTAGAAGTTTGAACAATTCCTTTGACCATAATAAGTTAGCAGCGACGTTACTTGTTGATCAAATGCATGTTTTTCATTTTATTGCACTATATTATGCTCTGTAATTTACGTTACCCTGCGTTGCCCTAAAATGACAAGGAAATGACAGTTGTATATGTTAAATTAACACAAAAGCAGTCGTAAACAATGTTTTTATTCATATTAGGCAAATACTACCACATATTCATGTTTTTCTTTCATTGAATGCTTGTTTAAGTCTTCATTTTACGTAAAATACGTTACATATAAAGGTATAAACGTGTCACATGGAAATCATTTATATCACTGTGATCACACACTATGATCATATAGGTATACAGTGATAGATTATCATGATACATTCATTAATACTAGGGCTGGGAATTTTATTCGAATATTCGAATATTCGGAAGTTCGACGAATATTCGAACATGAAAAACGAATTCGAATATTCGAAAAAAATGGAATTTCAACTTTTCGAGCCAGTTTGAGTAGCAAAAACTGTTTTAAAAATCTGTCCATAAAAGGTGTATAAATTCAATAAAAGTCGGTCCAAAATTGGTAAGTACGCGCAAAATGTCACAAAAATGTTTGTTGTTCGCACCATTCTCAATACCCCCATAAACACGTCAAGATAACCAATAGCCCGGAGCGATCATTTGATAATCCGTTCAGTTGGTGTCGATAGTCAGTAATTAGTCCAAACACGTGGTATACAAGAATAAAACACTTAATGCACTGGTCTTTTGTGTAAAATGATGTAATTGCACAAATTTAATTTAAAGTTAGCCATTTCAATTAAAAATATGAATGACTGTTAATGACGAATTATGCTATGAGCCATCAAACGTCGGTTCGTACGCAGATTGCAAGCTGCCAATTTTTTTTTTCACTTAAAGTATCATTTCGGTTTAATCAAAGGCGGCGAGTTATTTGAAAAGTTGATATCAAAGATATTAAGAACGTCGACATTCTTTGGCCCACTTTCGGAGCCCTTTCGTTTCAGTAAATAACCCGTGTAATTAAGTTGTAACACGCCCATTACGCGTCATCATCAAAATGACAGGTGTTTATATAACATGTTTTGCTCGTTTTAACTCAATGAAAATTAAAAACTCAACTTGAAAACAATTAATTCTTGCAAATGTAGATTTTTAAAAGCTTGTAATTTCTGTTGATAAATAAACACGTTACCCACAACTCGTTATAGTTACCTCCCTTCATTACTTGTATAAATAACCAACGGAACACAAACACGTGTACGCTTTTTATTTCAAGTGTAATGTCGACAGAAATATTCATAACATCTAGGATTAGTAAAAAATAAACACCATTACACTGTAATTAGTTTTCAATAAAAAAATAAGTTCATAGTTAACCTCTCTACTGAAACATGCATAGTATTCGGACACAACCGATTTCGGACACAATGTATGAGGAACAGATACGTTTATCGGTTTAGAACAAACTAGCTATGAAAACGAATATTCAAATATATTCGAATATAAAAAACGAATATTCGAATATCATAAACCATATTCGTTCCCAGACCTAATTAATACCCATAACTGGAAAACATTTCTAGTTACAAATGTTGTAAAGTTTGACTGGCATAATAGTAGTTTACGTTACATAACGTTACCTTTATTACGATAAGTACTTAACTCGCTTTACAATGCATAAAACATTGATTTAATATACAAAATGTATATACTTGATTACTGGCAATACGTACATGTAAATTAACATTCCAACTTTTTTAATTCATCACTGATTGTGTTTTACGTTACATGGTTTTATTTGTGTTACGTTTGAAATGATTCATAATCGAGTAACAACATATCTATGAAACTGTTATAAAATCATCATCGAATGTATTCTAAGAATATGTATCTATGAAACAATCAAATTTACAATGACAGCGACAGTGCAATAAACATAGTGCCATTGACACACATAAACATGTGTGTGCCATTTACGTTACAATTTGTTACATGATTATTGTATATATATACTTAAGTGCAATATTGTATGTTATGTCAGATTTCATTAGCTGTACATATTGTCATCAAGGTATTTTTGTGGTTCTGATGGCAAACGTTCACGAATGTCACAAATCCTCATCACTTCTCTGTTTCACAGACAGCATCGACCATACTATAATGAGCTCAATGTCGTTTTTATCATCAGTGTCTTCTGCGTCACTTGCCTTTGGCACAATATCCTTGTATCAGTTAGTTGTATTCCAGCATGTTGTCAGGACCGAATTTCCAACCACTATCATCCACTTTTAGAAGATCAGGATTGCCCTCTTTGCATGGGTCCAAATATACACCTTATAATTACCCGTAACACATTGAACATACGAGTCGGGATCTGCAGGGAGTGAGTAAGCTCATGTCCATACCACTTAAAAGCGTTCAGAACACAACCATGGCTTTGATACTTGTCATACCTCAGTTTATTGATGTCGTTGTATTTTTAATGACCAAACAACACACATGCATATGTCTCAATGGCACTGTAAAGTTCATCCGAACAAACATGCATGGTAAATTGGCCAATATTGTCATGTAATCTTCATTTATAGGAGCAAAGCTCCTATAGCTGTACATTACTTTTTCTAATTACAATTATGGGACGCCTCATATATCCGCTTTGAAAAATAGTATAAGTATACATTGCAGACTTTGCAGTTTTGATAAAAGTTGGAGATATATGCAGGATTCTGTTGGTTTCCTCCGTTTCATCAGTAACTGTTGAGGTAACGAAATTCACTACATATTGAAAATAGTTTCATTCAGTAAAGTAGCGCTGGAACACTATATTGTCTCTGAGATTAGTGAGATTACGAATTGACATAATTTTATGTAGCTTGTGGTTAATTGGCCAAATGATGTACATCTGTACAGACTATACATACTTGACATTCAAATTTAAATTCAAAATGATGTTAACACAGGCCTTTAAATAGTTTAAGGATGGTTTTATCTAACACATTTAAATCTCAGTTAGTGTGACTGTGACGCCATCTCTATAAGACTGCTCAAAGATTAGCTTTATTGACTGTGTCTTATTATCGTCATTAGATATGAAGCCCATCCGATTTCATGAAGTTATTGTTTTTTATACCTGAGAGCAAGAACGTTGGAGCTTCCCAACGTCATCGGCGCTCATCTGATTTAATAGACTGTTTGTTGTATGTGTCTGATATAAAGTCTACACGAGACGTTTTAGGCAACTGATAAGAAATCGTCTCAGCTACTTGCTCGAATGTGTCCGGAACTGCTATAAGACTCTGCAGTTACCCAATTAGGCGTTACCATTAACAACATAGGATGCGCCTTCTGTAGAATGGCTAGTTGTTGATTCTATTGGTGACTCAATATAAGGCACTCGACCTAGAAGAAATGACCAGGTAAGCTTCAGGTCTATATCATGTTGAACTGACAGGAGCATAAGCAGGCCAAATGCGTTACGTTCTGCTCGTATCTGAGTTATTATATTATGCTGAAATACTCTGTGTGAAAGGTTGTGTTTCTTCAAACCTTTGCCGGGGTAATTGATCAATTGCTTCGATAAGGGCTTGTGCTCCCATACAGCATGGTTTTAGTGTTTCCCAGATGTCAATTTGTCATGAGAACCACTGGCACAATTCCGGAATTTATCATAAGTTCCGCGAGACCACTGTCTTTCATTACTTTACCTAGATGTAGCGAAGATGGAGCATAAGTGTGTGAAATACACCCGTTCTCACTATGACATTAGTGAATTTGTTCCGGAAACTGCCAAACCAATGAGTACGATTTCATGGCCACTGCTAGGTCACAGGTTACAGTTGCATAATCATTGAAAAAAGAAATATATCTATAAATTACTATGAAATTGATAGACTAAATTAAATATTTATTTGATTAATGAAATTATTTATTTATTGACAATTGATTGCTTTGATTTGATATGAAAATTTTATAATGAAATTTTTTTTTTAATTTAAGCCTTAATGCCACTTTAGATTTTATAATGTCTGATGCAAAAAATATCAAGATTTAGTTATACATGCACTTATGTTCATAGTTATATTTTGGTGACGCATGCGGTTAATAATATTCACATATTTTCTGCATTATTGTGACCTTTTTGTCACCTTGTCAACATATAATACAATTGAGTACCATTTACTCATTAGATAGTGTTCTGCTCGATCCAGAAACAGTAAGTATATGATGATAATCGAATATTTTAGAGTATATGTGACCTTATTTCAGTGGTATAATATTGGTAACGTAAATAATACCACATTTGATGATGTATTTAACATTTCTACACTATTGTTTACATTCTCTGTGCTTATAATTATAATTACAAAGCCTTTAACACAAATTATTTTGATCTCTTTAAGGTATTGTGTTAACTTTAAAATTTCAATTATGGTAACGCCCAAAAATGGCGTTAACGGAGTAAAGCCCCAACATCCAGATGGTAGACACTGGGATTTGGTAGGTCTTTCCATACAATTTCAGAAAAACATACTGTAGAAAAATGCCTCTGGGGGGGAGGGGGGGTATTGGTGCACCATACTCTATAAGCTTTCTATTGATACATTACATGTGTAAATACATTCAGTGTAACATAGACAATAGCTTGATTAACACTGTCTACTTGTGTATACTAAAGCTAAAATGGTTTGGAAAATGTCTCCTTTCACTGACCAAATACGTTCCTATATCAAGAACTGCTGAATTCTTGGTATACAGGCGAAAGACATATTTAATGAAATATGTCGAACTTTATTTTTCATCTGCCATACGTTGGTGTAAAATATTTAACAAGAGGGCCATGATGGCCCTATATCGCTCACCAGATAAAAAGGCTCATAGAGAAAAATATCATGAGCCTTTGTAAAATTATGTGACTCGGGACGGGGCCAATTTTGCCCCTACAGCAATAATTTGAACAAACTTGGTAGATGTCCATCAGACAATGCTACATACAAAATATGTAAGCTCTAGGCCGTGTGGTTTTGGACAAGAATACTTTTTTTTGTTTTCCTATATAAGCCTATATAAACCATGTGAACACCGGGGCGGGGCCAATTTTCACCCGGGGGCCATATTTTTAACAGACTTGGTAGAGGTCTGCTAGATAATGCTACATACAAAATATCTAGGCTGTACTTAAAGTCTCTATCAAATCAAGTGACCCCTGGGGCGGGGCCAATTTGACCCTAAGGCAATAATTTGAACAAACTTGGTAGAGGTCCACTAGAAAATGCTACACACCAAATATTTAAGCTCTAGGCATTGTACTTTCTGACAAGAAGATTTTTAAAATTTCCATATATAAGTCTAAATAAAATCAAGTGACCCCTGGGGCAGGGCCAATTTTGACCCTAGGACAATAATTTGAACAAACTTGGTAGAGGTCCACTAGACAATGCTACACACCAAATATCTAAGCTCTAGGCCCTGTGGTTTTGGACAAGAAGATTTTTAAAGTTTTTCCTATTGGTTGCCATGGCAACCAGAATTTTTGATGAAATTAAAATATTTTAACAACTGTAATAGAGCTTCATGCAAGGAACATACATGTAAAGTTTGGTTTAAATTGGCCAACTGGTTAAAAGGGGATGTTGTTTTAAGCAATTGTTGACGCACACATGCACACAGGCACGGACATCACGCGACCAGACTTGGTTGAGGTCCGCTAGACAATGCTACATACAAAATATCTTAGCTCTAGGTCTTGTGGTTTCGGACAAGAAGATTTTTTAAATTTTCCTAAATAGATTAGAGTAAACTTCAGGGCAGGGCCAATTTTGACCCCAGGGTAATAATTAGAACACACTTGTTAGAGGTCCACTAGATAATGCTACATACAAAATAACTAGGCTCTAGGCATTGTGGTTTCAGACAAGAAGATCTTTAAAATTTCCCTATAGAAGTCTATATCAAATCAAGTGACCCCTGGGGCGGGCCAATTTGACCCTAAGGCAATAATTTGAACAAACTTGGTAGAGGTCCATTAGACAATGCTACACACCAAATATCTAAGCTCTAGGCCCTGTGGTTTTGGACAAGAAGATTTTTAAAGTTTTTCCTATTGGTTGCCATGGCAACCAGAATTTTTAATGAAATTAAATTGTTTTAACTTTGGTAGAGCTTCATGCAAGGAACATCCATGTCAAGTTTGGTTGAAATTGGCCAACTGGTTAAGAAAGAGATGTTGTTTAAAGCAATTGTTGACGCACACATGCACACACGCACGGAGCACTTTGTGCTCTGGTGAGCTAAAAACACCGTTTTAAAATTTGTATTAAAATACAAAAACTCTGTATATCACATGGTGGTGAATATTTTGAAGGATTGGTATACTTATTTTGGCATTGTTTGATAAGCACTTCTGAAAATTGACCTAGTTGCATTCATATTTGAACATCCCTCATAGTAAGCGGTTTTTAAAAATCCAGGGATAAATCTATGATAGCCGATTAGTGACAGAACTTTTTGCAGGACCCTCATACCAACTTGTAATCTCCAAATAAACTGACCTATGCTCTTTCTGTGAGCTAACTGGGCAGGCTAATAAATTCAAAAGTTCACTGTAGAAACATTTGCCCGACATAATTCTGCTTAAGGCATAAGAAATACTGTTTCTGGTAACATTATTATTCTCAAAAGCCTGCAGAAAGATAAACAGGTGAGACAGTGGATGTACAGCTCCTAAGGCCAGATAAAAGTCACTGGGAAAATATTAGGGGTAACCAGAAACAATTTTTTTGAACACCTAAATAATAAAACATCTCAAAGATATTCAAATTAGGTTAGAAACAATGAGTCATTAAAAGTTCTAACCATGAAATATTTTGATGGTTTGCCCATGTATGGCCATCCTTTAAAAAATGTGTTTGTCGTAATGCTACCTACTCTTACTTTTTGGCCTCTCAGGATTTTTTTTCATTAAAAATAGCATTCTGACATGTATTTTGGGTTCAATATAAAAATAAATTGTAAAATAAATTTCCTACCTACTTACTGCAAATTTTCTGGGTCGGGTTACAGCAAACAAACATATTTTACAGGATGGCCTAATTCAACAAATATAATATCCTGCTTACTTGCGCTATGGCTTCTTGTTCTAAATGAGCTCTTGATCCACATATTACAGCCATATTATCAGAATTCTTTTTATTCCTCATTTCTTGTTCTAATTTATCAAGATCACTGAATTTACTGGCACCATCAGCATCAGCAAACAAGAGTTGTCTTCCCCTGGCTACAAACATACCCTGTAATAATAAAACTGACTAAAACAAATTTCAACATGAAACAATGTATACACAGTCAAACCAGTGTTAGCAGCCACCTCCAAATAAAGGCCACCCTGTGAATAAAGACCATTCTTTTAAAACATCATTGAATTTCTTTAATAAAATGACCTCCAAATAATGGCTGCCTGTCAGTAAAGGTCACATTTTCCCGAAGTTGGTCTTTGTTCACAGGTTTGACTGTATTTGAAAGTCTCCAGCTTAAAGTAATGTAATATCATTTTTGGAATGTTTATAGAAAACTATTCTTGAGGTAAACAAGACAGCCAAGATGGCCCTAGATTGCTCATCTGAGAACAAAGATACTATAATTATCGACCAGGTAATATAGTTTTCATCTCATATAACCTGTTTCTACACAGATTTTGATCAAAACCAACCCTAATTTTCATGTATACTGGATGTAGGTCTATGTACATTCTGTGTAAATACGACTATGATTACTGAAGAAATGAAGGTGCTATAATACTGTAAACAAGCTAAAATGTAGCAATTTTTCTAAGTCGAGGGCAAGAACTCTACAAGAACTACAGTACGGTTCGGGTGATTTGTCCGATTTTCGCGAATCGCCGCGGAATTTAAATCGCGCTAAGCCACAGGTAGATCGCTTCAACGCGGCGATTTGAATTTTGGCCGTCGCGTTCAGAGCGACGATGATCGACGGTGACCGTCACCACTGAAGGGCAATAATTCGCGGTGGATTGCGGCGATGATCGCTCAACCCCGTGATACGCGATGTCGCCTCTTTAGTTTTCTAAAAACTAACAAATTTCTTGTCAATAACAGTGTTATTCACACATTATTTAATTGCGCTTTTGTGAACAAATTGTTACCTGATATGTGTGAAATATTAGCGTTGACATAAATTATAATCAACGAGTGTTGAGAACTTAATAGTAGTTGATGAGCTTTAATTAATCTGTCAGCTTTCGTATATTATTGCACGAAATAATATTACATGTAAACAATGGACTGGTTTTATTGATTAGAGCACCGAGCTACATAGGTAAAATGAGAGACTGCGACTCGGTCTAAATTCTCGCCCTAGACAATGCTACACACCAAATATCTAAGTTCTAGGCATTGTAGTTTCTGACAGGAAGATTTTAAAAATTTCCTATATAAGTCTATGTAAAATCACTTTGTGCTCTGGTGAGCTAAAAAGGGCCACGACTCAGTGAAAATTAATAAATCAAAGGCCCGAAGGCCTGAAATAAGTCAAATTTCCTGAGCATGAACCACTTAAATCATTATCATCATCAATATAATGTATATATGACTGATAGTATGTGTTCAATTGCCTTAATTCAATGAGCTATAACACTTTGTCATGTTACTCGTCATAATTGAAAGAAATCTAGGAATAGGGTACAATTGTCAAATCTTTATGTAAATTGGTTCATTGAGATGTGTAAGCAATAAACTTCACATTTTAGATTCATGTATCAGTACTGGTATGCAAGAGGTGGACTAAGAAGTTAGTTGTATGGACTGATTGCAAGAAGGATGAATACTACAGTACGGTTCGGGTGATTTGTCCGATTTTTGCGTTTCCCCGCTTCCGTAATCGTCAATTTATCACCTGTAGCGGCGATTTTCATCGCGTCATCGATCTTGAAAAAAAACGCGAATCACCACAATGTCGCTAATAACCGCGTTTTATGACTTATTTATCAGTCGGTAATCTTTGATAGCAATGGATCACGGTGATTCGCGAAAGTCTAAACCCGACTCTCAAGTAAATAAAATGATATTTATTGTGAATCTTTCTTCTACTTTCGCTTTCTGTTGACAGTTCATTTTCCGAAAACAGTCACATGGTAAGATAATTCAGGATTTAACACTTACTAAATCCGTCGGCCAAGACCGACTGAAAACCAGACATCTGATTAAATTTTGTCAAGTAGGAAATCCCATTCTTGAAGTAAATATGTAGAAAAAACGGCGAATTGCTAAGCGAATATGTAAACTGTGTAGCTATGTTTTACATATGCAGCGTTAGGTACAGGGCGAGATTCATATGTCTATTTTTAGTGTTTTATATATCGAGTACCAGGGCGAGAATCATTATTTAGACCGTGTCGCAGTCTCTCATTTTACTAATGTAGCTCGGTGCTCTAATCACTAAAACCAGTCCACTGTTTACATGTAATATTATTTCGCGCAATAATATACGAAAGCTGACAGATTAATTAAAGCTCATCAACTACTATTAAGTTCTCAACACTCGTTGATTATAATTTATGTCAACGCTAATATTTCACACATATCAGGTAACAATTTGTTCACAAAAGCGCAATTAAATAATGTGTGAATAACACTGTTATTGACAAGAAATTTGTAAGTTTTTAGAAAACTAAAGAGGCGACATCGCGTATCACGGGGTTGAGCGATCGTCGCCGCAATCCACCGCAAATTATTGCCCTTCAGTGGTGACGGTCACCATCGATCATCGTCGCTCTGAACGCGATGGCCAAAATTCAAATCGCTGCGTTGAAGCGATCTACCTGTGGCTTAGCGCGATTTTAATTACGCGGCGATTCGCGAAAATCGTACAAATCACCCGAACCGTACTGTATGGATGTCGAAATTGACCTAATCAAGTATCCGGATATATGTTCAGATCGTTCGTCATATTGCTATTTAGTATTTACTGTTCCACCGTAACCATTTTTCTCGACCATCTGTTCATCGTTTATTTGATTTATTTTTAACCATTTCAATATTGAATCATAAAGGTGAATAATAACGAAAAACAATTATGTACAATAAAACTCTAATAAAATGTATTTTACCCAATCTGGTGTGAACCAGTGCAAATATACATTGCCCGGTTTGTAACCATATTGATTTCTATTTTAGTCCAAATTAATGGAACATTCCTGAATTTAAAGTTAAAGCATACATCATCATGTCGTTCTCAATGTACCTGTCATTTTGCTGATGACATGTATCTTGGGCACAATGCTACATGGGTTATTTATACTGAATCGAAATGGCGGCTGTCTCCAAAATTTGACCAAAGAATGTCGGCGTCCTTTTGCTGTAAATAAATTTTCTTTGATACCGTCTTCTAAAACAATTCACATTGCATGGACACAGACGATGCAGTGATCACAATAGCTTGACTTTTGCTTCAAAAACAGCCTAGCTAAAAAGGGCCATAACTCAGTGAAAATTAATCCAAACATTAACCAGCTAATGCATGCACAATGATTCTTATTTCTTATCACTTCTGTGAAGTTTCATTGAATTCCTGTAAGTATTTGCTGAGAAATTGTCTGGACAAATTTTGTCTACAGACGAATAGACCGACCGACCGACATACCGACCAACAAGTGTGAATCTAATATAACCTTCATATATTTCATACACTACAAACTCTTACTAGTCTTATTGCACCTCCTTTGCCTCGATTCTTTTCTAATGTAAGAACCCTTACTTTGGAAGTACCAAACTTCTTGCTGTATTCCAATGCAGTCTACAATAAACATCATTAAACAGTTGAATAGGTCTTATCCATGAGTTATAATAGAGTAAATATCAGAACAAACCCACTTGTTATGAGCAAAAAGTGCAAAAAACAGAAACATGGTAAAACCTCAATATAAGGACAACCTTTAGAACCAAAAGAATTGGTAATATGATATTGAAGTGCTATCAGAGATGCATCAGTACTAGGAGTGTAGTACTTCAGTATTGCCTATTATGCAGTACCAGTACCAGTACCATTACTAGATTTTAGTGCAGTAATGCAGTACCAGTACTTTTATTTTTGAAGTAATTAAGTACCAGTACCAGTACTTTTTATATTTTCACCATATTTTACATCAAAGTTCTGACACACTGTCAAACCACAAATACTTACACATACATTATATATTTACATTTTTTATTATCTATACCATACATTTATCAACAAGGTACATGTATTCCTAGTAATCTATAATTTACTATTTAAGGTTGACCATATTTTTTTTTACAAAACATATTAGCAAAAGTACTAATTTAAAACAAGTCATTCATGTCATCATCCTATTGTTGAATAATTAGTCATCTGTAATACAATACAATCACCTTTCACCTTAAATGCATCAGCCTATTGTTTCCCTTCACACCTTAGTACAAGTCTATTGTTTATTTTTTATCTGGGGAGACATTGACAACTTTTATTGTGCAAGCAATACCATTTTTTATTTGGATAATGTAAAATACATGTAGTAGCATCTACTTAGTATTTATAACACTTTTACTATCCAACTTATGAAAATAAAGATTAAATTAATCTACATTATGTTTTCTTTAAAGCTTAGTTACATTACAACTTTACATATAAATTTTCATAACATGGTTGGTTCTCTTCAATAATGTTTAAGATTTAAATGTTTGCTCTTTCATGAATAATAAAATGATATATGAGATTAACAAGTTTATTATTTTAGAGAAAAAGTTGGTATATTTATAAAAACAAAAGTACTGCATCAGTATTGCAGTACCAGTACCATTTTTTGAGGCAGTAATGCAGTACCAGTAGTCGCAAATTTTTCTGTGAGTAATGCAGTATCAGTACCGGTACTTGCAAAATGACTGCAGTACCAGTAATGCATCTCTGAGTACTATCATTATTAAGTTTATACATAATGAGGTTTTACTGCACTTCTAATTAAGAGGGTCAGGACCAGCTGAAGTAACTCACCTTATAGTTTAAACTAGAAACTTGACATATAGGTTCCCTGTTAAGTAATATGAAGACACAAAAAATGTATGATGCAAAATATGAACAATTTTTTTAAATAAAATATAGCAAATTTTCTAAGTCAAGGGCCCATAACTCTTGAAGTCCTAGTCGGATTTCGCCCATAATAGTATTTGTCCAAGACCTTTAGGTCATACACATTCACTGAAAATATTATTAGGATTGGTGAATAAATGAAGGCGCTAGAGTGTAAACAAGCTAAATATAACAAATTTTCTAAGTCAAGGGCACATAACTCTTGAAGTCCTTGTCCGATTTTGCACTTAGCCAAGACATTGTGGCCATATACATTGTGAGCCAGTTTGATTAAGACTGGTTAAGAGCTATGGATGCAAGAGTGTAAACAAACTAATTGTGGACGGACGACGGACATTCATCAATCCTAAAAGCTCACCTGATCAATCAGGTGAGCTAAAAATGTTATTAAGTGTGCAAACAAAAAAGAATTAACTTTTCTACACATGTGCAAGTCAAAACCTACTATTTGTGTCAAATATGAAGACAATGAACAGGTTTCCCAGTCATACATCATCTACACTACAGTACCTGTATTTATGGCACTGGTTTTCAGACCTACTCTCATTATGTTTTCATTAATTACACTATTTACATGAATTCTCTCTTTTTTCACAGGGTTAATCATTGCACCTACAGCCAGGCCATTTTGTGACACCAGTGGAGGAAGACCCAGGTGTATACCTGGGTAGAACCACCACCTTTCCAGAAGCAAGCTGGACAGCTCACACACATGAAAATGGAATGGATAAGGGAGGGTGAGAAGTACTGCAACAGAACTTTTATACTAACTCTCCAATCTGTGTTTGCAACAAAACCTTACAATAAACTTTTCTATAGTCGTTGATGACTGACAGATGCCAACAAACATAATGAGCATTATGATCAGTACGATAATATTGAGCATCATTACTCTGCATTAAGGTATTTGGCTTGGATGTCAGGTCAAATCAAGTTCCACCAATTTATAGATTTAAAAACTAAACCATAATTATATACTAAAATAAACCCACTATATAAAGTGCATTGCAAGTTTAATTTGAAACAAATATTACATTTGATTGGTCTTCTATGAACCAATATCGCACGTAATTTACAAATTTTTTGAACAACGATAACTACTCTGTATATAGGAATATATTACAAGTAGCCTTAAAATGACTATAAATGTATAAAGCAGGGAACTGTGTCTCAGTTTTTTTATAACATCCTGGGTTCGTTAGATACTTGACTTTTAAGAATCCCGTACCCAGAACCCCGCTGTTTATTACGTAATACTCCATAGATAAACAAGAGAGCCATGATGGCCCTATATCGCTCACCAGGTAAAAAGACTCTTAGAGAAAATTATCATGAGCCTATGTGAAATGAAGTGTAATTTAAACAAACTTGGTAGATGTCCACCAGACAATGCTACATACAAAATATGTAAGCTCTAGGCCTTGAGGTTTTGGACAAGACAATTTTTTCATGTGAACCCCGGGGCGGGGCTAATTTTCACCCTGGGGGCCATACTTTTAACAAACTTGATAGAGGTCTGCTAGACAATGCTACATACCAAATATCTTAGCTCTAGGTCTTGTGGTTTCGGACAAGAAGATCTTTTAAATTTTCCTATAAAAGATTAGAGTAAACCCCAGGGCAGGGCCAATTTCGACCCCAGGGCAATAATTCAAACAAACTTGTTAGAGGTCCACTAGATAATGCTATATACAAAATATCTAAACTCTAGGCATTGTAGTTTCTGACAAGAAGATTTTTAAAATTTCCATAAATCTATGTAAAATCAAGTGACCCCTGGGGCGGGGCCAATTTTTAACCCTAGGGCAATAATTTGAACAAAATTGGTAGAGGTCCACTAGACAATGCTACACACCAAATATCTAAGCTCTAGGCGTTGTAGTTTCTGACAAGAAGATTTTTAAAATTTCCCTATATAAGTCTATGCACCAAATATCTAAGCTCTAGGCCGTGTGGTTTTGGACAAGAAGATTTTTAAAGTTTTTCCTATTGGTTGCCATGGCAACCAGAATTTTTGATGAAATTAAATTTCTTTAACAACTTTTGTAGAGCTTCATGCAAGGAACATCCCTGTAAAGTTTCGTCAAAATTGGCCAACTGGTTAAGAAGGAGATTTTGTTTAAAGCAATTGTTGACGCACACACACACGCACGCAAACACAGACGGACGACGGATATGACACGAGCACAATAGCTCACAAAGAGCACTTTGTGCTCTGGTGAGCTAACAAGCTGAAATATAGCAAATTTTCTATGCCAAGGGCCCATAACTCCTGAAGTCCTGGTCCGATTTCACTCATAATTGAACTTGTCCAAGACCTTTAGGTCATACACATTCACTGAAAATATTATTAGGATTGGTGAAGTAATGAAGGCGCTAGAGTGTAAACAAGCTAAATATAGCAAATTTTCTAAGTCAAGGGCACATAACTCTGATTTTGCCCATAATCGAATATGGCCGAGACATTGTGGCCATATACATTGTGTGCAAGTTTGATTAAGATTGGTTAAGAGCTGTGGATGCTAGAGTGTAAACAAACTAATTGTGGAAGGACGATGGACATTCATCGATCCTTAAAGCTCACACGATCGATCATGTGAGCTAAAAATGTGTGTTTGGTTATATTAGCATTATGTGGAAGTCAATTAATTTAAATTGTTATGGAGGATATAAAAACATTTCACCTCTGAAGTCTTGTCTGTACTTCCATCGTTGACAACAATTATTTCATAATTAAATGATGGATTCTTCTTCTGAAAAAAACAACACACATAACAAAATGACAAAACAAGAGGGCCATGATGTTCGTATCCCTTTTCATCTCTATTATTGCATGAATTGAGGGTCTTTTTAAGAATGGGGTCAAAATGTGTCAGGAAACAGGCCAGAATTGATAAATAGTGCTCGGGGACGTAAGAAATTCGGTAAAAAGGACACTTAAAGAGATCTTACAAAATTTGGTCGGTCTATATCGCACCACTTAATATATATTACTGTGCTAATTATTAATCTGATCAAATTTGTGTGATTATAAAAGTTGTGCTTAAATTAATTATGTAAATTTTGTAATTGTAGGACAAATAGTAAGTAAACTATCGGGGGAATAAAAGTGAAATAAATGTTTTTTTATTTTACCTATTTGACACATGTTCATCACTTAATCCAGAGAAATATTACATGTAATATAGAATTCCTGCTTAATCATAGCTCTTATTATTGATCTTATGAATTTTGTTTTAAGTAAAATATTTTGCAGTTTAAATTACCTTACTTGTCTTGTTATATATTAAAAGTATTGATGATAGGCAAATATTAAGCTTATTATAGAGGGTTCAAATTAATATAAATTCTTGTTTAATTTTGTTTTTCATGTAAACTTCATTTTTTATTTTGTCAATTCTTTTTTACAAACCCATTGTTTTATCATAATGAATGATCAATTTATCATCATTAAATCTTATCTGATTTTTTAATTTTCCTATATAAGTCTATATAAATCAAGTGAACCCCGGGGCTGGGCCAATTTTCACTCTGGGGCCATAATTTTTACAAACTTGTTAGAGGTCCATTAGACAATGCTACACACCAAATATCTAAGTTCTAGGCCTTGTGGTTTCGGACAAAAATATTTTTTTAATTTTCCCACATAAGCCTATATAAATCAAGTGACTCCCGGGGCAGAGCCGATTTTGACCCCATGGCAATATAAATTTGAACATACTTGGTAGAGGTCCACTAGACAATGCTACATACCAAATATCTAACCTCTAGGAACATCCCTGTAAAGTTTCATTGAAATTGGTCAACTGCTTAAGAAGATGTTGTCTAAAGCAATTGTTGACACACGCACGCACGGACAACAAGCGATCACAAAATGCTCTGATGAGCTAACAAAGAAAATTCTTGCCACACGTTCACCTTTAGAAGTGAAGTATCTATATAACCTATTTATATTACAATTTCACAGCATGGGTCCTTTGTATAATGCTGTGTTGCATACATTTGTACCTGCATGTTATTTATGTTTTTTATGAGTAAAAATTATCATAAATAAGTATCATGTTCAGATTATTAAGGCATGTGTACTTGATTAGGCAAGCACTGGCTTAATTTGGTAAAAAAATTTACGAAGCAATTTGAATGGTGTTTTTTTACTTTTTAGCAGAATATTTTTCATGCCATGATGGCCCTGTAAATGCTCACCAGGAAAAAAGGTCATTTGGAGACAAACATTGTTAAAAATTTTCTACACAAGTCCAAGTAAAATAAAGTGAAACTAAGGTCAGGGCCAATTTTGACCACAGGGCCATAATGTGAACAAATTTGGAAGAGGTCTGCTAGACAATACTACATACAAAATATCTTAGCTCTAGGCCTTGTGGTTTTGGAGAAGATTTTTTAAATTTTCCTATATAAGCCTATATAAATCATGTGACCCCTGGGGCGGGGCCAATTTTGACCCTAGGGCAATAATTTGAACAAACTTGGTAGAGGTTCACTAGACAATGCTACATACCAAATATCTTAGCTCTAGGCCTTGTGGTTTCGGAGAAGATTTAAAAAAAAATTCTATATAAAATAGAGTAAACCCCGGAGCAGGGCCAATTTTGACCCTTGGGCCATAATTTGAACAAACTTGGTACAGATCTGCTAGACAATACTACATACAAAATATCTTAGATCTAGGCCTTGTGGTTTCGGAGAAAAAGATTTTTTTAATTTTCCTATATATTAAGTCTATTATAAATCAAGTGACCACCCGGGTGGGGCCAATTTTGACCCTAGGGCAATAATTTGAACAAACTTGGTAGAGGTCCACTAGACTATGCTACACACCAAATATCAAAGCTCTAGGTGCTGTAGTTTCTGACAAGAAGATTTTTTAAATTTCCTATATAAGTCTATGTAAAATCAAGTTACCCCCGGGGCGGAGCCAATTTTAACCCCAGGGGAATAATTTGATCAAACTTTGTAGAGTTCCATTAGGCAATGCTACATACTAAATATCTCAGCTCTAGGCCCTGTGGTTTGGGATAAGAAGATTTTTTAATTTTTTTCTATTTCTTGCCATAGCAACCAGAGTTTTTAATGAAAAACCCAAGGATTATCGAGCAAAGAATTGTTGGCATAGCGGTGTAGGAGGAGATGTTGTTTTAATTAAAAATGGACGCCACTTCACGATGAACAATGCACGATGGACGCTGAGTGATCACAAAAGCTCACCTTGAGCACATTGTGCTCTGGTGAGCTAAAAATGTAATGTAAACTCAGATTATAAAACATAAGCAAATTATGGTTGTTGCCCAAGAAATAATAATGACACACTTCAAATATCTTATCCTTGTTATTTGAACAAACTTGATAGAGGTCCACTAGACAAATCTACAGACCAAATATCTAAGCTCTATGCATTGTAATTTCTGACAAGAAGATTTTAAAATTTTTCCCATATTAGTATATGTAAAATCAAGTGTCCAATTTTTACCCCAGGGCCAAAATAATATCAAAGCTTTAGGCCTTGTAGTTTCTGACAAGACGTTTTTTGTAATTTTTCTATTGTAAGCATATAATAAAATTGAGTAAACCCCTGGCTGTAGCCAATTTTGACCCTAGGGCCATAATTTTAACAAACTTGGTAGAGGTCCACTAGACAATGCTACACACCAAATATCTAAGCTCTAGGTCCTGTGGTTTCGGAAAAGAAGATTTTTAAAGATTTTCCTATTTTTTTAACAACTTTGGTAGAGCTTCATGCAAGGAACATCCCAAATTGGCCAACTGCCCAAGAAGGAGATGTTGTTTAAAGCAATTGTTGACGCACTGACGGACACGCACATACGACGGACAACACACAATCACAATAGCTCACCTTGAGCACTTTGTGCTCTGGTGAGCCAACGAACAGGAAATCACAAACCATACTTATTAATGATGCATAAGCATACTTTTCTGGCGAGCCAAATTCCAGAATTTCTTTGAAGGTAGACTTTCAAAATACAAATATTTGCATCCACATGTATTAAGAACTTAATTCTAAATTGTACAAGAATGTACAGTAAAACATCGATTATTCGATGACCGATTATCCGAATACCCGGTATTATCCGAATAAAATCTATGGTCCCGATTACGTCCCTATATATTTCAACTACAGGGAACCCCGGTTATACGAATCGGATTTTACGAATACCTGGTGTAATCCAAATACATTATTTTGTCCCTAAAGTCACGAATGCGCATATTTTCACACCTATTATTCGAATCGTCAATTCATAATAATGGCTGATTGAGAATCAACAGGCGTGTGACAAACAATGTGCAACATTAATATATACTGTACACATAGCGTGTCAAAAGTTTAATTGTTCAAATCAATGATGGGTTAAAAAATTATTGTAAAATTGATCTTATTGTTTGTTAAGATTTTATACTAATCGCCATGCGTATAATATATAAGTTAATTAATATACGTACCTGGTGATCAGTATGAAATGATTTGCATTTCAGCGACATTCTAAATTTGAAAACTGATTTGAACACAATTAAAAAACTAACTAGAAAAGGATGATTAAGTGAAAAGAAATGTAACAAATATAAAAACATCACGTCATGCTAACAATTCATTGTTTTGAAAAATGACGACAGCAATGTCTAGTGAAGTAGAGAATAAAGTATTATTGTGTTGGATTGTGTTCAGTATAATCTGTATGTGCACTGGTATTCATTTAACTCATATACATTCATAAAACAAGGATAAATAATACAAGAGGGCCATGACGGCCCTATATCGCTCACCAGATAAAAAGACTCTTAGAGAAAGGTATCATGAGCCTTTGTAAAATTATGTGACCCAGGGGCGGGGCCAATTTTGCCACTACGGCAATAATTTAAACAAACTTGGTAGAGGTCCCCTAGACAATTCTACACACCAAATATCTAAACTCTAGGCATTGTAGTTTCTGACAAGAAGATTTTTTTAAATTTCCCTATATAAGCCTATGTAAAATCAAGTGACTCCTGGAGCGGGGCCAATTTTGACCCTAGGACAATAATTTGAACAAACTTGGTAGAGGTCCACTAGACAATGCTACACACCAAATATCTAAGTTCTAGGCCCTGTGGTTTTGGACAAGAAGATTTTATAAGTTTTTCTTAATGGTTGCCATGGCAACCAGAGTTTTTAATGAAATAATTTTTTGTTAACAACTTTGGTAGAACTTCAAGGAAAGAACATGTAAAGTTTCGTTGAAATCAGCCAACTGGTTAAGAAGGAGATGTTGTTTAAAGCAATTGTTGACGCACGCACGCACACACGGACATCATGCGATCACAATAGCTCACCATGAGCACTTTGTAATTCATTTTATTATATATTATTATCACTCACATAACGTCATGTTTGTATACGAGAGTTAACTCCCTTGCAATATACAGACAGTACGGAATTTATCGTTTTCCAACCAGTACATCATACTGAAATGGATTATTCGAAACCATGGATTATCCGAATGATTTTTCAGGGCCCAACGACATTCGAATAATCGGGTTTTACTGTATACATTTGCTTATCAAGGTTGCTCCCTCTGGAATGAAATGCCACAGCATATAAGAGAAGTTAAGAACCTCCCTCAGTTTAAGTCCACTGTCAAAGCCCATCTGCTTGCTAGTGTTTGAAGTTGTTTTTCTACACATTTTAAATATCAATAATTCTTAGATAATAATGTAAATTCTGTGATAGTAATTTTATTCTGTGATAATAATTGTCTCTTAAATAAATTTGTATTATTTTTTCATATTAATATAATTTGTTGTTGTTTTCTTGGTTATTTACATACAGTAAAACCCCAATTATTCGAATGTCCTTGGGCCCTGAAAAATCATTCGGATAATCCATGGGTTCGAATAATCCAGTTCAGTATGATGTATTGGTTGGAAACGATAAATTCCGTACTGACCATATATTGCTGCAAGGGAGTTAACTCTCGTATGTAAACATGGCGTTATTTGAGTGATAATAAGAATAAAATGTACAACAAACACTTATTATTTATCATTGTTTTATGAATGTACCATATATGAGTTAACAAATGAAACAATAATTCTTGTTAAATAAATACCAGCGCATTTATGGATTATGCAGAACACAATCCGACACAATAATATGTAATTCTCACTTCACTTACTAACGATCGACTAGGCATCGCTATCGTCACATTCTAAGACAATGAAAGAATCGAAGACGTAGTGTATTTATGTTCGGTCCATATTTTCACTTCATCATCATATTCTAGTTAGTTTTGTTTAACTGTGTTCGAATCAGTTTTTAAATTTTGATTGACGCTGAAATGCATATAATTTCATACAGATCACCAGGTACGTACGCGTATTAACTTATTATACATGAGATCATAGTGAAATATTTGTCGCAATTAGTATAAAATAGTAACAAACAATATGGTCAACTTAACAATAATTAAACTGTTGACACGCTTCATGTATGAATTGATGTTACACTTTGTTTGTCACACGACATTTGATTCTCAATCGGCCATTGTTAAATTGACGATTTCGAATAATAGGTGTGAAAATATGCGCATTCGTAACTTTAGGGACCAAATAATGTATTCGGATTACACCAGGCATTCGTAAAATCCGATTCGTATAACCGGGGTTCGTTGTACTTGAAATATATAGAGACGTAATCGGGACCGTAGATTTTATTCGGATAATACGGGGTATTCAGATATTCGGTGTTCGGATAATCGAGGTTTTACTGTATAATTTTATAAAGGACCACAATGGAAATAAGGATTTACTTCCTTTTTTGTATTATCCTTGTATTTTAACGTTTTTGACATGGTTTCAATTTTTTACTGATATTATTTACCTTAAATAATTTTACAGTCTCAATTTTTATATTCAGTAATATTTTTTTGTTTTTGTTTGAACACTGTAACTTTATATGCCCATTTTGTGTAATATATTTCCTATGTACTAGTGATGGGCCGACAATCGCCGACAATCGTCGGTGTAAAATTTCAGAGCGACATCGCCGAAGTCACTTCGGCCAGTCGATTAATAATCGGTCTTTTCGGGTTTTAGTATACTTTTCTCTTTTTACTGATATTTGGGTTAATTTCTCAAATTCTTTGCAAGGGAAACTACTCTAACTCATTTTGTACCCTGCTTACTGGATTTATGCTAAGATTCTCGTCTGTTTACGGGGTACCAGCATTCAGCATGGCTGCAAAGTCAGTTGCAGACGAAGAGCTTTGAATCATTTACAATAATCTCCGTGCGAAGGCGCTACAAAGAGTGTATGGGTCTACAGTCTACAATCCATGTATTCGTGGGGAACCGACAAAAGACTGACTTATCATAGTTAAACAAAGGTACAATAGCTAGTGAGGTTTGCAATTATTTATGAAAATGATAGTAGAATGTTTCAGTATTTAGTTATCCCAGGGATGCTATGTTATAGAGCATCCCTAGTTATACTAAACCAACCAGCATTAATTAAATTTTGTAATATCCGAATACCATTATACCCGAAATGCAGTTACTATCAAACATAATTTTTCATATCAAATCATTTATCCCAATTCTATTGTGTTGTTTTTACTGTCAAGTTAATTCTTCTCTTGCACTTAATTAGTTTATTTTTTGTTTGTCAATAGCTTTTTTGGAAACACACTTAATGGAATATTGTTTTTCTTTTCTAGCAAATACATCTAGAATTCTGAGGGTTTGTTGACTCTACATATGTCCATGGAGCATATCCTGCTGTACAAATGATCAAGAACCAGAATGAAACAAAAACCAAACCATACAGTTGGAAGAAAGAATGCCTAATTACATGACATTTAAAAGTTGTATCTATAGATGAAATATATTGCTGTGTTTAGATAATAACTAGAACTATCACTAAAGGTGATGAATACCCCCAGATGCGGCCTTGACACAGTTGTTACATTTTACAGGGGGAAATATAATGCATTTTCATTTTTTAATACCTGCAAATTGTTGCTTAGATATATCCTGACCAGTTTCTAAATATACATTATATAAAAAATAACAAAGGGTCATAACTCATTAAAATTTACTTGGACAAAACCTATTGTGGACATGCACAACTTGGCAAACTACTTATCACTTCTAAGAAGTTTCACTGAATTCCTGCATGTGGTTGCTGAGAAATGGTACAGGTAAAATTTACCTAATTGTATAAAACAAAGGGCCATAACTCAGTGAAAATTAATCCAAACAAAACCTGGTTATTGCATGCACAACTTGGCTAACTGTTTATAACTTCTGTGAAGTTTCATTGAATTCCTATGAGTAGTTACTGAGATATTGTATATAGACTGTATAAAAAACAACAAAGGGCCATAACTCAGTGAAAATTTAACCAACCAAGACAAGCTTAATGCATGCACAACTAGGCTAACTACTTATCACTTCTGATAAGTTTTATAGAATTCCTGGCGGTAGTCAATGAGAAATAGTCAGGACAAAATTTGCCTATTGTATATACTGTATGAAAACAACAAAGGGCTATAACTCAGTGAAAATTAATCCGAACGAAAAATGCTTTAAGCATGCACAGCTAGGCTTACTACTGATCACCTCTGTGAAGTTTCATTGAGATCCTGTGGGTAGTTGCTGAGAAATTGTCCGGACAAAATCTGCCTATTGTATATACTGTATAAAAACAACAAAGGGGTATAACTCAGTGATAATTAATCCGAACGAAAATTGCTTTAAGCATGCACAACTAGGCTTACTACTGATCACTTCTGTGAAGTTTCATTGAGATCTTGTGAGTAATTGCTGAGAAATTGTCCGGACAAAATTTGCCTATTGTATATACTGAATAAAAACAACAAAGGGGCATAACTCAGTGAAAATTAATCCGAACGAAAAATGCTTTAAGCTAGCACAACTAGGCTTACTACTGATCACTTCTGTGAAGTTTCATTGAAATCCTGTAAGTAGTTGCTGAGAAATTCTCCGGACAAATTGTGTCTACAGACGCACGGACGGACCGACCGACCGACCATAAAGCGTGAATCCAATATAGCCCCCATATATTTCATATCTGGGGGTATAATTATGTAATATTGTTTGTCATGTACATATATGTTTTGCAATATAACTGTTATTATTTAATAAAGAAATAACATACTAACTGTTGTAAATATTTGATTATTTGACTCCTGTGGAGTATATAGTAAAGAAGAAAACTTAAATAAGAAGTTAGAGGAATAACTGTTATCTTGACCGATTATCCGATTATGTCCGATTAATCGCATCGGTTGTTTCATCCGATTATGCCGATTAATCGGATGGCAATTTCAGCCGATTTGCCCACCACTACTATGTACCATGTTTTAGAAATAGTTAAAATATGAATAATAATAAATAAATAAATACCAGTTTAGAGTAAAAATGATGTATAACGTTAAGGATTAACAAGAGCTCCGCAGTCGGAGACATATGCACCCAAAACAGGGCCTTGACACAGAGTTATCGCTCAAACGATTTTCATACTCCATGACACAGTGACCTTGACCTTCGACCTAGTGACCCCAATTTCAGTAGGGGTCACCTAGTGTCCAAGGCCAATGCACCTGCAAAATATCAGGCCCATCAGTCAATCCGTTGACGAGTTATCCATCGGAAACTAACTGGTCTACCGACAGACTGACCGACAGACAGACCGACATCTAACAAAACAATATACCCCCTCTTCTTCGAAGGGGGCATAAAAACATCATTTTCTAGAACAAAATACACAAATATCTATGATAATAATGTTTATATTCAAACTAAACAGTTTTGTTGCTAACAAGGTACATGTAGTGATCTAATAAAAGCAACAATTAGATATACCTGTCTGTCTTCAAGATATTCTAGAGATTCATTCATCATAGATGGCACTGAAATAAAAATAGACAAAAAATACAAGTAGCTGTAACCAACCCATCCAAGCATTATAGAGATGTATGCTGCCCTCCTGTTAATCTCCACCGCCTGAGAAAACACTTCAGCATCTTATAAGAATAAAATAGCATTGAGAAAAAAGTACTTAAAAGGGCTGATATGTAACACACAATGTACATACATTGTTTATGTTCTACAGATAACTCAGATACATATATTGTTTATGTTCTACAGATAACTCAGATACATATATTGTTTATGTTCTACAGATAACTCAGATACATATATTGTTTATGTTCTACAGATAACTCAGACACATATATTGTTTATGTTCTACAGATAACTCAGACACATATATTGTTTATGTTCTACAGATAACTCAGACACATATATTGTTTATGTTCTACAGATAACTCAGATACATATATTGTTTATGTTCTACAGATAACTCAGATACATATATTGTTTATGTTCTACAGATAACTCAGACACATATATTGTTTATGTTCTACAGATAACTCAGACACATATATTGTTTATGTTCTACAGATAACTCAGATACATACATTGTTTATGTTCTACAGATAACTCAGATACATATATTGTTTATGTTCTACAGATAACTCAGATACATATATTGTTTATGTTCTACAGATAACTCAGATACATATATTGTTTATGTTCTACAGATAACTCAGATACATATATTGTTTATGTTCTACAGATAACTCATATACATATATTGTTTATGTTCTACAGATAACTCAGATACATATATTGTTTATGTTCTACAGATAACTCAGATACATACATTGTTTATGTTCTACAGATAACTCAGATACATATATTGTTTATGTTCTACAGATAACTCAGATACATATATTGTTTATGTTCTACAGATAACTCAGATACATATATTGTTTATGTTCTACAGATAACTCAGATACATATATTGTTTATGTTCTACAGATAACTCAGATACATACATTGTTTATGTTCTACAGATAACTCAGATACATACATTGTTTATGTTCTACAGATACCTCAGATACATATATTGTTTATGTTCTACAGATAACTCAGATACATACATTATATATGTTCTACAGATAACTCAGATAAATATATTGTTTATGTTCTACAGATAACTCAGATACATATATTGTTTATGTTCTACAGATAACTCAGATACATATATTGTTTATGTTCTACAGATAACTCAGATACATACATTGTTTATGTTCTACAGATAACTCAGATACATATATTGTTTATGTTCTACAGATAACTCAGATACATACATTGTTTATGTTCTACAGATACCTCAGATACATACATTGTTTATGTTCTACAGATAACTCAGATACATATATTGTTTATGTTCTACAGATAACTCATATACATACATTATATATGTTCTACAGATAACTCAGATACATACATTGTTTATGTTCTACAGATACCTCAGATACATACATTGTTTATGTTCTACAGATAACTCAGATACATATATTGTTTATGTTCTACAGATAACTCAGATACATACATTATATATGTTCTACAGATAACTCAGATACATACATTGTTTATGTTCTACAGATAACTCAGATACATATATTGTTTATGTTCTACAGATAACTCAGACACATATATTGTTTATGTTCTACAGATAACTCAGACACATATATTGTTTATGTTCTACAGATAACTCAGACACATATATTGTTTATGTTCTACAGATACCTCAGATACATATATTGTTTATGTTCTACAGATAACTCAGATACATACATTATATATGTTCTACAGATAACTCAGATACATATATTGTTTATGTTCTACAGATAACTCAGATACATATATTGTTTATGTTCTACAGATAACTCAGATACATATATTGTTTATGTTCTACAGATAACTGAGATACATACATTGTTTATGTTCTACAGATACCTCAGATACATACATTGTTTATGTTCTACAGATAACTCAGATACATATATTGTTTATGTTCTACAGATACCTCAGATACATATATTGTTTATATTCTACAGATAACTCAGATACATACATTATATATGTTTTACAATTAACTAACTAACATATTGTATATGTTCGGTATCCGGAAAAAAGCTCCCCTGGACAAAAGCTACCCCATTGATTTTGATAGGGGCGGACAAAAGCTCTCCCATTGTTTTACCATGCCGGACAATCGCTCTCCCGTTTTTTTGCACCCCGGACAAAAGCTCCCCCGGACAGCACCCCTGTCATAATGGTTGTAACATTCGATCCAGGAAGCATATCTGAGCTCTCATGTTTGTACATAACTGCATAAAAAATATTTGTTACCAAACCACAAAAATTAAATCTAAACAAGAGGGCCACATTGGCCCTTTATCGCTCACCTGAGAACAAAGGCCAATAATCAATGACCAGGTAATATAGTTTCCATCTCGTAAAACTCATTTTTACGTAGATTTTGAGATCAAAACCAACAATGAAGGTATAATACTGTTAAACAAGCTAAAACGTAGCAAATTTTCTAATCCAAGGGTCCATAACTCTGTAAGTTGTGGTCCGATTCCACCCATAACTCAACTTGTCCAAAACCATAAGGTCATACACATTCATAGTAAATATGATTAGGATCGGTGAATAAATGAAGGCGCTAGAGTGTAAACAAGCTAAAATATAGCAAATATGCTAAGTCAAGGGCCCATAACTCTTGAAAATGTGGTCCGATTCCGCCCATAATCAAACTTGTTCGAGATCTTTTGGTTATACTCATTTACTGAAAATATTATTAGGATCGGTGAATAAATGTAGGTGCTAGAGTGTAAACAAGCTAAAATATAGCAAATTTCCAAAGTCAAGGGCCCATAACTCTTGAAGTTCTGGTCCGATTCCGCCCATAATCGAACAGGCCCAAGATCTCTTGGTTATACACATTTACTGAAAATATGATTAGAATTGGTGAATAAATGAATGCGTTAGAGTGTAAACAAACTCAAATATAGCAAATTTTCTAAGTCAAGGGCACATAACTCTTGAAGTTCTGGTCCGATATTGCCCATAATCGAACTTATCTAAGATCTTTTGGTTATACACATTTACTGAAATATGATCAGGATTGGTGAATAAATGAAGGCGCTAGAGTGTAAACAAGCTAAATATAGCAAATTTTGTAATTCAAGGGCCCATAACTCTAGAAGTTATTATCAGATTTTTCCCATAATCGAACTTAGCCGAGACATTGTGGCCATATACATTGTGAGCAAGTTTAATCAAGATTCGTAAAGAGCTGCGGTTGCTAGAGTGTAAACAAACTAATTGTGGACGGACGACGGACAAAGGACACCGGACATTCACCGAAAAAGAAGCTGCATTCAATAAACGCATATGCCCCCGGTGGCATCCAGTGGCATGCTTGTGAAGCAATAGCCCATTTGAACAATACCAATGTCGAAGTCGATATTTGATAATTATGGGTTGATTGAGAATGGTCAAAAGCAACAACTGTAGAAGTATGAAAGTGTTCTAGCAAGCGGTATTGGTGCTAGATGAAACGGTAAAATCTACTTAACCTGGTACAGAATCATTCTAAGTCCAAATTAAGTCAAGGTCAAAGTGCGATTTCTTGATGCGGGTGGATTGAGAATGATCATACGCAACAACTGTAAGTATCAAAGCGTTCTAGCAAGCGGTATTGGTGCTAGACGAAACGGTAAAATCTACTTAACCTCGTACGGACGGAAGGACGGACAGGACAATCACTATGTGCCCCGACATCAAAGATGCCGGGGGCATAAAAACGTATTCATTATGCTCCCATCACACCAGAGCATGTCAGCATCACGCTCGCAAAGTTCCCATCACGTCCTGAAAATGTTGATGGACGTGGCGGGGACGGGGTCAAACTCGAAAAAAATGATGCACTCAGGTTTGCACTACGTCCTGACAACGTCTCTGCCAGGTTCTCATTGGGTCTATCACGTTCACAGTAAGTTCATTACACGTGCAGCTTCCCGTTGTCACCAGGTCTATTGCGTTTATACTACGTCCCAATTACATGCTCACTACGTCCATGCAGACTGAACTGCGCTCTCCCTAGGTCCTTATAACATCATCATTGCATTCACTAGCTCCGTATGTATACTGTACCATGTGTCCATTTATTTTAACTGGTCATGATGGCCAAACTGAAGTCTGCTTTCTGCTTATAGCCATGCACTTACACAACATAATCAAAGTTGCTTCATGTTCCTTTTTCTTCTATCTCTTATTTAGAAACAAGAGGGCCAAGATGGCCCTATATCGCTCACATGACAATCACTGTTCACTCATTAAAACATTGTCTTGAACCGGTGACCTAGTTTTTGACCCCAGACGACCTATGTTCGAATTTGTCTTACATATCATTAAGACAAACAGTCTGACTAGGTTTGGTGAAGATACGATCAAAATTTGACATCTACAGTGTTAATAAGGTTTTCCTAAGATTTGACCTTGTGACCTGGTTTTTGACCCTAGGTGACCCATATTTGAACTTGTCCTTAATATCATTAAGACAAACAATCTGACAAGGTTTGGCCAAGATCCAATCAAAACCATGACATTTAGAGCTTTTACAAGATTTTTACCTAAGATTTGACCTTGTGACCCAGTTTTTGAACCCGGCTGACCCATGTTCATCCTTGACCCACATATCATTGAGGCAAACATTTTGACAAGGTTTGGTGAAGATCCAATTAAAACTGTGACATCTACAGTGTTAACAAAGTTTTCCTAAGATTTGACCTGGTGACCTAGTTATTGACCCCAGATGACCCATATTTATACTTGACCCTTATATCATTAAAACAAACGATTTGACGAAGTTTGGTGAAGATCCAATAATAACTGTGAAATCTACAGTGTTAACATGGTTTTTCATAAGATTTGACCTAGCGACCTAGTTTTTGACCCAAGATGACCATGTTCGAACTCATCCAAGATATTATGAAGACAAACATTCTGACAAGGTTTCATGATCATCCAATCAAAACAGTGACTTCTAGAGTGTTCACAAGGTTTTCCAGCAATTTGCCCTAGTGACCTAATTTTACTACAGAAATGACCCATTATCAAACTTGACCTACATATTATTAAAATAAACATTCTGACAAAGTTTCATGAAGATAAAGTCAAAACAGTGATTTCTAAAGTGTTCACAAGGTTTTCCCTTATTTGGCCCTAGTGACCTAGTTTTTGACCCAAAATGGCCCAATATCGAACTCATCCGAGATTTTGTTGATATTAACGTTCTGACCCAGTTTTGCTAAAATTGAGCCAAAAATGTGGCCCCTAGTGTGGTCACAACAAAAAGTTTGACGACGCACGACGCACACCGCACGACGCCGAACGGAGAGTGATCCTAATTGCTCACTTTGTCACTTTGTAACATGTGAGCTAAAAATCCCACAATGAATGACATAGTTATGGCCCGTACAAGCTCATTTTTTTACCTTTGACCTCCAAGTGTGACCTTGACCTTGGAGATATTGACGTAATACTTTCGTATGACACACCGTCCCATGATGGTGAACAAAAGTACCAAGTAATCAAAAAATCCTTTAATCCATAGAGAAGTTACAGTGCGGACAATTTTCGGGACAGACCGACCGACCAACCGATAAAGTGACTCCTATATAGCCCCCCTACCAATGGTAGTGGGGGTATAATAATATTATACGCATATTTAATGTATTTCGCGGTGTTGCTCGGCAAAAAAGAAAGTTCGTTAGAATGACATGAAATTTGGAGGAATTATACCCAAAGTAGCAGCGCTTACGAAAATATAGTTCTTTTTACAGTTTGACGTCGGTAACCTAGCAACTAAATGACGTTAAAACGCCATCTAGCGGCACCAGCTATGTGAACGACTCGTTGTACTTTTCCCCTTGTAGCTTTGCTTTAAATTGTCAAAGATTGAAAATTCGAACATTGCAGATGAGCGAATGCTGTGGTCTACCGAGTGATCATCATCAATATTTTGAATATCAATGACCGCCCAGCGTGTCGGAAATTTATCGACGTCAAAACGTCATTATGCGGATGTTTTTTCGACGTAAAATATTCAGATAAATGCAAATGTAGCTAAAACGCCGTGGTAGAAGTTTTTCAAAAATTAACATTATGAAAAACATGATGGATTTCAAAGCGGTTTTTGGTATTCTATAGCGGAAATGCTTATCTAGTGAACCATGCCTCAGGATTTTGATATTTGCTTTCATTTTTAATCTATGGCGTATTACGTAATAAACAGCAGGGCTCAGGGTACGGAATTTCTTTAAAGTCAAATATCTAACAAACGGAGGACGCTATCAAAAATCACGGTTCCCTGCATTATGATTACTTTTTATTTTAAGGCTATTTGTTGTAATATATTCCAATATACAGAGTAGTTATTGTTGTTCAAAATATTGTAAATTATGTGCGATATTGGTTTATAGAAGACCAGTCAAATGTAATATTTGTTTCAAATCACTTGCAATGCACTTTATACAGTAGGTTTATTTTAGTATATAATTATGGTTTAGTTTTTAAATCTAAAAATTGGTGAAACTTGATTTGACCTGACATCCAAGCCCGATACCATAAGATACACACATCATTATATGTTATACAATTAACTAAGATACATACATCATATATGTTCTACAATTAACTAAGATACACATATCATATATGTTATACAATTAACTAAGATACATACATCATATATGTTCTACAATTAACTAAGATACATACATCATATATCTTATACAATTAACTAACATACATGCATTATTTATGTTCTACAATTAACTATAACATACATGCATAATTTATGTTCTACAATTAACTAACATACATGCATTATTTATGATCAACAATTAACGCTTCTATCAATAACAACATATAAATTAATTTTCAAAACTAGAAATGTGTCCGTAGGACACGGATGCCCCCGCCATTTCACACTGGACACAGAAATGAGTGTTGTGTGGGAAATATGTGAATACAACATAAAGCAGGTTGCTTGGGAATGCTGCCCATAGTGGGAATTAAAGATCACCTAAGGGTGGTAAACACACAACTACATGTACTTTAACTATTTCAATATATGGAATGAACGTAAATATATAAGTGTCCACTGTGACCTTGACCTTTAAGTAAATGACACAGGTTTTGCATATGACACATCAACTTAATATGACGAACATTTGTGCCATTTTATTTCAAAATCCCATCATACATGACAAAGTTATAAGCCGGACAAGAACATACACTTTCACTATATCCATAATAATATGCACAAAATTTTACTGTCCACTGTGACCTTGACCTTTGAGCAAGTGACACAGTTGATGCGCAGGACACGTCGTCTTGATATGATGAACATTTGTGCCAAATTATTTCAAAATCCAATCATGCATGACAAAGTTATGAGCCGGACACGAAAATTCCGTCACACACACACAAACACACACACCAACGGACAGGGTAAACACTATATGCCATCCGCCATTTCATGGCGGGGGCATAACAACAAGAAACAATATTTAAGGGCCATCCTTAAAACATATTTTGTTTGGGGTTACACTACTTACTCACCAAAAGCGGCCCTACCCAACTTTTTTACCCTCTTGGGTATTTTTTTGTATTTAAATATAAAAATAGCATTTTGACAGGTGTTGGATTCAGTGTTCAAAATAAATTGTAAAAAAAATAATTTCTCCACTGAAAATTCGCTGGGTAGGGTTACCCCAAACAAACATTTTTTAAGGATGGCCTAGGACTCATGTTGAAATGTTCAAACTTTATGGTTTAAGTAATAAGTGCTTACTGAAGTATACGTTAAGTTAAATATACATCATGTATAATATATCAAATGTAATTACAACATGTACATGTAATTACAACATGTACATGTAATTGTTCCAACTATTCTTACAAGTACTTACATCTCTCCTCCTCAAAATAAGCTGGTACAATCACAGACAGATCTATACTCGGAGGATCATGAATGCTTGGAAAACTGAATTTTTCATTTTTTGATGGGTCATCATAAAATTTTTCAGATTCATATCTTTCAAGATTTGGATACGGTGTTGATGTCATATATATACCAATCACAAACTGAAATATTATATTCAAGACCAGATCAGTAAAGAATAAACAATATTTTTATGTAATCTAATACCCGGGTCTTTAAAAAGCAACCAGCTTTGTTCAAGATGGTGAAAAACAACAAGAACAAGAGTGCCAGTCACAAAATACCCCGTCAAAATTTTTTTCAAAGGGGCATAACTCAAAAGTGCCAGGGCCGATTAGGCTGGTTATTGAACTTGACTCTTGCAGGTAAAATATCTAGTGTCAAATGTAAACAGTTTTTAAGATATTGTAAAAAATGTGCGAAAAGTGTCCGGTCGTAGGTCGCCAACCAGTACAGTTGTTAATATTATCGACATGACTTTAAGTAACTAATAGATAAGAAACAGTATATACACATACCAATATGATCAATAGTACCGTCAAAACAACCAAGGCAAAGAAAAGCGACGACAGTGTACAATCCATGCTGTTTTAACTATGAAAACACGGAAGTTGATAATTGCCACGAAGTGGAATCGTGTAGGTGCTTGAACTGTCGAAATAAAGCGCTTGAAAGAAAAGAGACGGTATGGGCAAACTCCTAAACTGGTTCCCGTTGACTTGTGTTTACAAAGCCTTTGGTGCACTGCATCATGGAACGGGAACCAGTTTAGGCAAACTCCCCGCAGCGGTTACCTCCCTTGATCAGTATACATAGTGCTAGTTCGATAAACAACTATAGTACTAAACTGGTTCCCGTTGACTTGTGTGTATAAAGCCAACAGGTACGGCCTAAAATTTCCAGGACGCTGATTGGTCAATTTCGATCGGAATCCGGGCAGAATTCTGTACGGGGGATCTCGCGAGATTTTGCATTATCGATGCACATTTCGCGCGCAATTTAAATAATAGATAAAGATTAGGGAACTGGATAGTTATTTTCTGATCTTGGTCGTTGGAACACTTTAATTAAGTAGCATTTAAATACACACAGCGTACTAAAATGTATTTTGAAATAGAATACCGACCCTTAAAAAATATATTTAAGAAATATTTTTAAAATCGAGTACTCGATCACGGTCGGTGTGGGAGAATTTTTTTCACTTATGTAGATTTTTATAATGTTTATTATTATTCGTTGAACTGTCAAATAACATTAATCACCGTACACAATTGGAACTTTTTGAGTGTTACAATTTAACTTCTTATAAAATTCATATAAATATGCGATGCTAATAATAAATTTAAAAGTCGTGCCCAATCTGATTCTGGACTACGTGTTTTAAAATTAATCAATGCAAACAATATAGTTGATCATCAATTGACCAGTATATATCATTGTCTCAATTTCAATACATGCATTGATAAAATCAAGATAAGTAGCCAATTAAGAAGTTGTTATGCAATATTACGTAACACGACCGTCTCACTTCCTGGACCCTTATAAGGGAGAAATATTTTATGGTTCATTTCACCGAAGGGGGTCAATATATTCTTAAAGACATTGAACAGCTACTATATAAGTGACCTCCCCCCCCCCCAAATCCACATGTGGTCTAATCTTTTAATTGTTTTATTGCCCCTAATCAGATAAAACCAGTCTGGTCACGGTCTGTAGACTTGACACCTAGTCAAAAAGTGGGGTAATACATTTTATTGATTTACAGTGATAATAAGTTTATGACTAAATTGCTTTTGTTTTTATAAGCAGATTAACAGATTATGTAAACAGGTGCTAGTCTATCAATGACCCTGTCTGTTTTATTACCCCCTACTGTGGAATTAGGGGACTTTCTGGTCCATAAGTCACATGCCTCCTGGTTCAATGTCTTTAAGCACTTAATTGTGCCTGATACCATGTTAAATTTACAATATACAGTATAATCTTAATTGCTCCTAATTTAATTCAGTTCTGTAAAGTCAGATGTTAACGAAAAGAAATTAAGTCAGATGTTAACGAAAAGAAATTAAGTAACAAAATAATTACTTAAAACGTCACTTGACATATACTGATATACATTTTGTATATAAGATATATATTTTAATTGTAAATAAAGAAAAATATGTTTTAAAGGAATTAATACATATATTAATATACATATGATTTTTTAAAAAAGAAAATCATTTAACAACAATAAAAGAATAAATCAAGGCATTAATTGATATTTTCAAGATATGTATCTTTGATATGTTATATGACTATATATACTGTAACGAATATTCACATAGTAACTTCTAGCATCTATATTTTTTTATATTGAATAAAGGGTATCCATGAGGTATTCAAACATTAGCACTAACATCTCCGCGTACATTTATCAGATGTACGGAAATTCCCGATGTTTCTCGAATGAACAGCAACCAATGAAATAGCTAAAACGGGTTGACCAATCAGAACGCTGGAAAATTTAGACCGTACCTGTTCCTTTGGTGCACTGCAACATGGAACGGGAACCAGTTTAAGTTTGGCTTTGCTAATATAGAGCGAGTTCGATTAATAACTATAGCTACAATAGTTCAACTAAACATAAATCGAACCAACCATAGTCGTGCTCTAGTCTGGTTAGTCTAGCTACTCTCGTTCAACCAACGATAAAACGCTAGTTTATCTCGTTCCAAGATGGCGGCTATATGAAATTTACAAGTTATTAATGACGTATTTCATTTGAATACATCGTATTTATTTAATTAATATCATGATGCTGTGAAAGTGCAAAAGATCGTTAGATTTAGGGTTATGTAAGCATGTTTTGACCAACATAATTGAATGTTACCTAGTTAGGAAGTATTTATCATATGAATACGCGATTAAACGTAAACATTGCCACTAGTCACTGGAATATTATTCAAATATCATTCATTTGAATGAACACGAATACATAATGTAATACATCCTGGGATCAAAAAGTCTTGATATTTGGCTTGGGTCGAAAAGTGTCTGGGTCGAAAAGACTCGCTTCTGTTTTGTTTTACCATAGTACTAGACTCAGTTCGATTAAGGACATGCGCAGTTTAACTTCCGGAGAGCTACTAAGGTTGTACTATTGCCTAAACTGGTTCCCGTTCCATGATGCAGTGCACCAAAGGAACAGGTACGGTCTAAATTTTCAAGCGTTCTGATTGGTCAACCCGTTTTAGCTATTTCATTGGTTGCTGTTCATTCGAGAAACATCGGGGATTTCCATACATCTGATAATGTACGCGGAGATGTTAGTGCTATAAATGTTTGAATATCTCATGGATACCCTTTATTCAAAATAAAAAAATATAGATACTAGAAGTTACTATGTGAATATTCGTTACAGTATAGTCATATAACATATCAAAGATACATTTCTTGAAAATATCAATTAATTTCTTGATTTATTTTTTTATTGTTTAAATGATTTTCTTTCTTTTAAAAATCGTATGTATAAATATATGCATAGTTCGGTCTAATATGTATCAATTCCTTTAAAGCATATTTTTCTTTATTTACAATTAAAATATATCTTATATACAAAATGTATATCAGTATATGTCAAGTGACTTTTTAAGTAATTCTTTTGTTACTTAATTTCTTTTCGTTAAAGACATTGAACAGCTACTATATAAGTGACCCCCCCCAAAATCCACATGAGGTCTAATCTCTTAATTGTTTTATTGCCCCTAATGGGATTAATCCTGTCTTTTCACGGTCAGCTAAATGTCTGTAGACTTGACACCTAGTCATGCACATAAGAGGGTCATAAATTGTATTGATCTTTAGTGATAATTAGTTTATGGAAAATTCCTGTTGTTTTATAACCATTTTATGTAATTAATGAATGTTATCCTTTAATGTTACCAGATTATGTAAAAACAGACTTAGATATATACTAGAATATAACAGTTATAATGTACTGTAACTACTATTTTATTCCTTCCTTTGTTTTCTTCTTTATACATCAAAAATGCAACTGAACGCTTCTTCTATTTCTAAATTATATCATTCTATTTCTACATGGAATTATTTTTTACAAGATTCTTAATAATAACTTGCAAAGAAACTATGTTTATACCTATACTGCTTGAGAAAATATATTGGTTAAAAATATTTAATTTAACAGGTAAAAGTGTTAAAATATGTTTGTATTAATTTCACAAAATGGACTGTTTTATTTATTAATCAAAATCATCGGTTTGCAGCAAAGAGCATTTATTTGTGTAATTAATTTCTTTAATAATATTTTTTTTAATATTTTGCATTTAATATAAACATACTTCTTGTTTAAAAAAGATCATTAATTTTATATTATTGATTAAACATTGAATCAATTTAAGTATCTATACAGTAGCTATATATTAGCCATATATAGTAACTGATTATATAATTAGAAGCTAGTCTATCAATGACCCTGTCAGTTTTATTGGACTCCCTACTGTGGAATATACAGGACTGCTGGGTCTTAGTCACATGCCTGGCATTCCTGGTTCAATGTCTTTAACATCTGACTTCACAGAACTGAATTAAATTAGGAGTAATTAAGATTATGATCTATGCTGTATATTGTAAATTTAAAATGGTATCAGACACAAGTGCTAAAGAATATATTGACCCCCTTCGGTGAAATGATCCATAAAATAGTTCTCCCTTATAAGGGTCCAGGAAGTGAGACGGTCGTGTTACGCAATATTGCATAACAACTTCTTAATTGGCTACTTATCTTGATTTTATCAATGCATGTATTGAAATTGAGACAATGATATATACTGGTCAATTGATGATCAACTATACTGTTTGCATTAATTAATTTTAAAACACGTAGTCCAGAATCAGATTGGGCACGACTTTTAAATTTATTATTAGCATCGCATATTTATATGAATTTTATAAGAATATAAAATCAGGTTGTAACACTCAAAAAGTTCCAATTGTGTACGGTGATTAATGTTATTTGACAGTTCAACGAATAATAATGAAAATTATAAAAATCTACATAAGTGAAAAAAATTCTCCCACACCGACCGTGATCGAGTACTCGATTTTAAAAATATTTCTTAAATATATTTTTTAAGGGTCGGTATTCTATTTCAAAATACTTTTAAGTACACTGTGTGTATTTAAATGCTACATAATTAAGTGTTCCAACGACCAAGATCAGAAAATAACTATCCAGTTCCCTAATTTAAATTACGCGCGAAATGTGCATCGATAATGCAAAGTCTCGCGAGATCCCCCGGGCAGAATTCTGCCTAAACTGGTTCCCGTTCCATGATGCAGTGCACCAAAGGAACAGGTACGGTCTAAATTTTCCAGCGTTCTGATTGGTCAACCCGTTTTAGCTATTTCATTGGTTGCTGTTCATTCGAGAAACATCGGGGATTTCCGTACATCTGATAAATGTACGCGGAGATGTTAGTTGCTAATGTTTGAATACCGCACGGATACCATTTATTCAAAATAAAAAAATATAGATGCTACAAGTTACTATGTGAATATTCGTTACAGTATAGTCATATAACATATGAAAGATACATATCTTAAAAATATCAATTGATGCCTTGATTTATTTTTTTATTGTTGTGAAATTATTTTCTTAAAAAAAAATCATCTGTATAAATATATGCATAGTTCGGTCTAATATGTATTAATTCCTTTAAAACACATTTTTCTTTATTTACAATTAAAATATATATCTTATATACAAAATGTATATCAGTATATGTCAAGTGACGTTTTAAGTAATTCTTTTGTTACTTAATTTCTTTTCGTTAACATCTGACTTTAGAGACTGAATTGAATTAGGAGTAATTAAGATTATGATCTATGCTGTATATTGTAAATTTAACATGGTATCAGACACACAAGTGCTAAAGAATATATTGACCCCCTTCGGTGAAATGATCCATAAAACATTTCTCCCTTATAAGGGTACAGGAAGTGAGACGGTCGTGTTACATAATATTGCATAACAACTTCTTAATTGGCTACTTATCTTGATTTTATCAATGCATGTATTGAAATTGAGACTATGATATATACTGGTCAATTGATGATCGATTATACTGTTTGCATTAATTAATTTCAGTCCAGAATCAGATTGGACACGACTTTTAAATTTATTATTAGCATCGCATATTTATATGTTATAAGAATATAAAATCAGGTTGTAACACTCAAAAAGTTGCAATTGTGTACGGTGATTAATGTTATTTGACAGTTCAACGAATAATAATAAAAAATATAAAAATCTACATAAGTGAAAAAAATTCTACCACACCGACCGTGATCGAGTACTCGATTTTAAAAATATTTCTTAAATATATATATTTTTTAAGGGTCGGTATTCTATTTCAAAATACATTTAAGTACGTTGTGTTTATTTGAATGCTACTTAATTAAGTGTTCCAACGACCAAGATCAGAAAATAACTATCCAGTTCCCTAATCTTTATCAATTATTTAAATTACGCGCGAAATGTTCATCAATAATGCAAAGTCTCGCGAGATCCCCCGGGCAGAATTCTGCCCGGATTCCGATCGAAATTGACCAATCAGCGTCCTGGAAATTTTAGGCCGTACCTGTTGGCTTTGTACACACAAGTCAACGGGAACCAGTTTAAATTCTGCCCGGATTCCGATCGAAATTGACCAATCAGCGTCCTGGAAATTTTAGGCCGTACCTGTTGGCTTTGTACTATTGCCCTTTCCCATAACTTGGTAGTCTCCCTTGGAAGATTGTCGTTCTTGTCGACATTGCACATGCGCTAAAAATATTATCTACTTCCGAGGACTATATCTTAATTCGCCAAACAGAACACATATAGGAAAAGTCAATACTGTTTCGTCAACCTGACAGTATCGAGTCAATAATTAAGTTTATTCACACATTATGTTATAAACCACTAATTAATGTTTTGCATGCATGTGATTTAATACATAAAATCCGATGAAAATTGTTATTATTTATAACGAAACTGAAAATTGGTACATACACAGACAACTAGCGATATCTTGGCAAATAAAATATAATGTGTCAGATTATATGTAGACTTTCAAAATGCAGTAATTAAATGAATGTTTTTAAATTCGTAATATTCAACATAATTATCATTGTGTCTTTCGGATTTGTAAAAATTAAGTAGCAAGTTAATCATTGATGTACATATACCCCGACATGAGATTATGTCATACTAATCTAAAATTGTCTGTAGATCTACACGAATATAAGCAAACACAAATAATAAAATGAGTGCATGATTAAGTTTAACAATTAAATGATATATTAATACCTATATGTAGGAGTTACATAAAGGTAAAGAAGCTGCACATGTACATATCTTAATTATACCAAAGGTGTTGAACACATTAGTTACACACACCATCTTTCAACTATAAATTTACTGCTTTTAAACACTTTAAAATAATTAATAACTATTGCTCAATATTTTCTTTGTTCAGTAAATTAATATTAAATGATGTTTAAACTTTAGCATAGTTTTGTATTATGTCCAAGTATGTTAAAATTTATATTTTATTGTATCTTGATTTTACCAAGGACTTATATACATACATATGTATGCATATAAGTCCTTGATTTTACTAATTTGGGTTTCTGTAAATACCAAACCCATGACAGTCAGTACATCCAATGTGCTAAATAAAGATGAAAATTGTTGACTACATAATTTCTACTAATTGTTTAAATTTATAATGTAAGTATGCCACGTAGTTTCATATTTAATATTTCTTCAGTAATGAACAATAACATAAATAAGGTTTTTTTTAGTCACAATTCTTAATAACGAATACAAGTTTGATTAGAGGTGTAAATCGTCGATTTATGACATAAAATATATTGTATATTAATTTTATTGATAATTATGGGTCAGTATATGCATTGTCATGCCACAATAGCATCAACTAATCTTATCGCAGACGGTCTTTATGGTATGTTTGCCACGTGTAGCGCTAATTAGTGCACCCCGGTGAGAAGTCAACGTTAACGATTAACAATCAGTGTTTCAGTTGATACTTTTATTGTTGATTAGTTATTACACATTATTACGTGTTTATTCTGCAGAAACTATATTGCATAGTTGGGGACATATAGTAATTTCGAAAGGGAAATATTTGCTTGTATGAAAGAGCGGTTCGAGACGATAGCATTATCGGACAGTAAATTAATAAATATTTTGTATTTTGAAGACATAGTCGTTTTTGAAACCGTAAAGATTATTTACATAATAAGCCAGGCTGTTGTAATGATTAATTGTATGTGTGTATTTATATAATGGTGCCAGGTATAACGGTCCTAGATTTAATACAAGCAGTTCCACAATATTATACGAACGTGGGTTTATTGATGGCTATGGAATTGATAGATGTATATTCTAAAAGATGGAGGGGAAATTATGATAGATATATAACTTTTATAGCTATATATATATAGCAAAATAACAACATGGGTGGCTTACGTTGTCTGCAAGCTATAACTTATAATAATAAATTATATTTTTTATGTACTCAAAATAAATTTCTCTTGTGGTCTTTATTTCAGAAACCATGCTCTTTACGAAGAAATCATGGCTGGCGCTTTATTCCAAGAATAATTGATGTATACACCGATACCTTTTCATATGAACAAAGACATAACAATTCTAAGTTGTCGTATGTTGTGCGTTAGGACAATTAAATGCACATTGTCTTAAGGACACTATATACAAAATGAACAACCGTTTACTTATTATCTTTATTGTTGAGATCATTGTTATATATTGCAAAAAAAATTATTAGAAAACAGGTCCTGTTATCAGTAAATGTAAACATAATTGTTTAATGATGGCATTTGTATATAACAAGAAAGATGTTGGTTCTAAGGTTTATTCAATAAGACCGTCTAGCATAGCAATATCCAAGTGGTCAGTTACAGTGGGCGGTGCTTATCAGTTGTGGCATTACAGGTACTAAGCACTGATTGGTTAGCATGCATAGGATAATGAAACATCTCCCTTACAAAATTAGAATAAATTGAAACATTCAGAATGACACAATGAATAAATAATTGTTATTAATCACTCATAAACTGATTTTTAAAGTTCTATAATGTTTACAGTTTTCGGTTTCACTGCATATCATCTTGCCTAATGTCTCTTCGCTCCATAGTGTTTACACAGCTGACCTTAATGGTAGGTCATTGAATTTGTTAATGTTACTTTTATTGCTGGAAATTTCATACTGGCACACTGAATGGTCATTAAGGTACTAACCACTGATTAAATGTTGCTTTTTATTACCATCTGCCTCTGTTCTTAAGAGATGAGCATGAGTATAATAAATGTTAACATGATTTCTTGATGATACAACAAATTAACAGAGAAAACATTCATTACAACCGAGTATTAAAATGTCAGTCTCCGAGGTTGTTTAACACACCGACCTGATCTTGTTCTGTATGTGTCATGTTGTGACATGAGTGATTGATTCCTGTCTGCAATTCTGTGTTACTAGAATTATTATCATTGTTCTGAGCTGTCTGACCTGGGGTCATGTTTGGGTTTGATGCGACTGTTGTTGTAGGTGTGAGTACAGGTGGTGTGACTGGTCTGTCTACTACATATGGTATTTTTTAATTAAACTGAAAATGTGAGTCAGTAAATGGGGCCTCATTAGATTTTAGCAAATGTTTTCTGTTGCGTCTGTACATTCCACCATCCTGTGTTCTAACAATGTACGACCGTGTATTGACTTTCTGCTGCACAATAGCAGGTAACCAGCGTTTATTATTTCTAATCCGTATACCTTACCCAATATGTAAAGGCTTGAGAGGCTTTGCTGATTTGTCAAAATAATGTTTTGACATTTGCTTTGAATGGTGCAGTTTACTCATAATGACCTTTGTATCCGGAACTTGAGATGCAAGATGCCCGGAGGTTAATGGCAGTGTTGACCTCAACTGTCTGCTCATTAAGATCTGTGCTGGGGCTTCCCACATTGAAGGGGTGTATTACGATATTCCAGGAGAACAAGATAAGGATCTTTCCTGGCCTGTTTTGATTTCGTGAACAGTGATTTTATTGTTTTGACGGTGACTTCAGCTAACCCATTTCCCGATGCATGACCTGGTGATGAGGTCATATGCGGGAAGTCGTACTGTTTTGCAAACTGTGCAAAACTTTCTGCACTTTAACAGGGGCCATTGTCTGAGAATAAAATTTCAGGAATACCATGTCTACCGAAAAAGCTTTTCAGTTTGTCAATGACAGTGCTTGACTGTGTGTTCTGAAGTGTACTTACTTCAAAGTATTTACTATAAGCGTCAACTAGAAGTATATAGTCCTTATTGTCCCAGTGAAATAAATCAGTAGCGCAAATTTGCCATGGTCTGTCGGGTACCTTGCTAGGTTGCAACGGCTCTTTTGCATTTGAGCACCTATGTTCTAAGCAAATTGGGCATTCCAATACTTTTGTCTTTATGTCTACTGTCATGCTGGGCAAAAATATTACTTGTCTTGCACGCTCTGTGCATTTCTCTACACATAGGTGTGACTCGTGAAGTATGTCGAGCATAAAAGGTCTGATTTCTTTGGGGATTAATATTCTAGTGCCTTTCAAGATAATCCCGTCAATTACCGTCAATTCGTCTCTGTAATTCCAAAAATCAAGCAATTGTTTCGCGCAATTCGCCCGGTCATTTGGCCATCCGTCAATGATAACTTTTGAAAGAAGTTGTAATTGAGTGTCAGAATTGGAAGCTGTCCTTACAAGTTCCATTTTTTATCACTTATTGGCAAATTTGTCATAACGCTATGAACTTGTGAATCCAGACCCTCTGCAATTTCCGGGTATGTGTCAGGGAGGTACCCAGCTAGCATTCAATATAGGGCCTATATTGCACCTATATACGCCACTATGTCTGCTCGATATCGGATCGCAATATCAGATAGCTATCGTTTCTGCAAAGTGGATGCTATATCCAGGGGATGTCTTTTTGTATGTCTGCTGTATATAGGCCCTATATATTTTTATATTCCACGTATATCACTTTTCCGATGTCAGTCCTATATTTTTTCTGATATCATGCAGATATTGACTTCCTATAAATTCTGAATATTGATATCCAGGTATCATCTTGATATTTGTTTACTACATGTATATATACAATGCAATGTACATGAATGTTGTACCTGATGAACAATTGACTACGTTACCCTATACAAGCACGCGGTATAAAAATAATGGAGAAAACAATACGTTCCCACCAAACACAACATTCATTTCATGTATTGTGGAAAAAAATGAGCATAACTAAATAATTAAAATTTACGCCAATGTTTAATTATTCAAAACATAAAAAATGAAACATGACTCACATATACAAAATCATCATAACGATGCTTTCAATACACCTATAGTAGAGCTATATATATAGATATGGAAATTTTGTTGAATCTGTAATTAATGTTGTACAGTAAACATGTAATGTATTGATATTCAACAATTAAATCAAACTTAAAGCCAATTAGTTAAAGACATAAAATATATTCAGGTTTACAATATACATATTAAACCTTATTAAAGAGTAAAAGTAAGACAATTAAAAAATTGACTTTACTGTAACTTCGACCAAATTACAATCATCAATATAAATATTTGTTCTTATGAACCAGAACGAATACGAAACAATTACAGTTATAACTCCTGTCAACTTTGACAACATGTTTATTTACTTCGATCACTCTCAATTGTGGAGTGAATTTGGCCATTTTTTGCTCAAAAGCTTGAAGAAACATAAAAGATTCTGCATGTTGGCACTCAAGCTCAATCAATATCTCAACTGTCTTCAATCAAAAGGAAGTGACCTTGAATTTCTGAAACTAGACCAGTGTTTGTTTGATCATTGCAACTCGGTAAACTTGCCATGTACTTATCTAATTTCTGAATATATTAAATAATAAAATAAATTGTCCAGGTACGATCGCAAAAATAAGGTGACTGTTGTGTAAACATACGTGAGCCGCAACAACTGAAAATTATACTAGTTTAGCATTTGATAAATTTTAATACAATAAAAAATCTTGGTTTTAGAGAAAGTCTTTATTTAACAATGTTCTAAAACGGCTTGGGCTTTTACATTCAATGAAAGTCGGTATTTTACAATGTTCCAAAACGGCTTGGACTCCTATTTTCAATGAAAATCATTATAAAACAATGTTCTAAAACGGCTTGGGCTTTTACATTCAATGAAAGTCGGTATTTTACAATGTTCCAAAACGGCTTGGACTCCTATTTTCAATGAAAATCATTATAAAACAATGTTCTAAAACGGCTTGGGCTCTTACATTCAATGAAAGTCGGTATTTTACAATGTTCCAAAACGGCTTGGGCTCTTATTTTCAATGACAATCAGTACTAAACAATGTTCCAAAACGGCTTGGATTTATTTTTTAGTCTGTATGCTAACAAAACAATCTTTCAAAATGATTAGGGCTGTTGGTTTGAATGTATGCCTTGGTCAATGCTTATTTCAGCATGTGCACGTGTATATCCTAATAAAACAATGTTACAAAACGGCTTTGATTGCTTGTGGGAACGTATATATACTTATAAAACAATATGTTACAAAACGGCTTAAAGATTCCTTATTATTGTTGTGTAAATCCGAGTAAAACAATGTTGAAAAGCGCCTATATGGCCGCTGGTTTCAGTGTATATTTTAACTAAACAATGTTACAAAACGACTAATTAAGAGTGCTGGTTTGAATGTATATCCTATAAAACAATACTCAAAACCCGCTTGGACCTTGAAGCATTATTCTCCACGCCGATATGGAACCGGACTACTTTAAATGGGCGGTTACTAACAACTGCATGTGGGCGGTTCAAAATCGGCTTACGATTTTTGTTATAAACCGGCATGGGATATAATCCCAGCAAACACAGTAACGTTGTGACAACGTTGCGACAACGTTTTGCATAACGTTGTGACAACGTTTGGAATAACGTTGCGACAACGTTAAAGTGTGGAGTCGTGTAAACGTTGCGACAACGTTGTGGCACAACGTTGTGAAACAACCAAACCACAACCAAACCAAAACCTTCTGTTAAAAGCTCAGTGGTAAGTTGGTTGCAGTTCGATTCACAGTCGTCACAGTTGCTGACATTCAGTGCTGGGTGATATCTTAACTTGGTTTTGTTCACAGCAGTATTAGCTTTGACTGGGTGCATTGGAGCTAATGAACCCTGCCATATGCTCAGTTGGAAATCTTTCCATCCACTCCAGTTATCAGCTTTTTTAGATTACTGTAAATTACTTAATATCTGTGAGATCTTATTTTCGTGAATTTTTATCACAACTTTCGCGAGATCTTGAATTTGCAATGAAGCTTATTTAAACTTTAATAAGTAATGCTGTTTATATTTTACCAAATTTTTTATTCGAGACATTAGCCATTCACGAAAATAGAACCCACAGGTATATTTGTCAATTTACAGTATCTAAACAAATAAACATTTACCTTTGAAAACACTTGGTTTAAAAATTTAAGCAAATCAAAGTAATATTACTAATACAAATATTTAATTCAATGTCAAATCATATAGTTACCTAAACCAAGAAATATGCATTTTACAAAAAAGCCATAATTGAGACAAAATGCAAGGCAAACAATAGAACATTGAACTGAATTTTATGATGGCAAGTGTTCCGAGTTTCAAACAAAAACTTGATTAATAATTCAAGCAAAACAATAGTTATGTACCCTACTTTCCCTACTGAGTCATCTTAATATGGTAAACCAGTAATCCATGTTTCAAAACAATAGTTTTTAATCGATACTTTAAGAAAACAATAGCACCACAAGCAGTACCAACTCTTGTTTGTTAAGGGCAATAAGTGCTGCCATTCCTTTCGTTCATTTAAATATTTTCTTCAGGTCTAAATCAATTTTGAAGTAAATTTTCAGAAAAAGATAAACAAGAGGGCCAAGATGGCCCTATATCGCTCACATGTCAATCACTGCTCACTCATTAAAACATTGTTTTGAACCGTTGACCTAGTTTTTGACCCCAGATGACCCATGTTAGAACTTGTCTTACATGTGAATAAGACAAACATTCTGACAAAATTTAGTGAAGATCCAATCAAAACCATGAAAACTACAGCATAGACAAGGTTTTCCTAAGATTTGACCTTGTGGCCTCGTTTTTGACCCAAGATGCCCTTTGTTCGAATTTGTCTTGCATATCATTAAGACAAACATTCTGACAAGGTTTGGTGAAGATACAATCAAAATTTGACATCTGCAGTGTTAATAAGGTTTTCCTAAGATTTGACCTAGTTTTTTTAACCTAGGTGACCCATATTTGAACTTGTCCTTAATATCATTAAGACAAACAATCTGACAAGGTTTGGCCAAGATCCAATTATAGCCATGACATTTAGAGCTTTTATAAGATTTTTACCTAAGATTTGACCTGATGACCCAGTTATTGACCCCGGCTGACCCATGTTCCACCTTGACCCACAAATCATTGAGGTAAACATTCTGACAAGGTTTGGTGAAGACCCAATCAAAACTGTGACATCTACAGTGTTAACAAAGTTTGCCTAACCTGGTAACCTAGTTATTGACCCGAGATGACCCATATTTGTACTTGACCGTTATATCATTAAAACAAACAATTTGACAAAGTTTTGCGAAGATCCAATTATAACTGTGAAATCTATAGTGTTAACATGGTTTTTCACATGATTTGACCTTGCGACATAGTTTTTGACCCAAGATGACCCATGTTCAAACTAGTTTAAGATATTATGAAGACAAACATTCTGACAAGGTTTCATGATGATCCAATCAAACCAGTGACTTCTAGAGTGATCACAAGGTTTTCCAGCAATTTGCCCTAGTTACCTAGTTTTGGACCCCAAATGGCCCAATATCGATCTCATCCGAGATTTTGTCCATATTAACGTTCTGACCCATTTTTGCTAAAAATGTGACCTCTAGTGTGTTCACAACACAATGTTTGACGATGCATGACGCCGGACAGAGACTGATCCTAAAAGCTCACCCTGTCACTTTGTGACATGTGAGCTAAAAAATATAATACAATGTCAAAAATTACATGTATTCACATAGACAATATATTCTATATTATCCCTCCTCCAGAAACGAATGACACCGACCTTGACTTTTTTCACTTTTTGTCTTTTTTAAGTGACTTATTTTAGTATGCAGTAAGTATATAACAAATTATACACAAGTGACAGTTTTTAGTTATTTTAAACAATCCAAACATTTGTGGCCCAATTCGCCTTTTGTAAAGGGTGAAACTCAGTTAAGGATTCCTTTATGTCTTCAATTCCTCCCGGACCTCCAAATCCTCATGGACTACAGATTCTGTCAAACTCTTCTGAAATTATTTTAATATAATTCATTTTAAGTATTTCAATGATACAATGATTCTAAGACTAGCACTAATTGATTATTTTTACAACACTTGAACCATCCTGAATCCTGCTGCAAATCTGAATAGAATCAAATTATGCTGAACTTTTTAGTGCACTACAAAGAACAAAGAGGTAAAGCAAAAGATTATAAAAGCTTAAAGAAAATTGATATTTTTAAATGAACTAGTAACCACAGTCAGTTTGACCTTCAAACAAGAACTGTTTAATGTTGTAAATAAGATTTTATTTTTCCATAAGCAGTAACACTAACCATTTTTCCTGACTTCAGCCCAGAAAAGAAAAGCAAAAGAATAGTAAATATACCTTAAATTTCAATCCACCTTTGTTGAAGGTCACATGTTTCAAAAAGCTTCCTTTTGACTGTCTTGTGAGTTTTCATGAGTGCATCTGCAAAAAAGAATTGATGGTATGTTTGTATTTAAAAAGAAAATTTGAATGTGCAAAAAATTGTCCCCATGTTAGTTTTAGTTTAAGGTATGCTTTGTGCACATGTGTGGATGTTCCTGATTCGTACACTTGTTTCTTCAAAACTTTAAATTCTACTAGTTAAACCACAAACAAGATTAAGAACTATCCGAAACAGCTATTTGAAATAGATTCTGAATCTGAATTTTAGCTTGATAATGTTTTAGATAAAACTACAAATTATGAGACTGAAAAAATGGATCGAGAATATACGGCCAATTTTTCTTATCTTAATTTTCTTTAAAAAATACTTAAATCAGTCATGCTGATTTAAATAATCAATATTAATTTTGAAAATGTTTTTTTTTTCAATTACCAAATTACCTACCATTTTTTCTTAACAACAACAAACAAACAAGAAACTTACTTCATACTTAAACAGTATAAAGGACAACTTACTTAATATTGATTTGCATATAGCCAGTTCTTTCAACCTCTTCTTCCCTGAGAATCCCTTTCTTTCCTTTACTGACCAAACCCTGAGAAGCTCATCACTAAACGACATGTGGTGTCAACATATTTGACATCTAATGTACTATATTATTCATGCTGTAATTTGTAAAAGGGAAACAAAATGATTGTTAAAACAATGGTAAAAATGTAGGTCTAACATGTTCTAAAGCAATCATATACCACTTGAGTTGGTTTCATTATGATTAATACACGAGAGAAGATTGACAAAAAAGCATGATTCAATAGCTTTCGGACTTGGTTAGTTAAATCAGTTAACACTGTTTGACAAACTAAGTTTTGTCATGCAAGTCTAGGTATCTATTATCCATATGCATTTGTACCACCTCTCCTGTCCTACTTGGTACGAGGATATATGAAGGTATAAGCCACCTCTCAATGGAAATAGGTCGGATGATTGATAAACAAAAATAAAAATCAAGAAACAGCTTTCAGACTTGAATTACATGTCGCTTACTATACATGTATATGTAATTTAATTATGTATGTTATTAAAAATGATGTAATAAGTGTATCTTCATTATATTAGTCAATCTGAAGCACCATCACTTACTGTTTACTTGGTATATTTTTCTATTTGATGTTGGCGACTCTGAAGATGTGCTTGACTGATCACGACACGAAGAGCGACACAGCAGCATTTTGCTTTTTTCTGCCTTTTTACTTTTTTTCCAAAGTGGATAGTTTCCTTCATTGTTTCCGATATGTCCTTTTTCTTGTCTATAATGAAAAATATCCTAGTTTTATCAGCATAGATCCATTACAAAAAGAATATTTTTACTATTCTCTGGGCTTTTTTTCCTTCTATAGCAGGGGCCATTAAATTCTTTAAAATCAAAGTGTTCTCTTCCCCTTTTGCAAAAATTATGAGTTATTTCCCCCAAATTTAAGGAAAAAAGCCCCTTCCCCTACCTGTGAAAAAAAGCCAATTCGATTAGAAAATCTGTCATAGAAATGGCAACTTATAACTTAAAAGTCTTTGTGGCAAGGCTTTTTTAACCTGCTAGTCCTATAGTCGGCGCTGTTACAAAGCGCCATTCTCTCACTAACATTTATTTTCATATAAAATACGGTTTTCTTCGAGAACTGACCTTACCCAAGGATTTTGTTTCCGTATTGAATCCCCCCTTGCCCTTGGCAAATTTAACATAAGTTATCAGCTGTCTGATTAAAATTTATTACAATTAATGCATTTTTTATTTGTCTAATGGGATCGACTTATTGAAAATAAGTGAAAGCATACCACATATGTTGTACTGTAATAATAAATAGAGAATGATATTATTAGTTAGTTACAACATTTGTTTGTGTCTATGATTATCTTATTTAAACTGTTAAACACTCACTTATTATGATTTTATAAAAAATATTTATATTGTTTATTCGTCAGACAATGACAGACATTATATAAAACGCATCTTGATTTAATACATTTTTAATTTGATGTTTCATATTTCTATAATACATATGTGGTATGCTTTGCCTATCAAAACTAATGAACAGGTACGCTTAGCCCTGTTACGTTCCGGTAGTGGTACGCTTCGTCCGACATTCTTTAAAACCAAGATTTTGTGGCCAAAACAATAAAAAAATACTTACCTTGTGCGTAATGGCCACGATTTTAATGTAAAACACCAGACACTGGGAGATATGATTCCATTTATCACTCGAAATCCACCAAAAGCTTTAAAACTAATGTTGTTTCCAATTCGGCGCGCGCGCGTACCCGTTAATTTCCAACGGTTAATTTCAAGAATCAGGATCGGTATATTTGAATTAACGTTTCTTTTAAAGTAAAAAGAAGATACATCGTACCTAAACATACTAAAATATTAAATTCTAATAATGGTATAGTACGTTAAACAACTTAATTTGAAATCAACGAAATAATTACGGAAAAATATCATTCGAACCTATCGCAATGAAAATAGCTTTTGAGAGCTAACAAACGACAACTCTGCTAGGAGATTGACTACAACAACAAATCTTTAGAAATTATCATCCACTTTTCAGTGATCTATACATAAATACATGAAGATATTATTGTTTGTAACCACGGTAAGTTCTCTTTAATAATCATATTTATTGATTGGGTGATATAATCTGTTTGTTGAATGATTTCTGAATGGTCAGATTAAATTTAGATGACCAGTGCAGTGGGTGGGGTAAACCGTAAAATAATATTATTTATTAACAGTTAGCCTACATTGAGCAGTCTGTGAAATTAAGGTTTAAAATGTGGTTGTCTCAAACAGAAATTTTAGCTGCTTTTGTTTTGATTTATTAATGAAACCAACATTTTGGTTGTCTGAATAAAAAATTGGTTGTCCTGTTGTCCTGGACAGGTTAAGATAAGTTTTCTTCATAAAGTATATTGGAGGGCAACCTGTCACAAATTACTAATTCAAAGACCGGTTTCAGTATCTTATAGATGTTTACTTCATTGTCATGCTGAAATTCAAATACTGTATATCTTGTTTCAGTTTTTAACCTGGCGTAGAAGTTGGCACCAGAGGTCAACAACAAGGAAATTATGAAGAAGCAGAAGAAAACCTTCTTTCACCAAATTGTGACCAATGAAGAGCTTCGAATTTTTCAGAGAAACCGAGCCTGTTTCTGGGTTGATACATCCGATTTAGAACAAACTCTGCCCAGTCCAGTGGTTAACTACAACATGAACATATCAATAAAGTTGCTCTTACGGCAATAACTATATCCCAAATTTTGCCATAGACTGATAGAGAGAGCTTTCGTCCATTAAGGAAAATACAAACTGATCACTGGGTAAATCTGTGTTATGACACCAAAGGAAAATGATGCTATGATATTATCAAGGATTATAGGAGTTTGACCGTTTCATGTATCTGCAAAACAATGCAATTTTGAAAGCAGCTTGAAGTGCCAGTAATTAGTAGGACTAGTAAGAATATTCAATGAGTGTTATATATTATAATTAATATTATATAGACAATATCATGATATCTAAGCATATATGAATTATAATGTGCTGCAGATGACTTGATGCTGCGTTTTTCAATGTGATTGTGAGGATACTTTGAATATAACATGTTATTTGCTGCTAAAGAGTACGATGTGCATTGATAAATAAATTCTATTTAACCTACTTCAACTTTATTTTATTTGATATACATCATAGGATGCATTTATTCATGGGTGTAAATAGAGGCATTTTTTCATGCATAAAGCGCCATCTCGCACGCAAAAAAAACTTATTTTAACCTAAATCTCACTTAAGAATGACGCTTCTGAAGCAAATCTCAACTTTATTGACAGTCTGAAGATATGGCATACATGTATGAATATCATTATATGTATAACATACATATATGAAAAAACGAATACAACAAGTACTTTATGTTCCTGATGTATGTACAGAACACAGGTCTACTTTATCCATTAAATATAGAGCAACAAACAGTTGAATCTGCTGTTTACTGTCTACAATTAGTGAATTACACATGAAAAAAATGTCATTGTGATTGAAATTTGGCAGCACTTAAGCAAAAGGGATTGGATCTTGTTTTTGCAGCAATAAAAACGATACAGAGTAAATTCATAACCATTTTGAATATACATGTACTTTCATTATGTTCTACACTAGTTTGCACTGAAATTGGCAACGTTGTCAAAACGTTGATATAACGTTACTCTAACAACGTTGCGACTAAAACATTAGTACAACGTTGTGATAACGTTGCTTACTAACGTTTTCACAACGTTACAGCACGGTTGTTACACAACGTTGCAGCCCAACGTTTACACAACGTTGTACCAACGTTGTAAAAATTTCCAGTTTTAGATAACAATGCTGTATGCATTTTTACAGTGTCTGTTCAATACATAAATGCATTGCTTTTATGATACTTTCTCCTACACATTCCAAAACACTGTGTTAAATAGTTGTCAACGTTGCAACAACGTTGTAAAAAAATACAACCAATACACAACTAAAACACAACGTTGTCATAACGTTGTGTGTTTGCTGGGATGTCTCCGGTATACAATCGGCTGCTAAACAGATTTTAGGACAAAGATCGTTAGGCTATATATTTTGAAAAACGAATGTAAGATGTAGGTTTACTACTTGAATTATCTTTTTTACATGGTTTTATCATAGTAAACGAAGGGAAACTATTTTCTCTTGCTTCCAAGAGCTATTCGAAGCTTTTTGGCTTGGAGCTACGGCTCCAAGCCTATGTATTGTTTTCGGTTACGTTTGTTCCCTAGATGCTGGTAGATGCAATGCGAAAGCTGGGTACAAGTGCACAAAAATGTTAAGAGTCCGGCGATTGGTTGAGAGCTATATGTTAACAGTCCGGTGATTGGTTTACGCTTACTGTGTGAATCGGTATCACATGACTTGAGTGTACCAACATCACTGTGCTAGTCTATTATGAAATCAGGGTGTTTCACTAAAGATCGGTTTGTTCTATTAACATTAATTACACGTTAAGGTACACATTTTAAAACTGTCTATTTTTTCTGTTACTATGTACAATATATTTAAATCAATTATTTTAATCATTACGGAAAGACATATTAGCGGAGGATTGTTCAAGAGAATTTAAGGAAGCCCCTTCTATAATAAAACCTGCGAAACGCTATTGCCGCCAATAATTTTGTCACGTGATCTTGATGTACACATTTGCGATTTCATTGTAAAATCGGGGTGTTTCACTATAAATCGGCATGTTCCATCAACCGTTAAGGCACGAAAAGATAAGATATATTAACGCAGTCTCAATTATTTTTACTTTACTAGCTCTTTGTTTAATTATCACCATAATTGCTGAAGGTAATAAGCGGAGGATTAATTAATTAATGAAATACACCCCTACTATAATTTAACTTGCGAAACGCTTTCTCTGATGTAATTTATAACTTGTGTACAGTACGATGAATTATAGGAAAATCTATAAATAGAAAAATATACCGATGTTTCAGACTACCTGTTGACTTTGAAAGAGGACAATTCCATAACTAAAATGGTCAACAAGACGAAATAAAATGAACCAATTTAGTTACGGTATCAGAACTAACTTTTATCAGCAACAACCAGCCAAGCCTTTCCTTTTTAAAAGGAAACTTTATTTTCATTGCCGACAGCGGTTTGTCGTCTCTGCAGTTGGCTTCCATGGTATGACGTCATTCAACAAAATATAGCGCGAGCTTTATGTAAATATTTCCGGTATAACGAAAACGAAGGTATCACGATTTAGGGTTTGTCAGGTATGTCTGCCAGTGCACAGGTGCCGGGCGCGTAGCCATCCCGCCCACTATAAGCCCCATTTGACTTTCCCAGAATTTCGATCAATATATCTATAATAAATTAGATATAGCTTACATTTAAAATCAAAGGCCTGAAGGCCTGAAATGAGATGAATTTTGTGATGTAGGGATATCTCAGAGTTGATACAAAATTTAAAACTGTATCAATAATTCTGTCCGAAACGAGGACCTAGTACTGTTTATTTAATCAAATATTAAAGTTCAAGGATCATATTGCCTGTTTAACCCTTTGCTTCATAGCCCCCTAGTCAATATATACATACTGTATACTGATAGTGGATCAGATAAACTTGGTACATGGTCTTCATACAGGTTATTGGGAAGTGCTACTGTTTTGACACATGTCTACTTCATCACTGGTTTATTATACTAAATATTAATCCCATCAAATTATAGTAAATATAAAAGTTGTTCATAATTTAATAACCTTCTTATGTTGAATTTTTTGTAACTGTGGGATAAATATTAAAAGAAATAAAGGGGAACAAAAATTGCAAAAAAATCTGTAAGCTTATTTTTGCCTTTTCTGATTTTTAGCTCACCTGATTCATCAGGTGAGCTTTCCACAATTAGTTTGTTTACACTCTAGCAACCGCAGCTCTTAACGAATCATGATTAAAATTGCTCACAATGTATATGGCCACAACGTCTCGGCTAAGTTCGATTATGGGCAAAATCGGACAATAACTTCAAGAGTTATGGGCCCTTGACTTTGAAAATTTGCTATATTTTAGCTTGTTTACACTCTAGCACCTTCATTTATTCACTGATCCTAATAATATTTTCAGTAAATGAGTATAACCAAAAGATGTTGGATAAGTTAGATTATGGGCGGAATCGGACCCAAACTTCAAGAGTTATGTGCCCTTGATTTTGAAAATTTGCTATATTTTAGCTTGTTTACACGCTAGCGCCTTCATTTTTACACCGATCCTAATAATATTTCAGTAAATGAGTATAACCAAACGATCTTGGACAAGTTCGATTATGGGCGGAATCGGACCACGTCTTCAAGAGTTATGGGCCCTTGACTTAGCAAATTTGCTATATTTTAGCTTGTTTACACTCTAGCGCCTTCATTTATTCACCGATCCTAATCATATTTACAATGAATGTGTATGACCTTATGGTTTTAGACAAGTTCTGTTATGAGTGGAATCGGACCACAACTTCAAGAGTTATGGGCCCTTGGAGTAGAAAATTTGCTACGTTTTAGCTTAACTGTATTATACCTTCATTGTTGGTTTTGATCTCAAAATCTACGTAAAAATGAGTTTTACGAGATGGAAACTATATTACCTGGTCATTAATTATTGGCCTTTGTTCTCAGGTGAGCGATAAAGGGCCAATGTGGCCCTCTTGTTTTCTATTGACACCTGGTCATTTTATCACTTCATTGTAATGCTTAATAATGGTTTTATTATTTCTGAATTATGCCAAATTGATTGCATTTAATTTATTTTACTTGCTATGCAAAAATATCTGATGTTAGGCAAATATTTAGGGCAATATGTGTACAAACTGAAAAGTCCGTGTTTTTTCATCATCCTTTTATTTAATTTGCCATTTCTGTTTACAATGAGACATACAATAAAATTTCTTAAAGCAAGAATTGTTATTGCGAACTCCATTAAATTATGCTTTGGGCTGTAAAAATCAATACTTTACATTCAAGATTAAACAAGTTAAATGTTTGTACGGCGCAAAATCGCATCAGGCAGTTGAATACATGTACTAGAATGTGGCCTATGTAACATTTTTTATCAGGATGTGCGAAGTTTCAGATCACACGAATTTGTTATTTTGACTTAACTGATCCCGAAACTAAAGTGATCATCTACTCGATCAAAAATACAAGCCGTTGATGTTTCATGAATGTCATGAATCTGGTCATATGGTTCTACAGTTCACGAGGTACTCTATATGTAGTCCCTGTTTCCACCCTAAAAATAAAATCAGGGGAAACTATCACCTCGATGTATCAGACGTTGCAATATCTGCTGGAATGCATTTAAAATATTTAAATAAAGTCTCCAAAAATAATATACTCCGTTGTCTGAGGGTACGTTGTCGTAAAAACCTGGTATAACGGTCCCAAACATAGATTTTCAACTGTAAAGTGACCATCTATATCGAACCATAAAGTGACCGTCTATGTCGAACCAATTAAGTCATCATTTCTCACCTGATCGGACACTTTTTGTATTGAGTTCCGAAATCGAAATTTTATTTAATGACAATTGCGTAAACAAGTCAGTGTCCACGCTCGCGATTATAAAATTAGTCTGTGTGAATATGTTTATAATGTTTTCTTTATTTGCGACATGTTGCTAAAATAAATACATCGAAACGTATAAATACCGTGTTCCGTATCTTATAACACGATTAAATGATTATTACAACACACCGACGATCGCTCCAAAATGTAATAAACACAGCGAATTTCTCTAATAATTTATACATCGATGTTCGTTTAGATCGAACAATTTTTCCTAAGTCCTTTGATATAAAGAGTTCGGCTGCATTTTCAAGAGCACGACCACTCGGGCTACCAAATAGCAAGATGCACTAGACTGGACCAGTAGGCTATTGATTGTCGTTCGGACCTGCCTTAATGTCGAACCCTGTCGTCACAGTGCCCATATAAATACTAAACTAGTTCTCGTTGTAGCGCACCAGACAGAGTCAAACTCTCAGTCAACTGAAACCACTTTTATTGAAATATTGACACGTTTCTAGTAATTTATAGGTGATTGACATTGGCGAGACGACAACGATATGAAACAGCTACTAGTATTCGGTGAATATCACGTGATCATTGAGACTATTAGCGAGTCCGATTAACAACTTGAATATTACACAGTCTGTATGTACACCACTTATAAAGTAGTTTTGCTCCATCCTCAGTAATATAACACAATGCTTGATAGTGTACTAAATTCAACGCCATGTTTGTTTACTATAGTAGGATTGGATTCGGTTCGTTTATTGACAGATGGGCAGATTCATTCCCGTCGTTGTTTATCGAGCTCGCTCCATTCTTAGACTATAAATAGCGACTGCGTCATCAAGCTAACACTAGTTGATGTGAGTAACACGTGACCTCGCTCTATTTCTGTTTTGTTTATATCACGTGATGACCATTGCGGATATTTCTGGCACTGTCAGTAATCTGCTTCGGTGCAAGAAGTTGCGATTTTGCATTGCCACTTAAAAATCTTCCGTCGCCGTACAATAAATGTGCATAGGTGAAACTTGGCTCAGTGCCAGTGATTGACGGTGCTCATTCAGGAATTTATGTCCAGCAATCAAGGTCATCATGATGACCCAGACAGAGCTAGTGTCTGATAAATGTCACTGTGTGGTAGCACTGTACGCAAAAAATCAACGGTGTTTACAAGATGGCGGACGGATAAATGTTGTGAGGTAGGTGTCGTTTGTTTTTGGTTCAACCGTTTTAAATACGACGTCCTCTACACAATAGTATACATCAAATGAAAGAACTTTAAAACGGCAATCGGCGGCTAATAATCGTTTTTTATCAAACCACGCCGTTTTCACAAAATCAGTGTCTGAACATCTCGTGTTGAGTTTTTTGAAAAACGAAGCGAGGAAACTGAACAAAACCGACGATTATTCCGTTAAAATGAATGAATCGACAAAAATACTTGTCCACGTGTATGGAGAATGTAAAGCTCCTCACGATTATCCATTATTTCCTCTTCAAAATTCCTTGTAGTAGATGTTTTAAAGCTTTTAAATTTTACATACATGTACGCCACGGTGCTAAGTGTAAACATTGTACTGCCCAGCAAACACAGTAACGTTGTGACAACGTTGCGACAACGTTTTGCATAACGTTGTGACAACGTTTGGAATAACGTTGTGACAACGTTAAAGTGTGGAGTCGTGTAAACGTTGCGACAACGTTGTGGCACAACGTTGTGAAACAACCAAACCACAACCAAACCAAAACCTTCTGTTAAAAGCTCAGTGGTAAGTTGGTTGCACTTCGGTGCCAGCAATGCGAGTTCGATTCACAGTCATCACAGTTGCTGACATTCAGTGCTGGGTGATATCCTAACTTGGTTTTGTTCACAGCAGTATTAGCTTCGACTGGGTGCATTGGAGCTAATGAACCCTGCCATATGCTCAGTTGGAAATCTTTCCATCCACTCCAGGTATCGGCTTTTTTAGATTACTGTAAATTACTTAATATCTGTGAGGTCTTATTTTCGTGAATTTTTATCACAACTTTCGCGAGATCTTGAATTCGCAATGAAGCTTATTTAAACTTTAAGTAAGTAATGCTGTTTATATTTTACCAAATTTTTTATTCGAGACATTTGCCATTCACGAAAATAAAACCCACAGGTATATTTGTCAATTTACAGTATCTAAACAAATAAACATTTACCTTTGAAAACACTTGGTTTAAAAATTTAAGCAAATCAAAGTAATATTACTAATACAAATATTTAATTCAATGTCAAATCATATAGTTACCTAAACCAAGAAATATGCATTTTACAAAAAAGCCATAATTGAGACAAAATGCAAGGCAAACAATAGAACATTGAACTGAATTTTATGATGGCAAGTGTTCCGAGTTTCAAACAAAAACTTGAATAATAATTCAAGCAAAACAATAGTTATGTACCCTACTTTCCCTACTGAGTCATCTTAATATGGTAAACGAGTAATCCATGTTTCAAAACAATAGTTTTTAATCGATACTTTAAGAAAACAATAGCACCACAAGCAGTACCAACTCTTGTTTGTTAAGGGCAATAAGTGCTGCCATTCCTTTCGTTCATTTAAAGATTTTCTTCAGGTCTAAATCAATTTTGAAGTAAATTTTCAGAAAAAGATAAACAAGAGGGCCAAGATGGCCCTATATCGCTCACATGTCAATCACTGCTCACTCATTAAACCTAGTTTTTGACCCCAGATGACCATGTTAGAACTTGTCTTACATATGAATAAGACAAACATTCTGACAAAATTTGGTGAAGATCCAATCAAAACCATGAAAACTACAGCATAGACAAGGTTTTCCTAAGATTTGACCTTGTGACCTCTTTTCTGACCCCAGATGCCCTTTGTTCGAAGTTGTCTTGCATATCATTAAGACAAACATTCTGACAAGGTTTGATACAATCAAAATTTGACATCTACAGTGTTAATAAGGTTTTCCTAAGATTTGACCTAGTTTTTTACCCTAGGTGACCCATATTTGAACTTGTCCTTAATATCATTAAGACAAACAATCTGACAAGGTTTGGCCAAGATCCAATTAAAGCCATGATATTTAGAGCTTTAACAAGATTTTACCTAAGATTTGACCTGATGACCCAGTTTTTGACCCCGGCTGACCCGTGTTCAACATTGACCCACAAATCATTGAGGTAAACATTCTGACAAGGTTTGGTGAAGACCTATTCAAAGCTGTGACATCTACAGTGTTAACAAAGTTTGCCTAACCTGGTGACCTAGTTATTGACCCGAGATGACCCATATTTGTACTTGACCATTATATCATTAAAACAAACAATTTGACAAAGTTTTGCGAAGATCCAACTATAACTGTGAAAGCTATAGTGTTAACATGTTTTTCATAAGATTTGACCTAGCGACATAGTTTTTGACCCAAGATGACCCATGTTCAAACTAGTTTAAGATATTATGAAGACAAACATTCTGACAAGGTTTCATGATGATCCAATCAAACCAGTGACTTCTAGAGTGATCACAAGGTTTTCCAGCAATTTGCCCTAGTGACCTAGTTTTGGACCCCAAATGGCTTAATATCGATCTCATCCGAGATTTTGTCCATATTAACGTTCTGGCCCATTTTTGCTAAAAATGTGACCTCTAGTGTGTTCACAACATAAAGTTTGACGATGCATGACGGCAGACAGAGAATGATCCTAAAAGCTCACCCTGTCACTTTGTGACATGTGAGCTTAAAAATATAATACAATGTCAAAAATTATATGTATTCACATAGACAATATATTCTTTATTATCCCTCCTCCAGAAACGAATGACACCGACCTTGACTTTTTTCACTTTTTGTCTTTTTTAAGTGACTATTTTAGTGTGTAGTAAGTATATAACAAATTATACACATGTGACAGTATTTGATTATTTTGAACAATCCAAACATTTGTGGCCCACTTTGCCTTTTGTAAAGTTCGTGAAACTCAGTTAAGGATTCCTTTATGTCTTCAATTCCTCCCGGACCTCCAAATCCTCCTGGACTACAGATTCTGTCACACTCTTCTGAAATTATTTTAATATAATTCATTTTAATTATTTCAATGATACATTGATTCTAGGACTAGCACTAATTGATTATTTTTACAACACTTCAACCATCCTGAATCCTGCAGCAAATCTGATTAGAATCAAATTATGCTGAACTTTTTAGTGCACTACAAAGAACAAAGAGGTAAAGCAAAAGATTATAAAAGCTTAAAGAACATTGATATTTTTAAATGAACTAGTAACCACAGTCAGTTTGACCTTCAAACAAGAGCTGTTTAATGTTGTAAATTAAGATTTTATTTTTCCAAAAGCAGTAACACTAACCATTTTCCTGACTTTAGCCCAGAAAAGAAAAGCAAAAGAATAGTAAATATACCTTAAATTTCAATCCACCTTTGTTGAAGGTCACATGTTTCAAAAAGCTTCCTTTTGGCTGTCTTGTGAGTTTTCATGAGTGCATCTGCAAAAAAGAATTGATGGTATGTTTGTATTTAAAAAGAAAATTTGAATGTGCAAAAATGTGTCCCCATGTTAGTTTTAGTTTAGGTATGCTTTGTGCACATGTGTGGATGTTCCTGATTTGTACACTTGTTTCCTCAAAACTTTAAATTCTACTAATGAAACCACAAACAGGATTAAGAACTATCCGAAACAGCTATTTGAAATAGATTCTGAATCTGAATTTTAGCTTGATAATGTTTTAGATAAAACTACAAATTATGAGACTGAAAAAATGGATTGAGAATATATGGCCAATTTTTCTTATCTTCATTTTCTTTAAAAAATACTTAAATCAGTCATGCTGATTTAAATAATCAATATTAATTTTGAAAATGTTTTTTTTTCAATTACCAAATTACCTGCCATTTTTCTTAACAACAACAAACAAACAAGAAACTTACTTCATACTTAAACAGTATAAAGGACAACTTACTTGATATTGATTTGCATATAGCCAGTTCTTCCAATCTCTTCTTCCCTGAGAATCCCTTTCTTTCCTTTACTGACCAAACCCTGTGAAGCTCATCACTAATTGACATGTTGTGTCAACATCTTTGACATCTAATGTACTATATTATTCATGCTGTAATTTGTAAAAGGGAAACAAAATGATTGTTAAAACAATGGTAAAAATGTAGGTCAAACATGTTCTAAAGCAATCATATTCCACATGAGTTGGTTTCATTATTACACGAGAGAAGACGGTGCCTTTTTTGTCATATTCATTGAAATGAATTACTTTTTATTCAGGACTGCTTTTAATTAATTCCTTTCAGTCATTAAATCATGAGTTATCACTGAATGTGTTTAATAACATCCGTATCATAAGACGCCTTTTATTTTCTTGAGTAATTGAATGTTTACTTTGAAGGCCAGACAAGGTATCTACAAATATTTGTTCCACCTCTCCTGTCCTACTTGGCATGAGGATCATACCATTTAAGGTATTTGCCACCTCTCCATGTAAACAGGTCTGAGAATTTACAAATACATGAGATTTCTTTAAGACTTGAATTACAAAATAATTATGCAGGGAGGGGCAGTGGTGTAGGGGTAGAGTGGCGGACTGCTACCCCGGAGGTTATGGGTTCGAATCCCATCAGTGGCAAACTTCTTTCGGAGTAAGTACTGGTCAGAATCCAGGAAGAAGCCATCAAGAACTTCTTGGCAAGAGAATCATACCAGATTAGGTATTTGCCACCCTTTTTTGTAAACAGATCTGAAGACTGACAAAAAAGCATGATTCAATAGCTTTCAAACTTGTTAGTTAAATCAGTTAACTATGTTTGACAAACTAAGTTTTGACATGCAAGTCCAGGTATCTATTATCTATATGCATTTGTACCACCTCTCCTGTCCTACTTGGTATGAGGATATATTAAGGTATAAGCCACCTCACAATGGAAATAGGTCGGATGATTGATAAAAAAAAAATCAAGAAACAGCTTTCAGACTTGAATTACATGTTGCTTACTATACATGTATATGTATGTTATTAAAAGTGATGTAATAAGTGTATCTTCATTATATTAGTCAATATGAAGCACCATCACTTACTGTTTTCTTGGTATATTTTTCTATTTGATGTTGGTGACTCTGAAGATGTGCTTGACTGATCAGGACACGAAGAGCGACACAGCAGCATGTTGCTTTTTTCTGCCTTTTTACTTTTTTTCCAAAGTGGATAGTTTCCTTCATTGTTTCCGATATGTCCTTTTTCTTGTCTATAATGAAAAATATCCTAGTTTTATCAGCATAGATCCATTACAAAAAGAATATTTTTACTATTCTCTGGGCTTTTTTTCCTTCTGTAGCAGGGGCCATTAAATTCTTTAAAGGGGCATACCCTACAACTTGGTGCATTTAGAATTAAGGCAAAATGATGATAAATTAGAAGCTTGTAAAGAAAAAAGCTGACAAAGAAAGTTTCAGCCAAAAATTCATCCAATTAAAAATAAAATCATAAAAAATATGTATTTGTGACACATACATTTAGTCATGGAAATTTTTGGGTGGAAGTGATTTATTATTCATAGCTATGTTTTTTTGCGGCTAGGGCCTAAATTAAAAGATTGTTTGTTTGCCTCTGCCGGCCGACCCGACAAAAATCCGCCGGTCCAAAAAAAATTTTTACAAAAAAAATAATGCATTTTTTTTTTATTACTTATGTGTAATATTTCTTTCATGAATCTAAGTCAAATGCCATTTGGTTTCTTCGACACACGTGCTTACAGTTGTATATTTGACATCCTTTATTCCCTTGACAACCCATAAGCACGTGATTGGCGATGTCGCGAGAATTAAGTAAATCTTAACATGACTGTACTAATTTCTCGCCAATAACAGCGTTATTCACACATTACTTAATTTCGCTATTGTGAACAAATTATTACCTGATAAGTTAGTGTGAAAAATTAGCGTTGACACAAATTATAATCAACAAGTGTTGAGAACTTAATAGTACGGAGTTGATGAGCTTTAATTAATCTGTCAGCTTTCTTATATTATTGCGCGAAATAATATTACATGTAAACAGTGGACTGGTTATATTGATTAGAGCACCGTCGGTCCGAGCTACATAGGTAAAATGAGAAACTGCGACTCGGTCTAAATTCTCGCCCTGGTACTCGATATATAAAACACTAAAAATAGACATATTAATCTCGCCCTGTACGTAACGCTGCATATGTAAAACATGGCTACACAGTTTACAAAATCGCTTAGCAATTCACCGGTTTTCTACATATTTACTTCAAGAATGGGATTTCCTACTTCACAAAATACAATCAAATGCCTGGATTTCTGTCCGTCTTGGCCGACGGATTTTGTAAGTGTTAACTTATCATGTGACTGTTTTCGGAAAATGAACGGTCAACAAAAAGCGAAAGTAGAAGAAACATTCACAATAAATATCATTTTAGCTATTCGAGAGTCGGCTTCAGACGTTCGCGAATCACCATGACCCTTAGCGATCAAAGATTACCGCCTGTTAAAAAGTCCTAAAACGCGATGAATAGCGACATTGCGGTGATTCGCGTTTTTTCAAGATCGATGCCACGAAGAAAATCGCCGCTACGGGTGATAAATTGCCAATTACCAAGGACTTATATACATACATACGTATGTATACAAGTCCTTGCAATTGCGAACGCGGTTTTTGGACAAATCACCCTATGTGGGGATCGTCTTGTAGGCGATTATATAGTATAGTATAATATTTTATAAATAAAAAAAAAAGATTTTACCTACCTACCGACCCAACCCAAAAAGTATGGGTAGGAAGTGGCAAACAAACAATTAATTAAGGGTGGCCTAGTACCTAAACTAGTCATTTTATGACCCATGTTCTTCCTGCAATTATCCATTATATATTGTTTTACATATACATCTAGCACATTTTTACACTTTCATGGAATTTTTGTCAGTTGTAGGGTATGCCCCTTAAAAATCAAAGTGTTCTCTTCCCTTTTGCAAAAATTATGCGTTATTTTCCCCAAATTTAAGGAAAAAGCCCCTTCCATTACCTGTGAAAAAAAAGCCGATTCAATTAAAAAATCTGTCATAGAAATGGCAACTTACAGACTAACTTAAGTCTTTGTGGCAAGGCTTTTTTAACCCGCTAGTCCTACAGTCAGCGCTGTTACAAAGCGCCATTCTCTCACTAACATTTATTTTCATATAAAATACGGTTTTCTTCCAGAACTGACCTTACCCAAGGATTTTGTTTCCGTATTGAATCCCTCCTTGCCCTTGGCAAATTTAACATAAGTTAACAGCTGTCTGATTAAAATTTATTACAATTAATGCATTTTTATTAGTCTAATGGGATCGACTTATTGAAAATTAGTGAAAGCATACCACATATGTTGTACTGTAATAATATAGAGAGAATGATATTATTAGTTAGTTACAACAACATTTGTTTTTTTCTATGATTATCTTATTTAAACTGTTAAACACTCACTTATTATGATTTTATAAAAAAATATTTATATTGTTTATTTGTCAGACAATGACAGACATTATATAAAACACATCTTGATTTAATACATTTTTAATTAGATGTTTCATATTTCTTTAATACATATGTGGTATGCTTTGCCTATCAAAACTAATGAACTGGTACGCTTAGCCCTGTTACGTTCCGATAGTGGTACGCTTCGTCCGACATTCTTTAAAACCAAGATTTTGTGGCCAAAACAATAAAAACAATACTTACCTTGTGCGTAATGGCCACGATTTTAATGTAAAACACCAGACACTGGCAGACATGATTCCATTTATCACTCGAAATCCACCAAAAGCTTTAAAACTAAATGTTGTTTCCAATTCGCCTTATTCCAGAATCCCATAATCCTTTGCGACATGGTGACTTCCGGTTTCGTTTCCATGTAGAAAAACAAGAGAACGGTTATTTACAATTTGAGCCTAAAACACTAATTGATTGGAACATTAGACAAGTAATGAATGTAAGTATTTAATAATACCTATCAATTTCGTTAAGTTAACACACAATTTACAGTTTAAAAAGAGTTACAAACGTCAAAACCTCGTTTAACAAATTTGATGTCAAGCGTTAACGGTGGGTGGGGTAATGTAAACAAATGTTTGTAAATTTTTGTTTATCCTTAAAAAACTGTTAATTTTACTGTATTTTGATGTCTGATTGCACGCTTTCATTATATTCAGTCATAAATCGAGTGGCATGATCATAATATGCATATAATATACATGTAGTGACATTAAAAAATACGTCATTATGCCAGATATGTCTCTAGTTATGCCAACTGACTTAGGTTGTAGGAATCAGAATCTTGTTCTTTTTTAATTTACTTTCACACACCACATCGTAACTGTTACAGTCATAGACTATTATAAATAATCATTGTATCACAGTATATTACATGTATCAAACAAATACAGATCCGTTTGAAATATAGACATGTGATCAAACTTCGCGAAAGGCGCCATACCGAAGGACTTGTCCGCTAGATTGTGTGTTAGCCTGTTAAAGAATCTTCTCTCACCAAATCAGTTGTCCGGCTTCTTATTCATCTGATGTATATACATTTATACTTGTTAACCACATGACAGAGTTCCTTTCGTCCCGATAGAATTTTCAAGCTTAAATTTATCAGTCTGAATGTCTGGCAGATTTTTTGCCTTTTGAAAACTCTTCGAGATACATGATAGTTCAGGTAGTGTTTGATGTACAGATGCTTCTGGTATGAACCGCTGCTCGCTGCCTGTTGTTATCCATGTTTTTTGTGCATATATACCTGATTACTAAATGCAAACAAAACATACAATGTATGTTATCTCTCTGTACTTAAACTAGTTTCGCAAGATAATGGGCTCAGATATAGCAAGTAAATCTATTTGACATTAGATCAACTGACTGAACTGAGATCAGTGGACTGAGAACTGAAATTTATATTGAAAAATAAGCTTGCTGTATGATTGATATTCCTATTTCAGAGTCTTTGAAGTGTGTATTTATTGGTAGTTTGGTGAACAGCAATCGAAGCATGTCACATTCATACAGCGTTCAGTATTGGAAGCATATTGTCAAAGTTTACAATAAACTTTGTAAGTATAAAAAGTATTTATGTAATTGACATTTATATAACAATAAAAGGACTGTCAATTTGAGGAATTAAATTTTCAGTTTTCAATAGGTCTATACTGGGGATCAAGCCCATGCCACACATATTGAATTTTCATAAATCAGAAGAAGCTATTATATAATTAAACAGGCAGAGCTTCTCATATTGTATATTGAAAACAGAGTGCTTTTGGTAGAAAGCAAGTTAGTTACTTTGTAGTCATTGTTGTTACTTCCATTTTATAATGTATGCTTATTTTCTTTCAGAAAGAGAACATCTACTCATTTTGAAAGATTATAATAGTGTTGCTTGCCTTAAAGCAGACCAACTGAAGAAAGCGTGTAGAGACAATGATGCAGGCATTAAACTGCCAATGAAGTGTTGTTATCAGAACATTAACCCTCAGTGACAGATATTTCTGTCTGAACTGAGTTCGCAAATCTGTTTGTACATACTATCATTGTACAGAAGAAGATTCCTTCATGTTTATACTGTAGATTCGGAACAATGTCTCAATAAACTTGTAGGTTGAATTTATATTTAATAAATATGTTACTTTTACATCAAGTTTGTTACTGAATGTTCCTCATTTAACTCTTCACCTTCCGGTGGCAAATACTGATGTCTTTGCAACCCGTGCAGATCATAATTTCCACTGTTCCTTATTATGGCAGTGTGTTTTTCTGATCGCCCTATGAAACTAAATGGTATTGCCCGACATACATATTAGACTGTTAGTAATAAGCAGTCTGCAAAATTAGCTGTTGTCCGAGACAACCAATTTTACATTTGGAGAACCAAAATTTTGGTTCGGACAACCAACTTTTCATTAATAAATCAAAGCAAAAGCATCTAAAAGTTCTGTTTCAGAGAACCTCATTTCAAACCTTAATTTCACAGACTGAATAAGGAACCGGTTTCTGCTCTTCAAGTCACTGTGACCTATGACCCTAAAAACAATAGGGATCATTTACATAACACCAGACAACTAGTGAAATTTGAAGACTCAGGGTCATAAAGAACACAATAAATTGGTAGAAAACATAGTGTGGCAGATTGCACATTACGGAATGTCTCCCCCATAAGTAGGGGATGAAATTATAATTCAATAGTAAGATTATTAAATAGAGTTAAATCAATAAATATACACTTTATTTTCTTGTCATTACAACTGCAGTCATATTGATATACATATAATAAAATTATATATATATTAAAATAATAACATTACATATGTATAAAAAATTATATATTTAATTATATATCAACTCGTATATATGGCCTGGTGCACAACTTATGGTTCATTTGAGTTAGCATTAGGACCAAAAAATAAAGTACTGAATTTTCTGTATTTTTCCACTTTTTAAGTAAGTCTAGACCATCTAGAAACACAACCCAGTAATGAAAAGATAACTTTCACTCTGGTTTTTCTTATTTCTTGGATGTTCATAGACACAGATTGGGGACAGACATTAATGACAGGAGCATTACATCTTTTTAAATGTATAACCAGAAAACAAAGAAAGTTTCAACTGTCCTTATTTCATACCATTTGCTATTTCAGTACATACTAGTTCAATATACATCGTCTTTTTCATGAGGAAAATCATTTATTCAGAAATATGAAGCAGTTGAAAATAACACATAAATAGGAAAAAACTAGCATTCGTTCCTGTGTTAAATCTAAAGATATAATTATTGCCATTTTTGCATTAAAAAGCTGTAATTCACTGAAGTAACAGATATACAGACATAGAACTTACAAAAACAGTTCTTTTCATTCTTAATTTATATTCAAAGCATTTTTTTTTATTTTAATGAAAGGGGACAGATATTACATTAAGGGGATGGACATTACACAGTTGATAGGCAGGTCCTGTATTGAGTTTAAGTCATTGACTGCCCCTTTTTGTACTTATATCATGCTTAGTTTACAGTTCTTACATTATTTCAGTAGCTAACAAGAACACATCTTCATCTTTATCAACATTTAGAAGAATAAAGTTATAATAAACTATTTTTTGTTATTTTTATTACACTGATTTGACACCTGTTCGACTCATCACTTAATTATAGCACTAATTAATGAACTTATTAATTTATTTTGCTGTTTAAATTATCTTTCTTTTCACTCATCACTTAATTATAGCATTAATTAATTAACCTAAAAAATGTTCTAAGTAAGATATTTTGCAGTTTAGATTATCATTCTTTTGCTATTAAGCTTATAATTGAGGACACAAATTAATAATTTCTTGTTTTATTTTGTTTTTCATGTAAATTTCATGTTGCATTTGGCAATTCATTTTTACAAACACATTGTTTTATCATAATGAACAATTGATTTATCATTATTTGATCTTAATCTGATGGCATATATAAATCTTGAAAAGTGTCATACTTGTCAGCTGCAATAAACAATGTATGACCATAAAACTTTTGGTGACACATGTTTTTGATGATATCTAAGGACCCCATACTGTTCTGGGACTTACTCCCTAAGACCTTTGAAAATTGCACTGATTAACATCTAATGTGGCCACTGGATTTAACTTCAAAGGCCTGCCAAACTCTGGGATGAAATTTTGTTGTTGTATTTTTTATCAAAAATTTATAATATAGATTTGACTAGATCTTCAGTAAGTTACCAAGAAAATATGATGGTGTTATTTTTTCACAGTATTTTGAATTTAGGCATTTTTTAAGTATAAACCACATTTTTTAAACATTAGATTTTATGGAATATTGAAGTAAAAAACTTAAACTTTGTCACAGAAGTGAGTTATACCTCTATCGACGCTTAAAAAATTCCTTACTATAGGGAATATGGGTTGTTGTAATTTTAAGACCATAACAGCTACCCACATTTCAGATTTTCAAAATATCTCCACTATTTGTGGGTGTATCTTAATACAGTTTTTTTTCAGTATTTTGGGAATTTGACCCATACCCTTGGGATTGGTAGTTTTTGCAGTGTTTAATCAAAATTGGGGAAAAATGTATAGCAACAATTTTAACTTATTTAATACCAATAGTTATGTTAGTGAACTTATAAAATTGATAAAAAAAATTTCTGAGGGGGATATTGGGAAATTTTTGTCTGTGAATTGGGAAAAAAAGATACTATTTTCCAATGGGAATATGACCGAATTTCGGCTATAAAATCGCTCCAATAAATCCCTGTTAAATATATAGGGTATCAGATCAACCCGCTTTAATTTTTCTTATTGAATTAGAAGTCTCATAATACTTTACTTTCCAACTCCAACAATTGCATTGATTTTAAAAAAGAGAAAAAACTAGATGCTAATTCATTACAGGCAAACATATAGCAGGTATACATACTGAAAGAAAACGTCAACCTTTAAAAGCTAATATTACACAACTTATATAAAACTGAGCCATTACAGTCAAATTTAAAGAAATGCACCATAATTTGTGTACCAGGCCATATATAATAACTATGTGATGTTAATTATTTCTAATATCAATTCACTTGACTCGGAACAATCTTTAACAAACACATATAAATCAATACAAATTTACGATGCAACCTTACACACAAATAATTGACTCTGAGCACCGAATGTTTATCCAAGTACTGAAAAAACAACACTTGAATCAAAAGTTTGTACTACGTCTACAATGAAATTGCCTGGAATACATTGTTGGTGATTAATTTAAAGTGCTGGTTGCTTTTCCTCTCCAGTAATTCACACCTGTTGGTTTTGTTCTCGATTTCATGATTGCACATAGTGACAAAACAGCACAATTTGGTAGGTTGCCTTAAAACTAAAACACAAACTATCCTTAATGTTTTTCCAGTCTCAACTGCTTTGACCTTAATAGCCTCTCCAAGTCACTCAACCTAGAATCATCTGCAGTTATAATCTGGATTGAAAGTGTCTAGTTTAACATAATCTTCAACCATGATTTTGGGAAATGTAGTGATCGCTGTACTTTCTATTTGAACTGGTCACTCAGATGAGTCATATTGGACTGTGGTGAAGTCTGTACACCTGGAAAAAATAAACAGAAAGAAGCTTTACAAATAATATGAATTACCAAACACAATATTTTGAAGGCCAAATTAACTGTTTTCTTTTCGCACTTATTTGACCTAATACTGGTTGTAGAATTAAAATATTATTTACTAAATTACTTTGAAAAATACCCTGTAATAGATGTAGTACTATATTTTGATTTCATGAAACGTCAAATAATGATAGCATATCAGCAACCATCAAACAACACTATCACAAAATCATTTCTTTGATCATTGCTAGATACAATAGAGTAAAATTCACAGTAAAAATGATAATTTACACTGCGTTTATTGGAATGCAAGTATAGTTATTGGCAAAACACAAATTTAAAGTTGACACTGTAACTTCAATCACTATTTCACTTTTAGTGGCACAATTTCGTACCTTGCACATATAATTAAAATAGAAGCAAGAAAGTCAGACAAACTGATGAATAAAATATGTTGTATCATTCATTTGGAACATTTTTTACTAGTTAACATTTAAAAATTAAACTGAAACAATTTCAAGTTGTTTTGTGCTGATGTTCTTTGATGATTTTATCAGAGTGCTATGCAAATTTATACCTTCAACAAATGTGCTGAGCAAACCCGGGAAGGAATTTCTGGCTCAAAAGGAATGGTTTTCCCATTAGCATATATCTGTATAGATGACGTCCCGTCTTATTTGGTCCAGCCAGCTTTTATTCTGCTTCTCATCCTTCGGTAAAACAATAACATGACAACTTCCACACATCTCGGTGCAGAGCCCTTGCGCATTGTATCGCCTAGCAATGAGCCCCGACTGATCCACCAACAATTATTGGTGAACAGGTAGTAGAAGGAACCGGAATGTCCATCCTCTGAAAATAATATAGTTTAATATTTAACATTTCACTTATTTTTTACAAAAATTAACACTATTGTCAAATAGACAAAAAAATAACAGTTTGTGGAATGAGCACAAACCAGAAGTCAAAACCCACAAAATACAGGTGGGGCCTTATAGTACATACCCTTAACCTTTACAATTAATGCCAACTTCTATATAATATTGTGCCTGCTGTTATGATTTTTTAAAAATAAATCATCCAGCTATGTAGTTTTACATCATTTAACATTGTTAGAAGACACAGCCTCTCATTTTTAGTCAGTAAAATTAATAATAGACAGGGAAAAATTAAATACCGTTGATTTACCCCACCCACTAGAATGTAGAATTTGGGGACCGTAATATATTGTTAAAACAAATGACAGCGAAATATTTGAACTGTAATTAATACCTTCAAGCCACTACTTACCTACGATGTAGTTGGTTCGTTATGTCATTAAGAATTATCGTTGTCAGTGATCGTTTTGTAAACTTGTAAAGCCAATGTTGTGAAACACGGAAGTAAACCGGAAGTCACCATGTCGCAAAGGATTATGGGCTACTGGAAAGTCGAGAATGTTTGACCAATTCGGCGCGCGCGCGTACCCGTTAATTTCCAACGGTTAATTTCAAGAATCAGGATCGGTATATTCGAATTAACGTTTCTTTTAAAGTAAAAAGAAGATACATCGTACCTAAACATACTAAAGTATTAAATTCTAATGATGGTATAGTACGTTAAACAACTTAATTTGAAATCAGCGAAATAATTACGGAAAAATATCATTCCAATCTATCGCAATGAAAATAGCTTTTGAGAGATAACGAACGACAACTCTGCTAGCAATGTGTACACTACGGTAGCGCTATGCACTGACCTGTGTTATTCTGCTCGGGGCATTATGGGTATTTGCAGGAACTACTTACAAAATGGAAATTATAAACAATAACTTAGCGTGACGTCACCGTATGGTACACATTGGAGCCAAGCGTACTTCAACATTGCGTTTCATTGAATAATGAGTGTTATTGACGAAAGCATAAGAATAGAAATGGTACTACCAAAGACCTATACATACATATGTATAGGTCTTTGGTACTACGTATTCATTTTACATAACTAAACAAATTTGTTAATAACATACAACCGATATGGTTGTTTTGACATTTTTAATCCTTCCGCGGAACTATACTTTTAGCGTATGTATAACTATCTAAATGTGGATAGTAATCAGTTTTATGTATAGAGGTTAGACAAACGTAGTGACGTCACGCTATGTATAGAACGCTCTGCTAGGAGATTGACTACAACAACAAATCTTTAGAAATTATCATCCATTTTCAGTGATCTATACATAAATACATGAAGATATTATTGTTTGTAACCACGGTAAGTTCTCTTTAATAATCATAATTATTGATTGGGTGATATAATCTGTTTGTTGAATGATTTCTGAATGGTCAGATTAAATTTAGATGACCAGTGCAGTGGGTGGGGTAAACCGTAAAATAATATTATTTATTAACAGTTACATTGAGTGGTCTGTGAAATTAAGGTTTGAAATGTGGTTGTCCCAAACAGACATTTTAGCTGCTTTTGTTTTGATTTATTAATGAAACCAAAATTTTGGTTGTCCGAATAAAAAATTGGTTGTACCTGTCACAAATTACTAATTCAAAGACCGGTTTCACTTTCAGTATCTTATAGATGTTTACTTCATTGTCATGCTGAAATTTAAATATTGTATATCTTGTTTCAGTTTTTAACCTGGCGTAGAAGTTGGCACCAGAGGTCAACAACAAGGAAATTATGAAGAAGCTGAAGAAAACCTTCTTTCACCAAATTGTGACCAATGAAGAGCTTCGAATTTTTTAGAGAAACCGAGCCTGTTTCTGGGTTGATACATCCGATTTAGAACAAACTCTGCCCAGTCCAGTGGTTAACTACAACATGAACATATCAATAAAGATGCTCTTACGGCAATAACTATATCCCAAATTTTGCCATAGACTGATAGAGAGAGCTTTCGTGCATTAAGGAAAATACAAACTGATCACTGGGTAAATCTGTGTAATGACACCAAAGGAAAATGATGCTATGATATTATCAAGGATTGAAGGAGTTTGACCGTTTTATGTATCTGCAAAACAATGCAATTTTGAAAGCAGCTTGAAGTGCCAGTAATTAGTAGGACTAGTAAGAATATTCAATGAGTGTTATATATCATAATTAATATTATATAGACTATATCATGATCATCTAAGCATATATGAATTATAATGTGCTGCAGATGACTTGATGTTGCGTTTTTCAATGTGATTGTGAGGATACTTTGAATATAACATGTTATTTGCTGCTAAAGAGTACGATGTGCATTGATAAATAAATTCTATTTAACGTACTTCGACTTTATTTTATTTGATATACATCATAGGATGCATTTATTCATGGGTGTAAATAGAGGCATTTTTTCATGCATAAAGCGCCATCTTGCACGAAAAAAACTTATTTTAACCTAAATCTCACTTAAGAATGACGCTTCTGAAGCAAATCTCAACTTTATTGACAGTCTGAAGATATGGCATACATGTATGAATATCATTATATGTATAACATACATATATGAAAAAACGAATACAACATGTACTTTATAGTCCTGATGTATGTACAGAACACAGGTCTACTTTATCCATTAAATATAGAGCAACAAACAGTTGAATGTGCTGTTTACTGTCTACAAT